>OX155894.1:30522030-31122030 GCA_944588485.1 Phosphuga atrata
TAAATATTGTTTTTCTGAAAAGTATTTTAAAAGAATTATTATATAAATGTTTATATTATTTTTTGTTAATTTTGAGATTTGTACTATTCTTGTGCATTTATCCTTTGCCACTTGATTAGAGCTATAAAACATATAACCATAGTACTTCAATAAAAATAAAGGAGCAGCAGAAGCTAAAGTTGCAATATATAGTAATAGGTTGCAGATTGTATTGCTGTTATAATCGAACGAAACATATATTTTATTTTTTCTCAAGTTGATGGAACAAAATTTATTATCGCCGCCAAAGGACGTGAAAAATCGGTGGATGAGAGTTATTGATTAATCTCGTGTCTTATCTAAATTCCGATTTATTGAGGTCTCAAGCCGACTATATATCCTACAATTGTTAAGGATTTTATCATCAGCAATTATTCAATGTCTATAAACTGCACGCAATATATACAACAATAACAAAAAAATCAAATTGGAACCATGGTATTGAAACAGCAAAGGTTTAGTTTTCTCAAACACAATCCTTTATCAATCATAATTATTTTTATTTATTGATACAAATTAATTAATTAAAACCCAATTGTTACTACATCAAAACAAATTTAATTACTATCTCAAAGTTTTGATAATAAAATATTTATCTACAGACAAATAAAGTTGTTATCTAAGCAGATTTATTTTCGTTAAAAGTAAATATTTTCGTATTAAGAATAATCTTGTATCGGTGTAGAATTTTTCGAAATAAATCGATAAATTTAAATCTACCGAGAAGTTTTGAAACTTGTAAATTACAATGGTAGCGAGGAAACCAAACAAGATTTTATGGCACGCGCTGCTATTTTTAGTCTCCCTCTTCCATAAGAAAATAGTGTATATTATAAGAGATTCAAATTAATTTCGACGTGCAAAGTAAATCAAGACTAATTATTAAACGTGCAAAGATAAATTGGCTTCATGAAGTTGTTTCATCATTTTCTTTAATTGGATAGTATTTATAAATCAGTCGTCCATTTATTAGCTTTACTATAAAAAATGAATAAACTAGCTTTGAATAGTCTATAACAGCGTTTCCCAAACTTTTTTGAACGCGTCCCGGTACGAGGTTTAAAACTTTTTCGCACCCACCTTATGACAATTTATCTACAAAACAAATTTTATTTTTTATTAAAAATCAAGTTATTTGTTTGTTTATTTCATACACAAAAATTGCAAAATAATTAAATAAAAAAATAAGTATATTTATTTAAAACTTTAGTAAACGAACATTCAACAATTTCAAATTAGGAGGTAATGATGTTAATTTCTTTCTTAAATTATGTTCGACATCCAATCTGTTTCGATAGTTATTTTCTGAGTACACCAAGGTAGAGATGAGCATGGGATCCCATCGTCCCATCCCATCTCACCCCATCGTCCCATGGTTTTTCATGGGTATCAACGCCGCGTGGGATGGGATAAGATGGGACGACAATTTTGTATAGGACGGAGTGGGGCGGATTTTGATCTAGTTCGTGCATTGCTAAGTTCAATTGCTTTCGTATAAGAATCTTTTTATTTTCATTTGTTTGAGAACACCAGTAGGCTTCCGAATACAAATCACTGTATTTTGTTAGCCATTTCTAGATTATTTTTTTTGCAGCGTATATCTTTTTTGTGTAGCCTTTAGTTAAGTTTTTCAAGACTCGGCGCGGCAGTTTCTCGTTTACCGAATCGCGCTTGCGCAGTTCGGCCGCAGCGCGAGTTCGGTTATTTTTCTTTTGTGAAAAAGAATAGTCCTATTTTATCCTTGAAAATGGTGCACCTTTGTTTTTAAGGATTTTAACGATTAGATCGAAAATAATCCAAAATTTACACTTATCGTGCCAATATCTTCTTCTTGGGGCCATATTCGCCTAGCGAATGTTGGCGATCATCCCCGCTATAATAACTTTATTGACAGCAGCACTGAACATCTCGACTGATGTCTTTCCATACCACTGTCTAAGGTTCCCCAACCATGGGATTCGTCTTCTCCCCGGTCCTCTATTAACATTGATCTTGGCCTTGCATGATGAGCTGCAGTAGGCGGTTTTTATTATATCATGATGTGTCCCAACTAAGAGAGCTTCCTTATCTTGATGTTTGACATGACTTCGATCTTCTTTCCCATTCTTCTCAGAACCTCCTCGTTCGTTATTCTGTCCACCCAACTGATCTGCAGAATTATACGATACACCCACATCTCGAAGAACATTCTTCGAGGATGCTTCTGTTAAGGTATATGCCTCCATGCCGTAAAGCAAGACCGAAAATACATAGCATTTCACAATACGTATTTTTAACTTCAGGCTAAGATTGTGACTGCACAGCACGGATCTCATACGTATAAAGGCTACTCTTGCATGTGCGATTCTTGTTTTTATTTCCGCCGAGTGGTCCCATTTCTCGTTCATGTTGCATCCTTGATATGTGATGCGCTGTACTCTTGCAATGGCTGTGTTGTTTGCGTACAGACCAGTATCTTGTAGAGTTGCCACTTTGCTTATCACCATGTACTTCGTCTTGCTTGCATTGAGTTTGAGACCATATTCTTCACCAGCTTCAGCTATTATGCTTAGTAAACACTGCAGTCTTTCAGGTGTGTCTGCGATCAGCAAGGTGTCATCTGCGTAACGGATGTTGTTTATTGTTTCGCCGTTTCGTACAATAATGCCTTCTTCCATTTCGTCCAAGGTATCTTTAAATAGTTCTTCTGAATATACGTTAAAAAGAAGTGGTGACAGAATACAACCTTGACGCGTACTCCACGTAGGATTTCGATTTCGTCAGTGTGACTATCCTCTACCCTGACAGTCGCTCTCTGCTTCCAGTAAAGGTTACTGATTATTCTGATGTCCTTGTCGTCCATTCCGGTGTTCTTAAGTATTTCAAGCATCTTCTGGTCTTTTACTTTGTCAAACGCCTATAAAGTCAAAAGTCTATAAAGCATGTATATATGTTATTGTTTACATCTTTGCATCGCTGAATGAGAACCTGAGTGGAAAAGAGGACATCTCTGGTTCCAAGACCACTTGTGAAGCCAAATTGAGTTTGGCCTATTTGTTCTTCGAGCTTGTGGTATATGCGCTCGTGGATGATCTTGAGGAAGAGTTTAGTGCGTGAATCATGATAGTTTTTTGGGTAAAGTTATGAATGTTGACTTGAGCCAATCCGATGGAATCTTTCCGGAGTAGTAAATAGCGTTAAATAGTCTGACAAATATGTGCCAATATGCAAAATTTTAATACATGTCTAGCTCAGGAGATTTCTGGGATAACGATGTAGTTCCTGAAAAATCGTCCGATCCGTTTCAAAAAACAATTACTCATTGTCGAAAAACCGAAGTCTGCTCTATGGGAAAATGGGATGAATGGGACGGGCCGCGCCACCGGGATGGGATGAGATGAATGGGATGGGATGAAAATTTTACGTTTGTGGGATGGAACAGTGGGACGAAAATGTGATGGGATGGGACAGTGACAGAGATACGTTCCATTGTAGATGTAGATTGTAGATTGTAGATTGTAGATATGGTGGTGACGACTTGTACTGCGACCTTTATAGATCTATTGTACCCCACCCTCCTCCTCCAAGTGTTGGTGTACTTACCCATTTAGAGCGCCTCCTCTAATCCTGATTCCTTTAGGAATCTCAGGATCTGGGTGGGATTCAAGGCCTGCAGCTCCTCTGTGTTCAAGCAGTGAGCCCCAAGGTACATCTGTCTCTTGCGGAGTAATGCTCCGCAGTCTTTGAACAGATGTATGGGGGTTTCCTCTGCTGAGCCACAGAATCTGCATCCATCATCCTCCTCTAGGCCTAGGGCCTTGAGATGTTTCCTAAGTCTGCAGTGTCCCGTCAGGGCTCCTGTCAGAATTCTGAGCTTGTTCCTGCTTAGTTTCAGGCAAGCTTTAGTTCTCTTCTGGTTAAAAGATCCCAGCATCACTTTGGATTGCCTTAGCCCTGGAAGTTCTTCCCAGGTTTTCATCCATTTTCTTCTTATTTCTTCATCTAAACTTTTGCGGATGGTGTTCACGCTCATACCGCAAAAGGGTTCCGGACCTATAAAGGGGCTACTGGATCCCTTGTTTGCTAGGTGATCGGCTTCTTCGTTTCCGTCTATACCAGTGTGTCCTGGTACCCAGTATAGCGTTACTTTATTATCCCTGCCAAGCTTGTTCAGCTTCCCCACACAGTCCCATACCAGTTTGGATCTGATGGTGTATGAGCTAATGGCCTTGATGGCTGCTTGGCTATCTGACAGGATAGCAATTCGTTTTTTGCGGTACTTCCTGTCGAGGTTAAACTGTGCACATCTGCTGGGAAGCTTGGAAGATACTTGGGGATGTTCCCATGGATTCGGAGTATCTGGTACGAGGTCCAAACACTCCTGCACCAGTGCCTTCCTTTGTCTTCGAACCATCTGTATACCACTTGATGGCATTTTGCTCTATGTGGTATGCTGAGGATTCGTCGCTCCAATCGGCTTTACTACTACACATTGCTGTGTAGTTTTTCTCGAAGTGGTATTTGCATACCATTTCGTCTTTTGGTACTTCCAGCCAGGGGATCTTGGTAGCGAGGCTGTTTCGGTCTCTGCTCCCGATTATTTTGCCTCTGCCCATTCCTTCCTTGCTGAACCTTACGATCGCCGATCTGGCGGCGCTCTCCACCACAAGGTGCAGCGGAGTCAGATCCAGCAGCAGCTCCAATGCTGCTGTCGGACACGACCCCATCGCCCCCGTGATGCAGACACACGCCAGTCTTTGAATCTTCTCAAGCTGTTTCCTCATAGAGGCCAGCTTGATTCTACTTCCCCACGCAACCGCCCCATAAGTGATTGCAGGTCTCACTATCATGGTGTACATCCATCGCAGGATAGTGGGGTTACAACCCCACGTTTTTCCTGCCAGATTTCTGCACACCATTAGGGCGCGTTTGGCTTTACCTACCACTACCTCAGCGTGTCTATTCCATAGGAGTTTGCTATCTAGTGTGATACCCAGATACCTTATCTCCTGTTGGTATTCTACTGCCTTCCCATCTATGAGTATGGGATGTAGGCAGTTTAGTTTTCTCCTTCTAGTAAATGGTATCACCGTGGTTTTGCTCGGGTTGAGTCTTAATCCCACTGTTTGACACCATCTACTAGTTACTTTGAGGCCTCTCTGAACAATTTCACAGAGCGTTCCCTCAAATTTTCCTCTGGCCATTATGACTATGTCATCGGCGTAACCTTGACATTTGATGTCTAGGTCGTTTAGCCTAACCAGTAGTTCATCAACTACCAGGCTCCACATTAGCGGTGATAGTACACCTCCCTGTGGGCACCCTCGAGTTGTGGAGATCTTAATGGTGTCTTTTCCCACTTGTGTCTCCGCCGTTCTAGTTCTCAGCATTTCTCCCATCCACTTTGAGATAGTGCTGTCGATATTCCTTCTTTCGAGGGCCGCCCTGACAGCCTCGTGTGAGGTGTTGTCAAAAGCTCCCTCTATATCCAAGAAGGCACATATCGCTACTTCCTTTATCTCTAGTGCTGCTTCTATTTCGTTTGTCAGCTGATACAGGGCGGTTTCTGTGGATTTCCCTGCTCTGTAAGCATGCTGACTCCTGTGTAGTGGTGTACCTACCAGCACTATAGTCCTAAGGTAATTATCAATCACCTTCTCCATTGTCTTTAACATAAAAGATGTTAGACTAATGGGTCTAAATGACTTCGGTTGAGTGGTGTCTTTCTTCCCCACCTTCGGTATAAATACCACCTTAGCCCTTCTCCATAGCTCCGGTATATATCCGAGCGCTAAGCTACTTCTAAAGATATTTAGAAGATACGGCATTAGTTCTCTCTCTCCCTTTTGTAGGAAGGCAGGAACTAGTCCGTCCACTCCTGGGGCCTTAAAAGGCTGGAAAGTGCCGATAGCCCATCTGATTCGGTTTTCCGTACAGATGGACGCTGCCCTCTTCCAGTCGGCCCGACTTGGTTTCCGTGGTTGCATCAAGCCCTCGGTCTCCCTGTATACTCTACATCCCGGAAAATGGGTTTCTAGTAGGAGGAGAGCTCTTTGCTCTTCATCCTCCGTGAAGGTCCCATCCGGTTTCTTGAGAGTGGTTGTCATTTCCACTCTATCCTTCGCTAGTGCTTTGTGCAGTCTAGCTGCCACCGGCGTGGATTCTATGTTTTCACAGAAGGTCCTAAAGTTTTCCCTTTTTGCCCTTCTGATCTCTTTGTTGTAGGTGGTAAGCACCTCAGAGTATTCTAGCCAATTTCCGTATTGCTTGGCTTTGTTGAAAAGCCTACGTACTTTTGCTCTTAATGTAGACAAATTTTTGTTCCACCATTTTTCGTCCTTATGCTCCTTCACGGTTTTTACCGGGCAGCTGGATTCAAATGCCGTGGTGATTGCTACATTTATTTCTCCTACAGCCTGCTCCAGCACGGTGTAGTGTTTGATACTACCCCGCACTGTCACCTGCTCTAGGTTTTCTTTTAGTTGGGAACTAAACATAGGCCACACAGTTTGTCTGGGGTTTCGAATGGGGGTGTTTTCCTCACTCGCTCCTTCCAGCTCAAACTCTATGATCCTATGATCTGACATTGAGGGCTCACTTGACACCCTCCACTTTTTAATTAGTTTACTTACGTTAGCGCTACCTACCGTAATATCCAGTACCTCATTTCTGACTTTAGTGACAAATGTTGGTGTGTTCCCAACGTTGTACACAATTAAGTTCTCTTTAATGAGGTATTCTAAAAGGTACTCACCCCTCTTATTAGTGTCCGTGCTGCCCCACATCTCATTGTGTGCGTTCGCGTCACATCCCAGGATGAGTGGCAGCCTTCTCCTAATACAGTGTTCCACCAGCTTTTGTACTTCAATGGGTGGTATGCTGTTACCATCGCCAGGGAAGTATGCTGATGCGATCACTACTTCGCGGTGGAGACCCTCGATCTTGATGAGGGCCTGAATCGGTACTAAATCCCGCGTTAAAAATTCTGAAAGACATAAGTAATTTATGCCATTTCTTACCATAATGCAAGTTCTAGGGGAGACCTCACGGCTGTCCCATACCAACTTACATTCCCTGTTGCTAAGGCCTTTGATCTTACCTCCGTAGGTCCAGGGTTCTTGAAGCAGCGCTAGCCCTAGGTGCTGCTTGGTGAACATCCTAGCCATCACAGCTGAAGCTGCTTTGGCATGATGGATGTTCACTTGGGCTATTTTGGTGCGCCTGCTGGTCATTCTTGTTTTGTGACAGGAGGCGGCAAGTCCTCCTCTGTCCCTACAAGAACATCTACCTCTGCCTCTGTAGACATGGCTGGACTGCTCATGTCTACGAGTGTGAGGTCAAGGTCGTCTTCCCGGGAATCCGGGCTGACTTCCTTGTTCTCTGTGTCGGTTAGGTCCCGTACACATGGATTATTTTTACCTTTGGAATTCATATAAATCCCACGAGTCGCAAGGGAACTAAAGGTCCACCACATCAGAGCCCCGCTTGATAGTGGTAAGGCTGGATACCCTCTGAGGTCGCCAGGTATCAGAGGGGCTCCGTAAGCCCATGTTCCATGGGATGGGATCTGGGACGAGAAACTAGTCCCATGCTCATCTCTACACCAAGGCTGAGAACGCAGCTTCATTCACACGTATAAGATGCGAAAAAAGGCATTAAAAATTGTATCGCTATTTTGCTTACGCTTGGATACTCTTTTTGTTGCGCAACCAAAAATTAATTATTGGTACAGTTTCAAACACTTTTTTTAAGATCGCATAAGATTAAACATTTCTTCCTTTCCAATTTTGACAGGAAAAGGATCTTTAATCCACATATTATTTTAAAGAATATCAGGAAAGTAGTATTTAAAACTATTTATTAGATCCGAAAGATATTCTTGAAATTCAACTGAAGAATTCAAACTGAAGAAACTGATAGTGTTTCTAGATGTAAATCTTCTTCATCATAGCTTGCATGGGTTTCAATAAATTTATGAAATGTTTCTCAAAAGTTTTAATATGCTTTTGAATCATCTTATTTAAACCATGTATTATTTAACTCATTTAAGTATTTGCGAAAATGACAATTGAATATCAGTTTGGAAATTCCTTTTACATTTGTTCATCAATGTCATATTCATTATTGAAAATAATCTTATTTTAGAGAAAAAAACAAAAAAATATTTCTAATAAATTCTTCTATTTAATCATCTAACATTATTACATTAATAGACCATTATTAAAACAAATAGTATACTCAAATACTCAATACATTAATAGACCACTATTATAACAAATATTAATTCTTTATAATAAAAGAAAAATAATATTTTACAAAATTATAGAAAAATAACTAGTTTCCTGGGGGCTAATAAATTTTTTCTTGGTGTCATCTATGACACGCGTGCCATAGGTTAGCCACCGCTGTCCTATACCTTAAGATATACATATGGTGTTTCTTACTTCCACTAACATTTACTTCCACATTTTGAAATTTTTTGAATTATTTTTCAAATTATCAAGGACTGTTTTAAGGTGTAGATGCAGGTATAGTGTTGCAATTATTGAAACTTTGCCGTGGTCTTCCAGGCTTGTTTCATCTAAATTATATTTTTAATAATCTAGTCTGATTTTATATACTAAACCTGGTTTACAAGGTTTCTTCTAGACTATATTTGTAATAATCAAGTCTGATTGCAAAAATTCCAAATTAAAAATTTCCAAAACTTTCAATTTTTTGTTTACAAAAGACGAAACTTTGCAAAAACATTAACCCTATGAACATTACAGAGTAAGTTGTAGTTTGTTTTTGATTTTAATTTAATATTGAAATTAATGATAAATCCATACTGATGAAGCCAAAAGGCAGAAACGCGTCTATGGATGTTTTTTATCTGGTTATAGTGTTTTTTATCAACCCACATGTTCTCTCGTGACATGAAAGTGCAGGAGGTCAGTTTGTACTTATAATTATATTAATTTATGTTATAAGTCACGAGTAAATTGAATCATAGTAATTCATCTACTTTTATTATTGAAGATTCACATAGTAATTTCACCCAATGTTATTAAAAACATTAACGGTTAAGATATTACTAGATCGATACCATCTAGAACTAGATAATATATCGATCTAAAGGAAGAACTTTAAAAAATGTAATTAAAACAACATCTAAATTTGAAACACTATCAATTTAATGTAAACAAAGTGGATAGAACAGATTCGAAGTTTTTGGGTGTAATTTTTGTGAATATCAATGATGTTCGGGAACGAACATCATTGAACATCATGATGTTGTTAGTTTGAAATTGCAAAAGTTATGCGGAAACGAAATCAATTCGTTGTATTCGTCGACGGTAAGACGGCCATTACCGATTAAACAAAAAAACAAAACAAAATTGCTTGGAGAAATCTTCTGCAGATGGATCGTCTAGCAATGCAACTCGCATGTTTGTCGTCAGCTGAAGTTTCTTAATATAGCGCCACAGAGTAGATGATTTGATGCAAGCGTTTATTTCATCGATAGCGGTGAATTACTGGTAGTGTTTGCTGGAAATCGCCAGACAGTATAATCATTGCGCCTCCAAAACATCTTGAGTCATTGCGCAGATCTTTCATGGTTCGGTTTAGTGCTTCCAATGAAAATTTATGCGCCATTATGCATTCATCCCATATGATAATTTTACTTGCTATCAAAAGTTTGGTCATTGCCGATTGTTTCGCAATGTTGCATCTGGGTGTTTCATTCGTTTGAAGGTTTAACGATAATTTCAACGCTGAATGGGCCGTGGTGGAGTCGCCACAAATGTAATGCACACAAACCCATCTACCTGGCATAGCTTAAGTTATAGCTTAAGTAGTTTCGGCTGTGCTAAATTATCTTCCATAAAAAAATGAGAAAATGAATTATTTGCATTATTTCCCTTTTTCCCTTTTTGGAAACAAATCCAACGAAACAAAAATCTTAAAAATCGGTCCAGCCGTTCTTGAATTTTGAAAAGTCTAACATCAAACCCGACTTCTATGTTGTTTATATTAGATGTATTGTCAGTGATTTTTTGTAAATGAATTTGACTATTGAATGGCAATAATGGTAACGAGGTAAAAAGTTTCATATTACTATACGGCGGTATCTTTTCTGTCAGCGTTATTCTGTGTTTGGATTTCCTAAAGTTTTCGATATTATTACGTGTCTCTATGACGTTCTTAAACTTAAACTCTTCATATAGATTTTTGTTCTTTAAAAAGAATATTAACCACTCAATAATGTATGTACCAGTAGTTGTAAGGATTCGCGCGGTTCTAAACTTCCCTCTCCATATTTGTCTATAATTTAAGACCTAACCACCTGACATACGTCTCTCAGACCCAAAGTAGTAGTAATTTTCTCATCTGAGACGTATGGCAGGTGGTTAAGGGTTAAATAATATATGATTCTTCTTTCTGAATCTTAAATACATCATTTCTTAGTATTCCTCTCCCCCAGAACATAATACCGAAATGCTAGTAACTATGAAGATAGTTTCCTTGTTCAGAAAATGTTTCAGGATACTCATAGCATATACAGCTTATTTAGTTTTTAGTCAGCTGCGCTGCATGCATTGTCCTTCCTAGTGTATCATCGAAGTGGTTCCCAAGCAGTTTTACATTGTTCTGTAGTTCAATATTAGTAATTAAGTTTGTAGTCATCTTATTGTATAGTCTTGTATTCCGCATGGTTTTAAATATGATATCATCGTTTTTTCATAATTCCGAATAAGTCTTTTCTAGTTACACCAGTTTTTGATATTCTCCAAGGCGTTATTGATGTTAGTCGGTATGGCATCTATTGACCTATTTCCTATCACCATGTTTGTGTCGTCTGCGTAATTTATCGTTTCTTGTGTTGTTTTGTAGATTAAGGTCAGGGAGGTCATTTATGTAAAGTATAAACAGTAGGGGTCCTAGGATGCTACCCTGAGGTATCCCCATATTAATTACTCTGGTTGTCAATCTCTCCATCCCTTGCCATCTGAATATTTCTGTTAACAGCATTCTATTTTTAGAAAGTTTGTGATTAGTTAAAACTCCACTCCCATAATTCCATAGCAAAATGTTTTTTCTCGCTAGAATGGCATGCTCCATTATGTCATACGCTTTTGAGAGGTCTAGGAGCCATCCCGCATGGCACATTTTGCTCCTCCAGTTGCTGAATAATTTCTTTTAAGAATTCAAAGCAGGCTGTCTCTATACTTCGTGCTTTGATAAATCCATGCTGTCGCTGATTGAAAAGATTGCGTTTTTCTATTAAAGACAGCATTCATTTACAGATTAGTTTCTCCATTATTTTAGAGTGGCGAGTGACCAGGTTGATTGATCTGTAATTGTCTTATTTTACTAATTTTAGCAGAAGTTCTGTTTGGTAAACAGTAAATAGCAGCGCTTTGTTTGTTTTTTGACCTTGGGGTGCAAAAAATGTAAGCAAGTCGGGTCGAACCGAGCATAATCAGTGCAAATAACGTGAGTTGAATACGATTATGTACGTTTTTAGTTATAGGCGTGCGATTGTTAGGTGTGGATGAATTTTCTTGTGAGCAAAAATTGCTGAATTTCCGTCTTGTGAGACTATTTAGAACGTTTCCTGTTGCATTGTTGCACATGCACAAAGTTTTTGCATTGATTTAATAGAAATAATTCAAGAAAAAATTGTTAAATTTCTGAAAAAAAAAATCAGGTTTTCCTCTTTCTAAAATACTGTTAAAATTGTTCAAAATTTTAGAAAATTTTGCGAAAATTCAAGAAACTTTAGAATTTGTGGGAATGAGTTACGATATAACTAACATTGAAAATGAAAATGCGTTAAAATTATAATGAATTTGTGAAAAATATCGGAAAATCAATTAAATTAACTATTTTTCTTATAAATGCGGGGATTCAAAAACATTTTCTCAAAACTTGTGGGACAAGTAAAACGTTTACAGTGTTAGATAAAATTCGAAGATTGTATAATTAATCGCTGGGAATGGTTGGTTAATGTAAGTTAAACTTTTATCAACAAAACATTTACCAACCAAATGTAAATGCAAGTTGAACTCACCTTTACCTACCAAAATTTCAAACGTTTGCAAATTCCAGAAAATGTGTACATTACCAAATTACGTGCTTTGAGATGAAGATATAGATTCGGTGGTGACTTGTACTGCGACATTCAAAGATCTATTGTACCCCACCCTTCCTCTAAACAACCTTCCTCTAAACCGGTGGTTCTTAACCGGGGGTGCCCGCACCCCTGGGGGTGCGGGAAGGTATTTTTGGAGGTGCGGGAAAGCCACAATATAAATTATCTAATTAGCAATATAATTATAATTATAAATTATCAATATAAATTATCTAATTACCAACAATATAAATTATTAAATATCATTTATTAAATTATTGGTAATAAAATATTTAAAAACTATAGCAATCCCCCCAATAACGCTAAAGTCAGGACCACGGTATAAGAATAGCGCGTTATTGGGATATTGAAGCTTATACAAAAATTAGGGTTATGGGTTTTTCGTAAAAATGCAAATATACCAAAACTAAGGATAAATTAAAAAAATACTTCAATGATTTATGTATCTTGAAAGATGTATATTTAGCTACTTGAAATAGGGGTAAATAAAAAATAACCAGCTATGAACGTAGCTGGTACCCTTTGGTTTTTTTTTATATTTTCGCGCCAGGTTTTTTCTCAATACTTTTAAACAATTTGCTAAATTTTTTTATGTTATTACTAAATAATTTAATTCATTATAGTAGTGCTATGTCAAAAAACGCAAAGTATGGAATGACAAGTATGCTGCCTATGCACACACAACCTAACCTAACCTCAATGCATCTTATGTTTCAAGATATTTTCAAACTGCAATCTCAAACCATCAAAGTTATTAAAGCATTTCAACAATCTGCATGGTGGTGAAGGTGCGCATAGCATGAACAGAATGAACTTGAAGTCAAAAAAGTCGCGATTTTATACCAGTGGTATTTTCCTAAAATTATGCAAGCCAGCAATTCAAAAGCCCTTGTTATTGCTAGCGGCATATCTTTGTGCAAAGAAAACTGACACGAATTCTCTCATAATCGCTAAGGATTTTATAAAACCTTGTGCATTAATAATAGCTAAAACTGTATTAGATTCTGAAGCACTATCAATTACCAATGAATGGGATTGGCTCAATATGCACTGATGGGGACCAGCAATGTTAGTCAAAAATTCATGATTTTATCTCACACATAGAAAGAGAATTACCGCAAGTTAAAATAACGCATTGCATGTTGCATCGCCATGTACTGGCGTCGAAAGCTTTGCCAGAAAGTTTAAAACAACACCTAATTACTGCAATAAATGTAATAAAATATGTCCGTGGACGAGCGCTTAATCATCGCATTTTTCGACCATTTTGTGAAGAAATCGGTACTGCTCATACCGTACTTATATATACAACCGAAATACGATGGCTCTCTAAGGGCCGCATACTTAACAGGGTTTTTTAATTGCGTGAAGAAATTATTCAGTTACTGACTAGTCAAAACTGTGATTTAGTAAAAGATTTTGAAAGTAAGGATGCAATCATATTGAAAAAACACGCGTTAGTCATTAGTCATCACTTGTATTTAAGCGATTTCTCGCTTTCGTTTTTATATGGAAAAGCGATGAAAATCTCATTTCTTCACACCAGAATTGTAACTCTAATTGTTCGAAGTCCATTTGAATATGTGAGATAGTGAAAATATTCTTGGAAAAATGGACTTCGAACAATTAGAGTTACAATTCTGGTGTTATCCAAAGTTTTCATAAGAAGCACTGCAATTACTTTTACCATTTGCCACTACCTACCTATGTGAAATGAGATTTTCATCGCTTTTCCATATAAAAACGAAAGCGAGAAATCGCTTAAATGCAAGTGATGACTAATGACTAACGCGGTTCTTTTAAAAAAAAGCCTCGCTTCACAAGTATTATAATGAACAAGGAACAACAGCCTTGGAATTAATAAAAATAATATTGTTTTGTATTTGAAATATAAAATGTACATTTTTTTTAAATAAACTATAAATTTTGCAAAAAATGTATAAACTACAAAATTTAAACACACAAACCTATTTTAAGATCCAAAGGGGTGCGGCTCACTTATAATCTTAAGAATCACTGCTCTAAACGTTGATACATTTACCCATTTAGAGCGCCTCCTCTAGTCCTGATTCCTTCCAAGCAATGCGCCCCAAGGTACATGTGTCTCTTGCGGAGTGTTTGGGCAGATGTATGGGGGTTCCTCTGCTCAACCACAGAATCTGCATCTGTCATCTTCCTCTAGGCCCTGGGCTTATGGGTGTATTCTAAGTCTGCAGTGTCCCGTCAGGACTCCTGTCAGAATTCTTGTCTTGTTCCATTTTTGTTTCAGGCAAGCTTTTGTTATTTTCTGGTTAAAAGATCCCAGCAATTCTTTCGATTGT
The DNA here is from genome assembly GCA_944588485.1 of Phosphuga atrata. Classification (NCBI taxonomy): domain Eukaryota; kingdom Metazoa; phylum Arthropoda; class Insecta; order Coleoptera; family Silphidae; genus Phosphuga; species Phosphuga atrata. The sequence continues at coordinate 30,536,509 of OX155894.1, forward strand.
CTTAACCCTGGAAGTTCTTTCCAGGTTTTCATCCATTGTTCTCTTATTTCTTTACATCTAAACTTTTGTGGATGGTGTTCATACTCATACCGTAAAAGGGTTTCGGAGCTATTAAGGGATTACTGGATCCCTTGTATGCTAGGTGATCAGCTTCGTCGTTTCCATCTATACCAGTATGTCCTGGTACCCAGTATAGCGTACCTGGACACACTGGTATAGATAAATATATCTATATAAAACAACATATAAACAAATAAATATGAAACATATTTTATATAAAAAAACAGTGGACAATTGATTTAAAATGGCAAAATCGCAAGAATATTTTACTCTTTCATCAATAAATAATAATAAATGAATAAAATCAAGGTCAGAGGGCTCTTACAGGGGTCGATCAAGATTGTGGTATCGAAAAAAGAAACTAACAGAGATATATTCATTATATTCTAATATACAAACTAGTGTGTCTCAAAATAAAGAATTCGTTATTCGTTATAAAAAAAAGCTTTTAAAATTTACTCATTTTTTCATCTATTTTTAATTTTCAACAAAATACGTTATCATCTATGAAGAATCTAGACCAGGGGTGTCCAATCTTTTTGTTACGCCAAATTGTAAGAAATCGTGGACTTTTGGGCCAAAAATATATTAGAATAGCTGAAGGGAGTAAAACAGCTTTATTCAGTATTCCTTCCTCATTCACACATTTCAAATATTTGAAAATATTTTCTTTCAAATTAAAAATAAAAAAATTATAAAGGTTAACGGCATTGTGAAACTTCTGTATTCCGTTGAAATAAATAAATATAAAAAAAATTCGATATTGTTTTGGGCCGCTTTGGAACCTGTCTTCTGCCGCATGTGGGTTGAACACCCCTGATCAACCTTTAATCTAGGATTTTTTAGCCGCTTTCTGGATACTTAGTCTTGCTTATAAACTGACAAAAATAGTTGAACCACAACTTTTCACCGGCAAAATTGACTACGAGGCAAATGTAGGAAATGTTGCAGAGGATATTTTATTTATTAACAATGGCTTGTTTTAGTTAATTTATAAAGATGTTTATTATTTTTTTCTATGAGTAAATTACTTTGTTAATCAAAATTATGTGTAGTCAACTATAACATCGACATATCAATTTCTTTTTCGTCTGCCAAGTGGTGGGCCATCCGTTAAATCTGGCTGCTACCCATATGGAGTGTACAAATATGAATCTTTATATATTACACAAGTTTCCTTTTTATTTTTTTGTTTACGATCTTACATTTATCTTATTTTCCCCTTGCAATATTATTTATATAAATAAATGAAAACGTTCTCTTAAATTATCCAAATTACTTATTTTCAAGAAACAAAATGTTTCTGTAGGGTGAAATGAGATAATATGACGCAGCAGGCTGGACAGCACATATTAGATAAACAATTGTTATACATAAATCATGAGTTTTTGGAGAAGACATAAATTTGCGTTCATAAACTGTTACAATCGTTGTTAAGTTATTTAGTTGAAACCTTTCTACAATTGTAAACCATCCCTATATTAATGCTCATCATAGTTGAGAACTGGGGGATGTTACAACTTTTCAAATTCTGTCTACCTTTCCAAAGGAAGTTGACAGTTGGATTTATGCGCTTTATTTCCGGGTTGGTTTACTATACAGCCGGATTTAAAATACCCTATGGGACTGTTTAGTTATTTCAGTTCTGTTTTATATCTTAATCTTACTATTTAAAATTATATGAATATTTAAAATGCATATTTTAACTGGACAATACAAAATGAACTATCATTGAATAAAACATGTATTAACAACGGTTATTTTGTTATTGCAACGTATTAAAAGAAATGAAGCAAATGCATATGAGGTTGGAAATGTTCAAAATCAAGTAACTATTTTGAATATTTCAATTATTTATGAAAATTCGAAGAGAAACATTAACAGAAAAATTCTTGCAGTTTAGATTCAAAAGTATTATAGAAATATTAAATTGACTAAATATATGCCATTTAGTAAATTTTGTATTAGAAAAAAATATTTTAATGTTTTCATAAATAATTGGAATTGCATTAGTACTTATCAAATCATTTCTATCATTTATTTTCAAATTTAATTTGTTATCTAATTAAAAACACTGCCAGATTTATTATGTTAATGTTTCTCTTCGAATTTTCATCAATAATTGAAATATCCAAAATAGTACCGACTCTACTTTACAGACCCCGAAAAAGCACTCATCTCCGATCATTTTTAAAATTATTTTAAGGAGGTTCGAGCGAATCCCATGTTAAATATTTTTTATAAGTTTAAGCTTTGAAACTTGTTATACATGCAGATCAATACTTTATTTATGTAGTCCCAAAATTTGAAAGTGATCTACCAATTAGTTTATCCGAAAAAAAATTCAAAAATTATGTTTTTTCAATTCTTATACACAGGTTATTATGGCTGACAAGCTTCCATCGCGTCTTTATTTTTTTACGATATTAATTTCGAAACCTTAAGGAATATAAAACCATATACGATAAACTTAGATAAGTGTAAATCACGATAACATTAAAGCAATGAGACGTTACCGATGTAATTATTTAAATAATTAAAATCAAACTTTGTATTTTGAATCTTGTTTATCGACAATTCATATGACGGATGGTTTGGCAACGTCGCGATAACAGCTGAGAAGAAAGAAAAAATCAAACACTATTTTGACTCATTAGTTACGCTCGAACTTCTTTAACCCATCCACCTCTCCCTCCTGTGACAACTTCAACAGAGTAAATTGCTGGTTCAACAACTTCTTCAACTTTGATAGTACATAGACGAAATAATATATGACGAATATGTAACTGCCCTCCTCCATGGAAAAAATAGTTTCTCGGTCAGAGTTAACCTCGAAAAAAAAATCCTTGCTCAAAAACATGCCCGAAGAAATCCGTCTCTACATAATTAGATTATTGAACGTATGCCTTCACAAAAGGTCGTTCCCCAAGGGTTGGAAAAATGGAATAATGACACCTGCCACGGTCATTCCCTTCCAAATAGCTACCGACCTATTAATGTTCTTCCAATTTTAGATAAAATCCTCGAGCATGTTCTTAAATCATATGGAACATCCTATCAAACACCACCCCTGAATATCAATTTGGATTTAAACCCTGCCATTGCACTGCCTATCCTTTATTCGCCCTTGGCAATAACCTTCTGGGTTCCTATCTTCAACACAAACACTCAGGAGCCCTATATCTTGACATCAACAGATCTTTTGAAAAAGTGTGGCACGCCTGACTCCTTTACAAAATGCATCAACTAAATTTTTTATTCCCCCATATCTCCTCTACTTAACTAAGCATTTCATTGAAGACGCCTTCTTCTTTTTGTGCCTATCCGTTCCGGATGTTGATGACCATCATAGATATGTCACTTTTGGATGTTCTAAATAGTTCTTCACTCGTGTTTGAAGTCCATGTTCTTGAGTTTCCATGCCAAGATGTTCTTCTTCTTCCTCGTCCTCTTTTATCAGGAATCTTTCCTTGAAGAATGTTCTGCAGCAGTTTATACCTGTATCCATTCCTCATTACATGACCAAAAATATTGTAGTTTCCTGCATTTTACTGTTTTCCTTTCTTCATTTTATGGAGAATATTATTGTTTGTAACTTATCTGTCCATGGCAATCTCCTGTAGAGCCACATCTCAAATGGCTCAAGTCGTTTAACCATCGTCTCTGTCAAAGTCTAGGTCTCAGTTCCATAGGAAACAATGGAAAATATGTAGCAACGTAGAAATTTTAATTTTGTTTCCATCGAGAAGTAATGGCACTTAAAAACAACAGCCATTTTACAAAATGCAGCTCTGGCTTTCTCGATACGGACTCTAATTTCGTGTGAATTATTCTATTTTTCATTAATGTTGGTTCCCAAATATGTGTTTTTGCTTACTTGCTCAATAGAGGTGCCATTAATATTAAGAACGTAGTTTGGTAGGTCTGTCTTTCTTGCTGATGACCATGAACTTTGTTTTATTCATGTTGATATCTAAGCCATAACGCTCACTACTTTCATCGATTCGAGAGACAAGGTGTTGAAGACCATCCAAGCTCTCAGCAAATATTACAGTATCATCAGCGTAGCGGATCTGTCTCCGCTCTTTCTCGACCTTCTTCTCTCTCGGCTTCTTAGGTGGCAGCAGTGGATAGTTTATTAGAACTACCTCTTACTAACCGTGAACGGCTTTCAACATCTATCCATTGAACAATGGGCATTTTCTCGTTACATGACACCTTGCTGGAAAATAAGTCAAAGGCAGCTGGTAGCCTCAGATATACCGACGCTCTAAGACACTCAATTTCGGAGTTAATCGTTTTGTATGATTTTAATCTTTACGAAAGTTGTAAGTCATTAATTGGTGCATCTGTTACCCAAAGTGTTTCGATCCAAATCTCGGTGAAAATTAGATCACCGAGACCTACAAATAGAATAATTTGTTTTTCTTCCATTGTGCTTACCTAACGTTTGAATTGCATCTGAAGAGAAAAATCTTCATTGCATACAGCAGTTTTGCCATCCAACGAGCACGATGTATTGCTCCCAGAGAACGCCAATGACTTCTCAAAAGTGTCTTGTTCAGAACTATCATTGTGAGCTCTTCTTCTTCTTTCGAATAGACCTACTTTGGACCACGCTTGTTCAACTGTTGGGCTTTGACCTTTGCCCAGTATTGTCGCATCTTCTGCCGGTTAACTCCTGTCTCTCTTCTGTCCAGAGGGTACCTTTCCTTCGAGGTTTTTCCTGAAATCCACGGACTTCCTACAGGGTGCGTCTTACAGAATGTCTGTTTTTGAGATCTGTTAGGCCCAGTTCTTTAATATCCTTTTCGGTCTACCTAGTGGTACGAAGCTTCTTGTTTTGCCAGAAGGTGAACAGACGGTTGGTTAGTCGGTTTGGAGGCAATCTTGCTATGTGGCCATAGAAAGCTACCCTTCTTTTCCTTGCACAGTCAGAAAGCATCTCAATATGTTCGTAGAGCTCAGAGTTATGCCGTCTTCGGAATTCCCCATCTTCCTTTACCGGGCCTAGGATCTTCCTGAGGATTCTTCTCTCTCTTTCTGATTTCCAATTTCTCTATTAGACCCCTTCGGTTCAAGGAAAGACACTCCATGGCATACAGGGCTTCTGGTCGTAAGACTGATGTGTAGTGCTTAAGTTTCAGGTTGCGTGACAGGCATTTCTTATTGTAAAGTGTTAAGTGTTCTTAGTCAGCCGATAGGCTAGTTCTAACTTGCTGACTCTCTTGGAAAATGATGTTCTTTCTGATAAGTTGGGTTCAATCCATTCGCCGAGATACTTAAATTTCTTAGTCCTCTTGATGTTTCCCTGTTCTAGTAACATCTCTCTGTTTGCTTCTCTGATGTTGGTGAACAATTCTGTTTTCTCCAGCGACACTTGAAGACCCACTTTGGCTGCCTGTTTTCTGAGGCAGTTTACATGCATTGTTTTCATCTCAAGAGAATCAGCAAACAGTGCCATGTCATCTGCAAAGTCCGGCAATCTACAACCAGTCCATCGTTCTTACGTCCTATGCAGATACCACTCTGAGCACCCAAATTGTTCAGTTCCCTGCGCCATTCTCTCATAACCTTTTTAAGGACACAGTTGAAGAGAAGTGGGGCAAGTCCATCTCCTTGTCTCACTCCAGTTTTTATTTCGAAGCTTTCTGAAAACTCGCCTCAAGATTTAACCTTGGAATGGGTGTTGGTCAAAGTTTCTAGGATTAGTCTGCGGGTTTTGTTGTCTAGTGATAGTTCCTGGATTATTTTGTTAAGCGTTTCTCTATGAATGGAATCGTAGGCCTTCCTAAAATCAACAAAGGTGGCGACCACCTTGCGGTTTCTCATCTTGGAGTATGCAAGTACAGTTTTAAGATTGAAGATCTGTTCAACACAGGATCGGGTCTTCCTGAAGCCCCCCTGGTATTCTCCCAGTTGACTATCCAACTGATTTTCAGTTACCGGGACGAGAGAAATTCCACAGTAGTTGTATAGATCCGTAAAATCTCCATTTTTTGTGATGCGGATGGATCCGAGCAGATTTCCAATCGGGTGGTAATTTCTCTGTTTCCCAGATGTCCTGGATGATCTCGGTTAGCTTGCACGCGGCATTGTTTCCAGCACCTTTCCACAGTTCAGCAACGATAGAGTCCTCTCCAGCTGCCTTATTATTCTTAAGAAGTTGAATGATCTGGCCAACTTCTTCCAATGAAGGGGGAAGCGAGTCCGGGTTTGGTGTGGTTTGTTTATAGTCGAAGTCTTCGCTGGGTGGGTCACAGAGTGAGTAGATTTTTAAAGTATTGAGCCAAAAGGTGTCAGTTGTCCTTGTCGTTATAAGCCAGTTTGCCTTGTGAGTCTCTGAAGCGGAGGCTTGGCGGAGCGTATTTTCTGAGTGCCTGTTTAAAGGTTCCAAAAAAAACTCTGGAATTATTCTTAGCAAAGCTCTCTTCGATTTGGGTTAGTTGGTTTTGTGTAAGGTTCGTTTGGTTCCTCGAATTATCTCGGCTGTAACCTTTCTTTGTTCCAAAAATTTGTGCCAATTTTCCTTGGTCTTTTTAGAATTCCACTTCACCTAGGCTATCTGTCTTTGGGCTATTGCATTGTCACAGTCTTCAGTCCACCACGGATGCTTCGTGTTCGTGGATGTTCGTGATGCTTAGTGGTCTGAGTCTAGATTGGCTGTGTGATTGATGGCTTGTGATTGATGTGATGATTGCTCAAAATCCATTGTGAGCTCTATTAGATCGCTTTTCGTTTTTGATAATGTTACTACAAAGCGACACTGGAAGTGCTACTAAAGCTGGAATCAAGTACTAGTTCGCGACTTGACACAACGGAAATCAATGATTTAGTTTCAGCTGAGTTTTGTCTTAATTTTTCAGCTCATTGTTTTTGCTTTAAAGAACGTTCTTTGGTCATTTCTCTTCTTGTCAATTGAAGTCATTATCATCTTGCACTCATTCCTTTTGTCAAAGAAAGTCTCTATCTTCCGATATTGCAATTAAATTTATGGCGTTTGGATGGGCAATATCAAAAAGTTTATCTAGCTCTGCTCTGAAGAAATTCTCTCTCTTTCTCTGCGCTTCTGAAGCTCTACTTTTATTTTCTTTTCAAAGGCATCCAGTTCTTATGCAGTTTAAGCAGCTTTTCAAGGCAGTGATTCGGTTGTCTTGTGGGAATACCCGGCTTGTTCCACACCTCTATTAATTCTTGTATGATTATATGCGCAGAATCTTTCACATTTTTTGAGACATGTAATGGTGATAACTAAAGAGCGGAATATGCATTCAATTTTTGGAAAATATGCGCATATATATATATATATATATATATATATATATATATATATATATATATATATATATATATATATATATATGCATGAAAAATGGTCTAAATATGCACATGATATGCACTTTTTTAGGAAAATATGCAAATATATGCATTTTGAAGAAGAACAAATGCTGGTAAAAGAAAGTAGATAGACGTTTGTTCTACACTGGATAAATAAATACACTTCTGTTTTATATGAAAATATATTGAATTACAAATACATATCATGTAGGTTCATACATTAAAATATTCTTACATATTTTTGTTGTCATAAAAATTTACATTCAAATGCTTTTCTAAGTTTTCCATTGAAAAGTTGTGACGCCTATCTGTTAATAAATATTTATAAGCAGAAAAACTTCTTTCTACGTCGACAGAGAGCATATTTTAAAACACTGGTTATCTCGGGGCTTAAATTAAGTGTACAATCTTCAAACTCACCATTCAAAATTTTATTAACGCTTTTTAACATGCCATAACCATTATTTTTTTGTATAACTTGCTAGAATTTTTTATTTATTTTTGTCCAATTTTTCCCGGTACTTCGGATATTTTTCTATAGAAATCATTTATTATCCCAATAGATTCATTTAAACCCATGCCTTCAGCTTCAAGTTTTGTAATAGCAATTGCGACAAATTTGTAGTTCGCTTTAAGAAATGCCAATTGGTTTTGCAAGCAATCTGTTTTTAAAATGTTTTGGCATTTTGCAATTGAAGTATTATTATCCGCATTAATTTCTAAAATTAATTCTTTAATCGGCTGAAAGTGTTCTGCATAAAACATAGCTGCCTCTAACCACGTGCCCCACCGGGTAATTACTGGTTCAGGTAGCAGAGGAGTTTTTGACAATTTTTTCCTATACATTTGAACTCTTAAAGGAGCCTTCAAAAATACTTTTTTTACACTGCTTATCAAAGAATTCACAATTGGAAATTGGCCCCTGATCTCCTCAGCCACTCTGTTTAACTCATGAGCCAAGCAAGTTGTGTGAATTAAATTTGAGTATATTAATTTAAGTTGAGATCCAACCTTAACCATATATGATGCAGCGTCCGATAGCATCAATAAAATTTTTGAAGTCGGTACGACATCAGGGCAAAAAAAGTTCATCAAACATTCGTTGACAAATCTCAAAATTGTTTAATGATTTGTTCGTTCTAATTGTTTGCATGCTATTAAATGTACTTTACCAAATCCATCGGAACTTAAACGACCAATCAAAAGATTTGCGATGTATCGTCCGCGAGAAGTTTCATCGATGACAAAGTACATGTAATTGTTCCCAATATGCTCTCTGATGTTATTCTTTATTTTGTTGTACACATTAGCCACGTACGATTTTCGTAACAAACTTTCATCGGGAATATTTTTATTGCAATATTTTTTTATGAATTTTGAATGGTTTGTTGAGCCATTTTTGAATCCTTCAGTGACAAGTGTCACTTTGAGTCCTCTTGAGACTCCTTCAGTGTGCAATTTTCCTTGATGGAGAGCGGTGGCAACATGTTGGGTTATTTGAAATTTGCGATTACATGGTAACTAAAAAAATTAAAAAAGCAAATAAACTATTATCTAAACTAGTTAACACAACAATGTGTAAACTTACCGTTTTACCGCATGCTTTACAAACAACTTTTTTGTCCGTTAATACTATCTCGGGGATGTCTTTAATCTAAGAACCAATTGTGTAATTGACTTTTGGCATGTTAAATTAAGAAACTAAGAAACACACCAACTTTAGACGACAAGATTTAGCGAGACAACCGTTTCAGCTTGTTAGATAGTCTATACAAGAATGAAGAATGAATGTAATTTATAAATCTACTCTGGGCTTAAAGGCCTGGGCTTTCCGCTCCGCGGTCCTCTTTGTCAAGTCGGCTGTGTCTATCCTTTGTCTGCATCCAACAAATTATAGTAAATCATTTAAAGAAATTTTTTACAAAAGGCTTTTTACAAGAAAAAAAGGCCAAAATATGCACATATATGCCCATTTGAGTAAAATATGCAAAATTTGTTGAAATATGCAAAATATGCAGAACTTAATTAGTACTAATCGTTAGTAATAACCTTCTTTTTGCATGCCCGTCAAATGATATGCGTGTCATATCAAAAATTACCGATATGCATTTTTCATATATTCCGCTCTCTAGTGATAACGTAATAAAACTTGCCTTTAACGTAAAAGTGTTGGTTTAGCATTAACAGTGGCCAGTGGCTCAAGGTCCCGACATCCAAATAGAAAAATGTTATCTTTATTATATGGAGAATAAATTCATTTTAATGCACACTGGTTTTAATGGTACACTGATTCACAGTCTAGTAATTAGGTTTCTTCGACGTTCATTTATTAAACACTATATAATTTCTATATCATTATTCATATGATTTATTTAGCACCTAACCTGCAACCAAGAAATCAAACCATACTATTTTTTACAAATATTTAAAAAATAACAACTCCTTTGAGCACCCTTTTTCGCTAAAGCTAGTCACCTGAAATTTTACAACGTTATTACTAATAATTTTAAGGGATGGCCAAACTGAAAAACAAAAATATATAATTTTGGACCACCCTAATACCAATGGACCAACCCCCCAAAAACACCATTGACGATCTTCAAGTACTGACGAACAAAACGCGTATATGGCCGTATATGCCAACGCGTATATGACAACTCCTCGTTCCTAACCACAGAATTTCTGCCAGCTCTATCCACATACACCTAGGACCATCGACATAGCACCTACTACCCAAATCAGATTCTTAGGCGTGACCCCTGACAACAAAACAAAATTCACCACAAACGTAAAACGTAAAAAGAAAGAATCTTGATTCTCCAAAAGAATAAACATTTTCGTGGGTTTACCCAAGGAAATAAAGGTATATCCACCAAAACAACCATTACAATTTACAAAGCCATGCTGCGGCCCCTCTCCTTGACTTCGAACATACATTACTATCAAATGCTAAGGACAGAACATTAAATATACTAGAAGTAGCAGAACGTACCTCATTGCGACTAATCAAGTTATCACGACTCATCAAGTTAAAACACCTAAACAACATCCTTCACAATCCTTCCAACAATGATCTTCTACAGAGCCACCCCCAAGTTTCAAAACTCTTTGACACACACAAACAACTACGGACATAATACAAAGACAACAATAACTGGATCATTGTAGACCCGCCATGGATCAAACGCGAGATAAATACCACTACAAGCAGACACCCAACTAAGACGCTTCACAAAACAATTTACGACGACTAAATTCTTCGCAAACTCGTCTTTGCGTTTTTTTTTTCTCCTGACAAATCTATTTCCGGGCACAAGGGCTTCGTGATCGGTAGCCCTTTGCACATTATGTATACAATAAATACATTTCTGCTTATTCCAAAATAGTTTATTGATTTGTTTCACAGCATTTCTGTAACAATAAAATATAATTTTTTTTGTGGAATTTGGTTTTACTATTATTTTTACTTATTTTATTTACGTTTATTATCTATCTTATTAACGTTCAAGTTTTATTTAGTTATATTATGTTTTTACACAGTTATTTTGTGTATAAATATTTATTCAATGTTCAAAGTCTATTACATTTAGAATCGAGGATGTCCCTGAATTTACAATGTATTAGAAATCTGTTTGTCTATAAAGTTGTCATTCAAAATTGAACATATAATAACTGATTTATGGCCTCCCCTAAGTTTGACCACCAGGATGTGGGCGCACGATCTGCACCCCTGAAAGGAACGGCCCTGTAAAAGAATTCCACTTACTAGACACGAAGATATTACAAAATTAACAAAATAAATGGAAAGATAGATATTGAAGTTTATATAAATATATTTATAGTGTATTTATTTATATATAAATAATTATATTTTATATAATAAGAAGCTATAGCCCGCGGCTTCTTCCGCCTGGATTTTCAAATTAATTCAGGTTAGCTATGTTTACCAAATATTAATTATCTTATGAGGAATATGAAGACTAATATTAAGACTGTAAGATTTGAAAATTATTACGAGGACCGGATAAAATCAAGTTCAAATAAAATAAACATTTGCAAGTTTTTATAATTTCATTGTATGTCGTCTTAGTATCGTAGGGGTACCGAGTACAATAGCCTGTATTCGAAACTACCTGAAAATGTGTGTTAAGTAAATTGTGTTATTTGAAAATCTCTTTATAAAATGAGTTTAAAACATTCACAAATAGATATGATAAAAAATAAAATTAAAATACTTTGTTAGCGAATATGGAAAATGTTTCCTGCAAGTTGTTTTTATCTACCTTCCAAGCATTTTATTATTATTTTCATTCATGGTAGTTATTAATCAGCACGGTATCGATTAATCACTTATTATTAGTAATTTGTAAAAACAAGATTTTATTAAACTATTTACTTAAACAATCACGATTTCCATACGAATGGAATCACAACAAAAAACAATTTTATTTGTGCGCTCGCTTCGTCTAGCCAATTTTGGACACAATTGTACTCCGATATAGACTGCATTTAGTTTCTCTTTCATGTTGTATCCAACGATATTTCAATTGAAATATATTTTATAAGCTTCACAACCAAAAATGTTATTGAATTATACCAACAAAAAAATATTGTTTTTAAAGTTTATTTGTTCACGTTAAGCGTATTTATTTTTTATTCTTAATATTATAAATATTGAAATCAATAAATAAATATTGGACTCAATTAAAAATCTTTTCAATTCAGTGTTAGTATGGATTACCTCGTAGTAATGGTCGCAACCATCCTCATTCATTTAATAAATATTACGTTTTAATATCCAAAGAAAAAATTTATAAAAAGCAAAAATAGCTTGAATATATAATTATATTCAACCTGTTCGTAGCTGTATAATAGTAAGTTCTATTAAGACTATGAACAAATCTCATGTTTAAACAACTACTTCCTGTTTAATACTACACAGGATATTGAATTATACAACGGACATTTTCATGTTATTACTAGTCCCAGTACATTTTATATCATTTTTTCTATTTAAATTAAGCGAATAGCCATCTGCAGACGCGTTACGAGATTTATCTTTCATCAGTGCAGCTTTGCTGTCTGAATTACAAATTGGAATACAATTACTTGAACTTGGACACCTCATGCATGACTGGCGAAGTTAGGTTTTAATTTGACATTTCTGCAGAAAGCCCTAAACTTAGTTACGGTGGTTGATTTAAATGATAATTGAATATTGGTGAAACCATACTAATTATAGATACAAGCATACAAACTTATAAGAGACGAAATATAGCTTTAATATGTAAATATGTTCAACCTATTCGTAACTCTATAATATTGAGTATTATTAAGACTATGAACAAATCTCACATTGAAATAACTACTTTCTGGCAAATGAAAAACAGGATATTAAAGTATATAACAATGTTCTTTGTCTAGGGCAGTGGTTCTCAATTGGGTGTCGCGGCAGCCTTGGGTGCCGCGAGCGTATGCCTGGGCTGCCACAGCATTAATCAAGAAATGTAATAAATATGTTAAAAAAAAATCATGAGGAAGTAAACTTGTCTGGGTCTTTAAAACGGAAAGGTGATGAACTCACAGAAGCTTCTGAAGCGACAACCAGCATCATCGCAGGAGACGAAATATCCCAGCAGTTAAATTCGTGTTCGAAATCATTCAAGTCAGTTTGCCTCAGTTAGTTAGTTAGTTCGCGAAAACGCAACTCACGACCAAAAGATAATCCGAGGAAAAATCAGGAAACATGATCCTAGCTATTTGACATTGTTTGGTTTTGTTTCTGTTGGGAACCAATAAGCACACCGGAAGAGCAATGCGTTATCTGTCATAAAATTGTTGCTAACAGCTGATTGGTTCCATCCAAATTAAAAAGACATCTGGAATGCAATCAATCTGATTAAGTACATAAAGTTGAAGAAATCTTCAAACGCCGCACTTTATGTCTTCAGGCAGGGTCATCCATGGTGGAGAGAATTTTTAATAATGAAAATGAAAACGCAACTGAAGCTTCATTTATTGTCCGTTCACACATAGCAAAATCTGCAAAGCCCCATACTATTGCCGAGACACTGAATAAACCTTGCGTCAAGGATGTTGCAGTTTGCATTTTAGGTCCAGATATGGCCAAGAGATTGGTACTGTGCAGCTGTGAAATAGCACCACAAACAAGCGAATTTTCACAACTTTAGAGTCTGTGGAGAACGAGCTTATAAGAAAGTTGAAAATGTATTTTTTTTTAGTTTACAGCTTGATGAAAGTACCAACATTGCGGGACTTGTGGCTGTTTTTCTTGTGTTTGTAAGGTATCCTTTCGAAATGCAAATAGAAGAAGAACTTTTGGTGAGTGAATTGCTTGAAACTTACACCACTGGCGAGGAAATTTTCTAAATTATCGACCAATATATACAGAAAAAATATTTGAAATGGAGCAAGTGTGTTGATATTTGCAGCTATGGAGCGGCTGCGATGGTTGGAAAAGTATAGGGAGCCGTATCTAGAATAAAGCAAGTGGTAGCCAATGCCACCAGCAGCCACTGTGTCATCCATCGACATTCTCTGGCAAATAGATTCTGCCGCAAGATTTAAAAGTCGTATTGGATGGTGCTGTGAATAACTAATCATGTTTAGAACCATTTCAAGCACGTCTTTTAAAACTTACCGCCGAAGATCTGGGTATGCATCACTAGTAGCTACATTTGCAGAAGAGCCCGTTATCCAACAATGGTTATCGATTGGCTTCTTAAATTGGGATACCTTTCCAACAACTTCGAAAAACAAAATGAATCCGCCACTTCTCTCAATGTTGCATTCTCCACATACACTTACATTCAAAACAGGTTCAGGAACAAACTCTCTGTATCAAGTACTTTGAGGGTGAAATTAACCAAACATAAAAATAATTAAAAAAATCTTCCAAACAATTTTATTCATTAAAGACAATTGAATATTAAAATTGTAGATATTGTTTTTTTTAATTTTCCTAAGTTTTCAACCGTTTTTAGGATAACTGTGTCGCGAAATTTTTGTAGCCCGACAAGGGTGCCGCGAGATTTTTTTAGCTCGATAAGTGTGCCGCAGCAAAAAAAGTTTGAGAACCACTGGTCTAAGGCTTATTAGTGACATCAAAATATACTGGGATTATTAATAACATACAATTTAATTAATTCAATATCCTTTGTGGTATTGGCCAGGAAGTAGTTTTTATTTTTTTAAGAACTTTTAACTTGATAAAATGATAAGAAATAAGTGATAAAATTTACATTTTATACATTTATTTATTTTTTTCTCATAAAGTCATATTTAATTCCTTGGATACGGATCAATAAAACAGTGGTTTATTCAATAGTGAAATTAAAAAAATAATTCACTAGTGCAATAAAAGTATTCATGGCAGCATATCAATATAACTCACTTACGGGCTCCGTAGAGAAAACCCTAAATGTTGACTTCGCTGATGTTCCTTTTTGATCGCCAATCACAAAACTTATTAAATATTTTCTTGCATAAATCTCTTGATTTCTGCGAGAGTAAACTTTCTATAATTGCGTTACCATCTAACAATAATACTTCGGGTGTATCCATTTATGGTTAATAAAACACAATTTAATTAAAAACAATACTCTAAACAAAATTATGACATACCAATCCACAATTTTATCGTTGTCAGGACAACAACTAAATCATGGCCGGACATGCTTCTGGTAAAAAAAACCGGCCAAGTGCGAGTTGTGACTCGCGCACCGAGGTTTCCGTACTAACTTGTAAGTAAGGTATCTTTTTTTTGTGGAGGATGTAGCAAGCACACCTTAGCACCTTAGTACCGCTGCAAGCATAACCTCAAGATGTCGCTGTCGTACGATGGAATTCTACCCTATATTTTATTACCATACATCCCCCCATTCACTATGAGTGTTTAGAGGTTCTGGAACTTCACTATTTGTTTTTACTGCTCAATTTTGCCTGTATACCTATATACCCTGTATAAAGGTATACCCTGTATAAGGGTATTTTTTACTTATAAAAAGAAAACTTTATTTTAGTATTACACTTATTCACTAACTTATATTAAGATCTAACTATTTCTAGATCTAATATAAACTAATATATTAACTATTTCTAGATCTATTTCGATACTCTTAACATTCAGTTGTTCAATTGACTGCTTTTGGGCAATTGACTACCAAAAAATATAGGGCGTACGTGATTTAAGTATAAGAGGATTATAAAGAAAAATTAGACGAAATATAATATATACAGGATGTTACGGGACTTGAGTATGTCGCATGTCGGTTATAAAAAAGAAAAATTTAGACATAATATATACCGTGTATATATTATGTATATAGAGCGTACGTGATGAAATGCATAACGAATATAATCTAAGAAAATTCAGAATAAACAGCTTGGTGCCGACAAATACTTTTTAACCTTCGGACCTAACCGAGGAGGACCTAACTGTATGCAATCCAAATGCTTCTGGAGCCTGACAATACCACGCATATAAAAATACAATAACACATTAGTGTATTTTCATAAGTTTCTAATAGTAAATTAGCATTTTTCGAGTAATTAAACTACATATTTACGGTTTTCAGATTTTTTGCTTTACATGTGGTGTAAGACACCGCTTCTTGACAAATTTCATGATTCTAGGTCAACGGGAAGTACCCTGTAGGTTTTGATTCCCTTGTGAAATCGCAAAATATGCGACATAAACGGTCATATCTTTTGATCGCGTTGACTTACAAGTTTGATTTTTTCACAGCTGAAAGAGACCGCAGATCGGAGTATTTGATACAAATTTCAACTTGTTACCTCTACGCGTTCCTGAGAGAAATTGCCTTGACAGACAGACAGACGGGCGGACACACAGACAGACGGACAACAAAGTGATCCTATAAGGGTTCCTTTTTCGGTACGGAACCCTAAAAACACAGAAAATTGAACATTTCTTTGACTTAACTCAAAAGCAAAATTAAATAAAAGTATTATTACACTCGCGGATAAATATGATATGATATGATATGATAAGGTTTAACTCGCGAATTTAAATCCGCTAACAATGCGCTAGTTAAATCTTAATTTTATCCGCTTTTTTAATAAATGACTATAGAGTACAAATACTCTTTTATTGCACAATCACAATCAAAAACATTTTATATAATATCTATTTTGTTTTCATCAAGAAAGCATATTTAAATTATGTTGAAAACAGCAAAAACCTTGAAACATGAAGGAAATATATGAATAAAAATCAATTGAAAGTTAAATTTATTTTTAGAGATGTATAGATTATTAAATAAATTGTAAAATGCGTGTTTTACTTCCTCGTAATTTTAAACAAATGTAACATGGATCAGCAGATATTCTTATTAGTAAAATACTACTTTTAAATGATACAATTCATTACAGAAATAAAGACATGTCGCGAAATAATGAAAAAAAAACTCTGGCAAATTCAAACTTTGCTCTACAAATAGACGAAACAACAACAGACTGCGGGAAAAGCAGAATTTATTGCATTCGTTCGATTCATTCACTAAAATGATATGATTAATCAATTTTTATGTTGTCGTGAGTTTGCAACCGCATTGTGCAACTGGAAAACATATTTTCCATGTAATTAACTCGTATTTACAAGAAATTTAAGTTTCGTGGAATTTATGTATTTATTTGCGCAGATAGTGTTCCAGCTATGGCTGGATATACATAAAACATATATATATATATATATATGTATATATGTATAAAACGATTTGTGGCACATGCGAAGGAACTGAATGCAGAGTTATTAGTATTATCATTATTTTTTTTGTATCGGGATCCTCGTAAGCACATATCTGCATCAGAATTGATGAAAACAGTTTTGGAACAATGTGTTAAAATGATTAATTCGCGTTATTCGTTTTTCGCGTTATCGAGTCGCTTATTTTGTAATTTATGCCAAGCTATGGAAGCTAAATGCGAATCCTTGATACTGTACACAGAAGTAAGGTGGTTGTCCAGAGGAAAAGTTTTATCTCACATGCTTGAATTGAAAAACTAGATGAAAATATTTTTTTAATGAGAGATAAAAATTAATTATGGTTTTGTGCATTTCTAGGAAGATAAAATATAGTGTGCTTACTTATCTGATAATTTTGTTAATTTTATGAATTTCATGAATTTAGATATGGAAATAAGGAAATAATTTATTTAAACTTAACAGATAACCTGTATTAAAAAATATAACTTTGTGGAAGAACAATGCACAGGAAAGTAATTTTAAAAAGTTTGAGTCACTTCTAAGACTAAACACTTATAAAACTATGCATGTCATTGGTATTGACCATTTGACAACACTTGAAGAGGGAATTATTTATTCATTACTTTCCAAAAAAAAAATTGTTAGGTTCGTAATCTCTTTGTGATAACATTTTCGCTGTGTATGAATTAGGGCTTCACACGAGACGCGATAAGGCGAGAGTTTAAAAAATCTAGTCTCGGTCTAGTTAGTTGAGAAAAAAATTTATCTCGTTTCAGTCTCGCTCTCGCTCTCAACAGTTTATCTCGTCTTGTCTCATCTCATCAAATATCGTTCTTGCTAGAAATTGTTAAGATAGTCGAGGTAATGATTATAATCGAGGTAAAACGAGGTAATCATTAATTTTATTTCAATAAATAAATAAATTATTATTTGTTATATAGATAATTGTTATTCAAGCCTTCGGATGAAAAGACAGTTAATAAATGTCTTTTCATACTTGTCGTATTATGTTTTTTTTTGCTAATTATTTTTCTAGATATTTCACATTACTAAACATATTGCTTTTTTCTCATCTATAATTATTTCGAATTTAAAAATATTTGAAATGTTGATGCCATTTTATTATTAAATCAATTTCACTTAATACGTCGGCGTTTCTTCATCTAATATTGGCCTTTTATTAGGGTTGTCACTACTAGCACCTTCACTTAACGACATTCAAGACAAGTTCAAAATATCTTTAAAATAATGGTAATAATCGTAATAAAATGTATATAATTATAAGAATATCTCTAATAAAATTGATCGTTTCATTTTATTCCATGAAAATGTAGAAAAACCATAATGTATATGTTACCGTGAATGACCGAAATTGGAGAATGTCGACTTTCACCGGTGAATGTCAACACATACCAAATACTTCGGTGAAAGATCGAATATTTCATTACTTTGTTGTATTCGGACCCTCACCGGTGTATGTCGACAAACACAAATACGCTCTGGTGGAGGTCCAAAATGGAGATGCCGACAGAGAGGCGACTGGCTCTCTCCCGCCAAATCCTTTTTTCTGGTGGGAGTCAATCAGCTCTGACTACCTCTGGTGGGAGTCAATCAGTCTTATGTTGCAATAAATAAGATTTGAATCACATAATAAAGTAATTTTTTTATTACCATTATTTTTCTCATTTAGAATGTACTGTGGGTTATAAATTATTGGTCACTAGTCTCAGAAGGAGCGGCGAAAAAGTTACGTCACCCTGGTGACGTTTTATAGCGACTGAATTACGGAGAAGAAAATATAAATCTCCGACATGTTCAACATTCACCATTCGTGCATGGTGAATGTCGATATTTACCGGTGTAAGTCAGAAATAAGGGTATTTAGCAAATATTTCGGACATACACCAAGCAACTATGTGAATGTTGACATTCACCGATGAAAGTCCACATTCCCCAAATTTCGGTCTTTCACGGTAACATATACATTTTGAAAAGATTTGAAAAATTTGAAAACATAAATCTGCACTAAATTTAAACCCACAAATACCATCAAAAACTCATGACAATTTTTTAAAGAAATATCTGACATAGAACTAAACGAGAACGATAAACTATTGTCTTTCGACGTAGTGAGAACTTATTCACAAATGTCCCATCTGAACAATGCCTCCCACTTATTAAGTCAATCTTTACTAAAGTTTATCAATTTGACTCCTTTAACCAATATTGACTTCGTTATCTTCAATGAAATTTTAAAATTAATCTCCATTTGCATAAAACAGAATTACTTTATGTTTAGCAATAACTTTTACAACGAAACAGAAGGTCTTGCTATGGGATTCCCAATATCCCCATTACTTGCGAATAGTTTAAAAAAATCGAGAAAAATCAATCTTTTCCCCCCAAATCAAATATTGGTACCGCTATGTAGATGACATCCTAGTTTGTTGGTCAGGAACCAACAGACAGTTAATCAAACTACTCAATTTAATGAATACACTACATCACCATCACCACCACGAAATCACCATAGAATAAGAAAACAATTCAATAAATTTCATAGATTTAAATGTCAGCCGTCAACATTTAAAATATATCGAAAACCTTACACCGATAACCTAACACAGATTAGATAATACACAACACCTCCTTACATCGTTTACAAGACAAACTCGTGGCGTACCATTCCATGATACATAGATTACTCACTATTCCTCTCATTCAGTCAACAGCTTCAACACTGAATTGAATACAATAAAACAAATAGCCAATAACATTAATATGTAAAAGTATCCAAAACGTACGTAAAAGTCCAATGTAAATTAAATGGAGTTTCATTATTTAACGATTTCTGTTTGTTGTTACTATGGCAACAACTCCCGTCACTAAACAAAAAAAACATAGACGTGAAAATAAATTTTCTGACGTATTAAAATTGAAACAATATTATCTATTTTGAGTCAAGAAGTCTCAGCCTCCCAGTCCGGATTTATCTGGTTCTAGTACCATAGCTATAATCTAATCTAGATTAAATCTAGGTTAACCTAGATTACATCGATGTAGGGAAAGATTTCCTCCATCTCCATTGACCGTCATACTTCCGGTTCCGACTTCCATTTCCACTTCTGGTTTCGAATTCCGTTTCAACTACCTGTTTCGACTTCCGCTTCGTCTTCAGGTTTCGACTTCCGCTTCAACTTCCGGTTTCGATATATAATCAAATGTAACATGCCCGAGCGCAGAACGAGCAGTTCTTCGACACCTGGTCGGGGAGGCGACTACTAGGGCGGTTTTCACTAACCGTCTCACAGTGATCGGAAATCCCGGCACACCTAATAATGGCACGCCTAATATATATTATGGCCGTTACCGGTATACCGGTAGTGCCGCACGCGTCGGGCCTGCCGCATTGTCTGCTCATTGCTCGCCTGCTCAATTTTTCGTAATTTTTGCATCTGAAATATTGCTTATCGGAAATTGGACAGAACCTGTGAGTAATTCCGAAGAAATTTCTTTCACAAAAAAGGAAATTTTCATATTTGTGAAATCTGTGTTAAACGGGAAAGTCAACTTTAAAAATCTTATTAGCCATACTGGGACGGGGATTTTTTCAGTTTTAACTTCAGTTTCCTAATCAGCGACTTCAAAACTCCCCAAATCCTGAGTTTCAACAAAAATTAATGTTTTTTTGTTGGCCATATTGGTTTCTCCATTTTGAATTTTAGAATATTGAATTCTGTTTTGCACTCAGCGACGTCAAAAAGCGCCAAATACGTAGTTTTACATGGGCTGCCCACCCTAAATGAATGCGAAAAATGCGATAATGGTGTCACATACTAAAAGCCAAAGTGGACAATTAGTAACAACGAGCAAGAACGAGTAATAACGAGATTTAGTAAGAACGAGCTATTCAAATTTATACTGGAGAATATTTACGGCTGACCGTGTCAGAATCAAAGATGAAGAAGTAAGAACGAGATCAGAAAGGTGACTCTCGTGTCTCCCCGAATTTGGTCTCGCTCTCGCCTAAATTATTTTCAAAATTGTCTAGTCTGGTCTCTTGTCGCTTTTACGAGACGAGACGAGAAAAATATCGTTCTCGTGTGCCCTAATATGAGTTAGCTTTGAATGAAGGAGAACTAATTTCGCTTTGTAATAATCGAGATTAAATTTCAAAACATTCGGATTCATTTTGGATTAACATTAGATGCGATTATACCTTATTGGAAAAAAATGCTTTAAAATATTATTACAATAATCTACATCTTATTTTTGCGGATTCGGATTTTCAGTATTTACCAATATAAAAATGAGGAAAAGATCGAGACTTTTAAATGTATTGGCGTTATCATTTTTATCTACGATCACTATTGTAAATGCACATTGTACAGTTTATGTACCGTGGATTATGTAAATACATCATAACACACACGTATGTAACAGTCTGCGATTAAAGATAAGTTATGATTGATAACACACACGTGCGTTTGGTTTACGATTCGTTGATTGGTTGAGAGCTGCTACTACGTGTTCATACGTTCAGCGCCCCCCGTGCCACAATTCAAACTAACGGAAATTGACATTGCCTACATTGGGTTGCCTATATCTATGAGCAGTAGTATTCTAGTTTAACCGAAATAAGTACTAAATAATAAGGTATGTAACCATTAAGAATGTATTTCTTTTCATTTCTTTCAAGTTAAATACTGTTGAGTAACAGTTATATATGAAAATACAACTGTTTGTTTATTATAATGTTAAATATTGTACCTAATAAGAAATAAATTTGTTACATCAAACATATTTTTCTTATTAAACAGAAACAAATTAATGTGTTCGTAGACAGAGTATAGTACCTAACTCAATCAATGCCGTATAGACGAAAGCAGGTACAATCGGGAGAACAACAAGGTACAAGTATACGGCAGACTCGCTTTGTACTTAGGCAGAGGGTCCAGCGGTAGCCAATATAGGATAGCCAGGTTTCGGTGCGGTAACGAAGAAAAGGGAAGAAGGTACTGGTTGAAGGAAAAGGAGAATTTGTATACCATATGCGGAGAGGGTACTGGCAGGTGGGCACATTGGATGGAAGAGTTCAAAGGGCTAACATGGGAAGAAGAAAAAAAAAATAAATGTAAAGACTGGAAAGCGTGCATGGACGACTCAGGTAGCGGGTGGCCCATATTGCGGGAAATTTTACAGCGGAAGGGAGTGATTGTGGAAAGAGTTTAGGGAGGGAGAAAAGTTAGTGCGGCCGAAGTATTATTGTTTTTTTGTTGATTTAAAGTGTAGTTTTTTTTAAGTTTGAGTATTTGGGGTATTTGTCGGGTTATTAGTTATGTTCTGTTTTTTTTCTTTCTTTTTTGTTCTTTTTTCTTTTTATTGTTTTCTTTTTTTTTTTGTTTTGTGTTGTTAGTCTCATAGTAATTGTTGTAAATATGCCAATAAAGGTAAATAATAATTACAAAAAATATGTAGTACATAACTTGAGTTGTAAGACGATTACGTACTCGCGGAATTACGCACTCCGCGGATCGTGCGTAAGTGTTCCGCTCGTACGTAATATGCTTCTTACAACTCTCATTGCGTAATATACTATTATGACCAAATATAGACGAAATTATCAAAAAATCATCAAACTCAAATTTCGCATTAAAAGTATTCTAATAATTAATTTATAATTAATCACTGAATAAACATTCTGTTGTTTTTGTATATTATTTATATTTTACATTGAAAATTATTATCACATAGTATTTTACAAAACGCATTATAGGTAAATAATAATATTTTATGATACAAGTGTGTGAAGAAGGGCTTTTGTTCATGAGTTTAAAGCACGAGCAGAAGGCGAGTGGTTTTATCGCAATGAGTGCACAAAAGCATTTCACACACGTGTTCATACATTACTTTATCCACGAAGCAAGTTCAAATACTGTTGAATCTACAAAAAAATATTGTTTCTTACCGATAATATTGTAAAAATTGTAATTTTGACAGACAAGATACTTCAAATCCCAGAAACAATAATGTTAGAACGTTTAGCGCCTCCGTGAAAAAAAAAATGATAACTAGTAAAAACGCACAGTGACGGGAATAGGTGGGCATTAAATCGTTAATCCGTTAATCGTTAATTAACGAAGTTAACAAAATGCTGAACTGATTAACTTTTAAGTTAATTCAAAAAAATGTTAACGCTCTTGTTAACTTCTGTTAAATTGAACTTCCGTTAACTTTAGTCCGTTACATTGGTTGTTTGTTGACATGTTGTCATTTTTTGTTTGAATTATGCACCACGCGGGCATACCAGCGCGGCCCGACGCAACAGCAACTGCTCAAAAGAGCAAAAATCCAGAGCCGAGGAACTACAAACCCGAAAAAAATAAAGCGACCCTGTTGATTATTAGCTCTCTGTGAGTGAATACTACACGTTATTATAACCTGACTTTTTTAGCGCTAGCGACATTTTTAACCGACTTTATTTATTATTTATCATTAAATAGTTGTAATGGAAATAGTTGATGGTGTAACATTTACAAGATTACATCATGAACACTACTACTTCTACTCAAAGTACGCAAAGCTCTGAAAGTGAAACTGAATCAAATCCTTGGCCACACTTGAGTGATTACTTTGTATTCCAATCAAAACTTTGAGAACATAAGTTGATTTATGAATGCAAACTGTGTTTGCCTAATGTTTATACAATAAAGGCTCACATGTCTAGTCTTAATAATCTCAAAGATGTAAAAACGACGCATGCATCCAAATATGTGCAGTTTGAAGCAGCGTCAACTCGTGGGAAAAAGAAAACCTTCAGAACGGGTTTCTTTTCAGCCCTCATCAAATGCTGTGAATTTGAATTCTTCTGATAATGATGCAGACAGCATTAGCAGTAGAAGCGATTTGTTTCAACCTCAACGTGTTAAAAGATTACGTGAACAAAGCATTGGTGAATCTTTTGGCATCGCAGCTACTTGCAGGTCATGTTACCAGTGGCTAGAGCGCTTGCCTTAATTCAAGCTGAATCTCAAGCATATCTTGGGAGTCTATTACCAATTATTGCGACAACAGTGTTCCAACTGCTAGATCTTAGTCACCTGGTTTATTGTATCCCTTTGGCCAATGCTCTATTATCTGGTATAAAAAAAGATTTGAAGATTTTTATGGAAGATGAAGAATGCCAGCTGGCTGCAACCTTTTACCCGAAGTTGCGACTACTGTGGCTGTAAAAGTATGATAGCAGCAAGTTATCAAAAGTCAAGAAACTTATGGAAGCAAAGGTTGAAGGCACTCTGAATAGAGAAAGGAAGCAAATGGAAATGAAAAGGATAGTAGTATTAGCGGAAGCAGCAATAATGAAGAAGTAGATTGTTTTAGCTCTGTTACTCAGTCTGAAGAAGATAGGTCTAGAGGACGCCAAAAATCTCTCAAAAACAAAGCGCAGAATTTGGTGAGAACTTGGCTTGACTTAAATTCAAAGGAATCTTTTTTTTTAAATATATAGTACTGCAATCCCATCAAGCGCCATAGTAGAACGGCTCTTTTCAACAGGGAAAGATATTTTGAGAGCTAAACGCTCATCACTGTCAGATGACAATTTTAATCTGCTTATGTTCATGAAAGGCAACATAAACTTACAACTAATGACTATGAATAATACAATAAATAGCCTGTTTCTTCCATATTAGTCTTCCATAGTAGGTACACATGTAATAATTATTTCAATTAATCTATCTACTTGTTTTTGTTTTATTTATCAATGTATCCCATCCCAAAAGGTACCAAAAGTTAACTTTTTACGTTTTTTTTTTTAAACTTTAACTTGCGTTAAATTTTCGAAATTTTAACGCTTTAACGATTAACGACGTTAACTTTTTCATTAACGATTAACGAAGTTAACTTTTGGATTAACTGTGCCCACCTATGGTGACGGGAATACTATTTGGTCGTTATCGATGTAATCTAGGTAAATCTAGATTTAATCTAGATTCGATTATGGTTAGGTTAAGTTATATTAGAGCCAGATAAATCCAGACTGAGACTTCTTGATTCAAAATAAGAAAAATTAATTCAAATTTAATATACGTCAGAAAATGTATTTTCACTGCGTCTATGTTTGACGCCGTTACCATTAACCGTGAAGTTGTTACCATAGTAACAACAAACAGAAATCGTTTAATAATGAAACTCCATTTGATTTACTTTGGACTTTTACGCACGATTTAGATACTTTTACACACGATTACAATAATGGCATCCTTCATTTACAATAATGTATTTATTATTGTGTTGATTTTGGTGTGTGAGTAGATAAAATTGTTTTAAACATATTTTATGTTTGTTCCGAAAAATTTGGAAATTGTTAGAAGTGTACGGCATCAAAAAAAAAATGTTGAGAATCACTGATGTATATTGTGATTGTTGGAATAAATAGTTGGGGTGGTTAAGTTTAAGATTAAGCTTAATAAAAAGACGAATATAATGGCGTTGTTTTGTAGAATGTAATAATAAAAAGTGAATCGATAACGAGCTGATGAATAACAATGGTCGTCGGAGGATAGAGAGTTAAAACGTTGAGGTATATTGCGGTGCGAATACCGTGGAGATAGTAGTAGTAGATTAGGGGCAGAGGGCGTACGTATTTAGTTAGTGATTGTAGTTTAGTCGGCGCGGACCTGTAGCTGTGGCCTGATCGGTGGCGCCTCTATCAACGTATACGTGAATAGGCGAAAGGCGAAAAACGACGAACGACCGAACGACAGGCAGGCAACGCAGAGAAGGCACGGCAACGTCCACTTTTACAATCAAGGGGAAGACGGTTGATCAGTGAAATCTTTAATGTAAGCAATGTGTGCGCCTCTTGCTATTACGCACTCCACTATTTTGATCAAGTGACAAGTGCGTGTGTTTTTAGTGCTCTTTAATCATCATGTTCTATCGCTAATTTCGGACTAATTTTTATTTTAAAACAACAAGTGGTCGAAAAAGTGCACTTTAAATAACCAAACCAAATATTTTAGTTTAACCTACAAAGGCAAAAAACAGTGCGGTTTAATATCTACCTATGATTAGGTATCTATCTGTGCGTTGAGTTTTTTCAGTGTTTTTCCTTCTTTATTTTATTATTTTTTACTTATAAAATGGAGTTATACAATACTACTCGTTAGGAATGAAGAAGCCTCCAGGGTAACGTTTGACACCATTCATATAAATTATCTATTATCTATTAGGTATTAAAATATAGACAACACTTTTAACTAAATATAATAAAAGAACGCCCAAACATATAAATTACCTTTTTATTTCAAATAGTTTACGCTTTAATAAACTTTACTCAATTAGCGTTAATTAAACCACCAGAATTGCCATTTCCGCGTGCTTATTAATTTTATTAATGACAAACATAGCTTACTAAACTCGTTCATATTCAAGGCTCATTATAATCAAAAATACGCTCTAACCCTCATTTGACAGCTACATTCTTATCTACTATTACAAATACTTACCTATGTGACAGTTACCAATCTTATCACAACAACAATACAATTCAAGTATATATTACAATACATTCCCATTCAATCAATCAAGAAGCATTTAATACGAATAAATGACTAAATTTGTTCAGTAACGCCCTAGGTTTGTTATAAAAGTAAGTAAATATTGTAACATGTTGAAAAATCTGCCTGAAATATGCATAAACAGAATTTTAAATTCATATAAATGTGTCAAATTGGCGCTTAATCGAGCGCATAATATTATAATTTCTTCCATTTTGAAGGAAGTTTAAATATACGCGAAGTTTTATACAAATTCAAATAGCAGCATAAAGCTAGGAGAATTTAAGAAAACAAATCAAGTTTTTCAGAATTATTTAGATTAGACTATTATTTAGTATTTACACTATTATTTTATTCTAGTTAGTATATGTATATTATATAAGAATTTGTCTAGTCTGGATGGTTATAATTTTATTATGTAATGTATTTATTACTGGTCGAACATTCTATATTAATTTTCGGTTTGAATTTATCGCAAAATTTCGAGCGCTGTACTAAATAATCTATGGTTAGATTAATTTCATCATCTCATCATCTCTTACAATTAGAGCTTAATATTACTACATAGAACCAAATTATGCTTAAAATTGATAAATTGTTGGGGATAATTCAATTATCTTGGATCTATTTGAAAGAATAATTTTATTTACAAATGTTTCTAAATTCTTTCCAACCGAGGACTAGCTATAGCCCGCAGATTCGGGATTTTCAGTTTTTTATTCAAACCCTACGAATATACATTAAAAATATTGAAAAACAAAATATATTTATTTCATTATCTAAGTACAACCATGTTCTAAATGTAATATGTCTCCAAGAGTAGAAAATATACATTTATAAATTTAATAATAATACAGTTATGCACATACACATACAATATATACATACATATACACATACAAACATATACGAACACACAGATTCATACACACATATCCGCGCACACGCCCATAAATAAAATACATGCATACACACATACATAAATGGCGTATACACAACTGACTTTAAATTATTATTATTATCCTCGGATTGCACCCAAAGTGGATGGCGTTTTCATTGTTTTCAAATCTTTTTATTCTTCTTGGCCCAGACTTCTCGCATTTTCTGTGAGTGTCCCTGTTTTCTTTCTTCGGTCGAGGAGGTTCCAGTCTTTTTCTTGGTCTCCTTGTTCACTTCCCACTGGTGTATTTGATGTCTGAGAGTCGTTCTGTCCTGAGTATCTGTGATGTTTGCTGCTTCTAGGTCTTGTGTTCCTTGTTTCATCCACTTGGTACTGACTTTACGTTTCTGTAGGAAGTTCAGCATCTGTTTAGTTAGTCTGGTCTCTGGGAGTCTTGAGATGTGTCCGTAGAATCTAAGTCTGCGTTTTCTGATGTCGTTCTCTATGTTAGACAGTTTTTCCGTGGTTTCTATTGATTGTAGTCTATATCATTCATCTGTGAGTTTTGGTCCAATAATTTTTCTGATGATTCGCCTTTCTTCTTTCTTCAGGGCTTCCATGTCACCTTTATTCGAGGTATAGTTTCTGATGCGTATATTATGGCGGGTTTGATGACTGTATTGTAATGTCTGATTTTTGTTTGGATGCCAAGGTTCTTCTTGTTGTAGATGTTTGCAGTCATGCCGTAGCCTTTTCTTACTTTCTCTATCCTTGTATTTTGAGTTTCTTTCTCAATTCCTGTATGTTGTATGATTTCTCCTAGGTATTTGAATTTTGTAACTCTGTTTATTGTTCCGTATTTCGTCTGTAATTGTGTGTCTTTTTTGTTTTTTGACATGTACTCAGTTTCTTCTACCTGTTGGATCGCTTGTTCCTCAGTGTCAGCTAGAACTGCAAGGACAACTGCGAATGCTAGGCATTTAAAGATGATACCGCTTCTGGCTAGAGTGGTGGGTGTTGTGTTCCATTCTCTAATTACTTTGTCCAAAATGAGGTTGAACAGGAGTGGAGAGAGGCCGTCCGTCACCTTGTCTGACTCCTGTTTCAATTTTGAAAGGTCTTGAAATTTCTCCCATGAATTTCACTTTTGAGTATGTATCTGTGAGTGTTGCCTTTACTAGGTTCAGTGTTTTTGTGTCCAGTCCGAGTTCGTTTAGCTTGTTGAAGAGTGTTGTCCGGTCTACTGAGTCGTACGCCTTTTTGAAGTCAACAAATGTGCAGACCGTGGGTGTGTTGCTGAGTGTATTATTATGTATTATTAGAATTATTATTATTATTATTTTTGAAGATCACAGTTTCTTCACATCCCTGTAGAATTCCTCCATATCGTATGGCTCCAATTCAATTAATAGTTTCTACAGATCCAAGTTCGATCCAAGGCGATTAAAGTTTTCTAATTGTTTAATATTCCTTGAAAGCTCGTTATAGATTTTCATACTGCAATATGGGGGATTTTTTTCCGTCATCGTCAGATGATGCTTAGGTAATTGGTTCCTTATTGTGTTTGGTTAATCTATGGATTGGCTTGTTAATATTTGTGAATGGAGAACGATGTTTCACAATAAAGTGTTCTCGTATATGTACGTTGTTGTTAAAATATTTGCTTTTTTAAACTGGCTTCTCGAAATTGTAAATTATTCAAAATGCTGGATGGCTTATTTCTGAATCCTAAACGCATTTGTAATATGACTACCGTTTCCGCAGAACATAATGCAGAATTTTAAATAGGAGTGAAAATTAGCAAAGTACACCATCCTAAGAGCTTCTGAGCTCAAATATCTCTGAAGTGACCGTATTGCAAAAACTGCCTTGTTGAGATTCTTAGTGACGAGATTAGTATGCGCTGTCCAGTCAAGAGATTGATCTATTTGGATTCCGAGAAGTCTTACAGAGTGTCGAATTTCTATGTGTTCATTGCCAATAACAATTCCTTGTGGGTATGTCAAGTTGCTTCTCTTTGTTTGAAAAAATATTGTATTGGCTTCTCTTTATTTACTATAAATTTATTTCTTTCAAACCATGAAATCAGACACGACGTGACGCTGTTGTCGTTTTAGAAAATATCCTCTGTTGTCTGGTTGCTTATCAATATGGTCGTGTCGTCCACATAGTTAACGATAACATGCTCTGAGTTGATCGATATTTTGTGTAGATCATTTATAAATAAGGTGAATAATAGAGGTCCAATTGTGCTTCCTTGAGGGATTTCCATATCATTAGTTCTCGCAGAGGAATATACATACCCGTGCTGAATTTGAAGTTTAGTTTACTCTCCTGTTGCATAGAAAAGATTTAACCCAAATAAAAGCAACACCTCCGATGCCACATTTGTCCAGTTTTTGTAATAGCAAGTTGTGGTCAACTAGGTCAAACACCTTAGATAAATCCATTAGCATGGAATGTTTCTTTGTTGCAAGTTATAGCGTTTATAATTTCGTAGCATGCGGTTTCGATGCTCTTGCCCTTCACAAAACTATGTTGTTGGTGACTAACTAAATCATGCTTATTTACAAATGATAATATTCTAGAGCAGAGATCACCAATTAGTTTCTTCAGGGGTCCGGTTTTTTAAATAAGTTTACCATCGCGGTCCTTTTCTACTTGACTATTTTATTACACGATGTTTCAGTGATGATTTTGCACGAAGAAAATTTACTATTTTAATCAGTTCTGGCATAATACTATCAAAAGTTCAGCAAAGTACAGTTTGGTGTATAATACAGTGGTAGGAAATTAAATTTTCATTACATTTTCCAATAGTCATCATTAGGTGTACTAGTCCTTTTTTAGTCCCAACCATTGCTGGCGTACAGTGAGTAGTCACTGTTAAAAGCATTTTCAGGTCTAAATCATCTTTATCGAAATAATCCATCACAGCATTGTCCGTGTCTTCTCCTCGAGTTCTTCCAAATAACGGTAAAGCAGCCAACATTTCCTCAAATAAAATTTCTCTTATTTGGTCCAGGCAGCGTACAAAAATAACCAGTTGTGGCTTATCTATCACGTCGCATGATTCATCTATAGCCAAGGCGTTATAGTTTGCACCGCGACTACTGACGAATTCGTACTCTGCGAACTGCGTCTCTCTCTCTCGCACGTTACTTCGCTCGTTCGTTGTAATTCGTTGTAAAAATTGACGGCAGCAACTGACGCAAATAACAGTGACTGACTCAGACGCGAATACTTTATTAAGTTACGTACTCAGTAATACAAGTTACTGCTTACTTAAGGTCCGCACAAAATAGATTCGCACAAAATAGGCGGTCCAGATCCGGACCGCGGTCCGCCATTTGGTGACCCCTGTTCTAGAGCATAGTATTTCTTCAATAATTTTTGAAAAGACCGACTGTGCATATAGGTCTGTTAGTTTCCTAACTCACTCTTGTCTCCAGCCTTATGAATTGGGATGATTATTACTAATTTTAGCTTTTCTGGAAATGTACCCGTTATTAACGAGTTGTTTATTATCTTGAAAACTACTGACGTTAGAAGGAACAAAGTGGGAACGTAAACTTCCTTTATGAGCAATATTCACAATTATTAGTTTCCCAATACATTAGCTTTTTGAAATTGGTGAGGGTATAGGATAGGTATAGTTTATATTACTCAAATTAATTCAAGCCAGTTAAGTTTACCAAATATTGATTATCTTGTGAGCAGTGTTCCCTCTAATTTATATTAGAGCGGAGCGGTCAAAAGTCTAGGGTGAGCAAAAAAATAAAATCAAAACCAAATTGCGCAATTTTTTTAAACTTATTTATTCAAACCATAATATCAAACAGTCTGAACTCCAGAGGATCAGCTACAAACAGCGTCTGTCCTCCATGTTAGGTGCGGTTGAATACACACTCGGGAACTTACAATCCTAGTTTTAACCTCGAAATGGTCCAAAAAGCCATTTCCCCCCTAAATTTCAAACAACTATGCTTGATGTCAATTTCTCTGAATGGAACTACTTTAGGAGGACTGATTCTCCGTCACTAACAGCGGCGCAATCAGGCCTAAGGATTCTGGAGAGCCTGAAACACCATGTCGTTCAAGAAATTCAAAACCTCTAAACCAAAGAAAAGCAACATACATTTCTTTGGAACTTTAAATATTAACTCTATCTTAAAGCCCGGCAAACTGAAGCAGCTCACCGAAGTTTTTAAGAAAGTGGGAGATACTATGAGGAAGAGATGGATAAGCTTCTATGTCCATTTGAAAAAATGAATGATGAAAGGCTGACCTAGAAAATATTCATATTTTTTGACAAAAACCCCAAAACCCATATCACATGGTTCAAAGAAATCAAAGCAGACTTAGTGGAGTTGTTTATTGGAGAAGAAGCCATAACAAACAGAGACATGATAAGAGATAAAATTCTCCATGTCGAAGGATTTGAGGCGAAGAAGAGTAAAACTGGAGGAACAGTGTGGACAGAAGACCGAAGAGAGCAGCAAAGAGAGAGGATGAAGATATATTTGCAAGGGGATGAACGTAAAAGAAGAAATGTACATTGAACAATAGTTCTTTAACGCGGTTACTAGACGGCCAAAATCGAAAAAAATATCAAATAGCAAAATAATAGTTTGGATATTTCCAATGGATCTTTGATTTATTGCTTTTTTGTACTAACCCACTCTTAATAAATTTGTTCGGTGTTTGCCCATTTAATAAATTAATGTAATTTTATTCTAATTAGATCACCGAGGTGTGCATAGGTTTATTTCTCTTAAGAGTCGCATGTACATTGGCATGTCCAAAGGGTTTTTCGATAGAACTCACCCGGTGCGGCTTTGTATGGTTACAATTGCTGGTTATAATAATTTATTAATTCATCCAATATTCCCAATTTCGAAGACGAAATCAACTTCTCGTAATTTAGGTACGCGGAAAATAAATTTATCTGTGCAAATTTTAAAATGTCACGAAAACTAATGCGCATCCGCGCACCCTCGCAGCTTACAGGAAACATTGCTTGTGAGTAATATGAAGACTAATATTAGGATAGACCGTAATTAAGATCTGAAAATTGTTACGAGGGCCGGATAAAATCAAGTTGAAGGCATAAAACCATTTGTTAATAAATATTTAAGTGTAGTTAGGTTTCAATATCATACAATTTTAATATTATGTAAATAACCAATTACATAACTGACGTTAAGGAACAAAGGGGGAAAGTAAACTTACTTGAGAAATGTTTGAGGAATTAAAGTACTGAGTAAATAGAATTAGGAATATTCACAATTTTTACTTTTCCAACACTTTCGCTTTTTGAATTTCAGGTGTATATAGACTTAGACAATATCAGTAAAATTAATTCAGGTCAGCTAAGTTTACCACATATTGATTATCTTGTGAGTAATATGAAGACTGATGTTAAGATAAGAGCGTAAGATTTGAAAATTGTTCCAAGGATAAAATCAAATTGAAATAAAATAAACATTTGCATAACTTATTTTCTCCAACTTACTATTAACACACTTATTATTTAGAAATCAGGTTACAAATATTAATAAATGTGAATGTAATCTAGGGGTTGGTTTCAATGTTTGAATCAGGACTAGATAATTGAATTTAAGATAGCATCAATATTAGGCACGGTCCATCGCCTACAATAGTACGACTGTATATGGAGTCATCAGACCATTTACATTTTCTATTTTCAATTTGCGTTATAAATTGTAATTATAAACTATTACCAAATGTTAGCTGCCAGCTTCCAAATCTCAAATAAAATATAAATATTCAAATCTCAATTTTAAGCCCAGTTAATAGGATTCAAAAAATGGTCAAAATTGTTTCTCATTTATTTTTAACCAATCTTATCACCAAAATTTGCATCTGTAAAATTTTGCGTTTCTGAGATATAGACATTCTAGTAAAAAAACTTCTCCTCTCTTTAGGATATCTTTTGATCTCCTTAGAAACGTGATTTGCAAAATCCTTCCTTAACGGATGTACGTCATAAAAGCAACGTAACTTTCAAATTTTTGCTTTAATATAAGTGGTTACAAATTAAGGGTGTCATGTTTTTAATTCATAAAGTCAAAAAGAAGTAATGACTTATTTGACATAAAACTGTCTAATATTCAGTGAACCTTCAAGTTTTTTATTGGCTGATTTTGAGCCTTGGCTGATTGGAAAAATGATTGCTTGTGTAGATCATTTTAGAGGGAACGCTCTCCGAATTTGTCGGCTTTGGATTATTACTTATGGGGTCATGTTTAATCTAAAGTTTATCAGAACCGACCTGAAATCCTGGGAGACTTAAAACGAAATATTCGACAAGCTATTGGTGAGATTTCGCCAGAAATGTGTCAGCGTGCAATGTTGAACACAGCAAACGGAGGTCACATAATCGATGTAATTTTAAGTATTAATTGTTAATTTAGTTTTAAGCATTTAATTTGCTATTAAACTTTAGATTTTACTCTTCAATGTTCAACAAAAAAATTGGTGTCCAAAAAACCTATTTCGTTTTTTTGATAATTTCAGTTTAAAATCAGGACACTCTTAATTTGTCATTGCCTTATAGGTTCAATTCCAAACAAAATACATTAACTATATAAATAAACTTATTAAACAGCAACATCCAATTATGGAGATGTATCTATAACATTCTACCTATTATCTATGAAACTTCCTCAAAAAAAGACAAAGTTTGATTAATAAATTTCAAGAGTATTATCTTATTTGGCCTTCTGTAACTGATCTGGTAGACTATATAGATACCTACACATTAGTATTAAATAACATATAGTTACATTAATTTTATCATATAAATTTGGATAAGCTTAATATTACCAGAAGAAAATTGTGCTTACAACTGATAAATGATTGGAGATATTTCAATTATCTTGAATCTATTTTAAAGAATAATTTTATTTACGAATGACGTTTCTAAATTATTTCTTATCACACATAAGTACTTTTGGTATGTGGACGATATTGTCTTATCTACAGAAAAACTAGTTATTCGAATTTATAATTTTTTATCTATTTAGCTTGATTTATTTCTCTCAACGAATTGTTGCTTTACATATTAAAACAATATGCATTTTCGTTTGAAACTGAAAACATTTATAGAAAATTTATGAATCCAAGTCATTTATACTATTTTAAAGTTTTTTCCTATCGTTACATCATTTGTTATATTTATTTATTTTTACAAAATTTATTTAATTTTTTTTATCTATTTAACCCGATTTATTTCTCTCAAAGAAAGAGGTTTGAGGTTTGGCTCTGATATTACATTCGTTATCGTGTACCCTGACCTCGTCAGAACCTCCTTTGTGCCATTACATTTGAATCTGAAGCCTCCCATTCTTGCATTAACCATGATAAAGATATCCAGAGGAGAACGGCCTCGAGAAAGGTCGTTCTCATCAATCCCGTAATTGCTAAGCAGACCAATCTTTGAACATTAGATAGTTCCTGTAAGACCTGTTTTGTTTCAGTTTGGTCCACCATACTGTAGTGCAACATGTCCGAATGGGTCTAATTACCATAGTATACAACGAGTGTACCATACTTGGTTATTGTCCCTCTGATTTGCCAAGTGTCTAGTCATAATCAATGCCATTTTACACCTATTGGAAGCTTTCTTAAGGTGTTGATAAGGTGTTAAGTGAATTTTTGCAACGAAGGTTATACTAGATACTTGACTTCCTCACTTACCTATAGACGTTCATTGTAGAAAATTAGCCCCTCCATTTTTATTATTTTTCTGAATGGTACTAGAGTGGATTTTAGGGGATTAAATCATAGGTCTACACCCTGCACCACCCCTTTACCTAGTTCAGTTCTTTTTGCATGAAAGATCTCTGTTATTATAGGAAATTTCATATCTTTGGGTATAAAATCCTTCTTTGTTTAGTGAAACAAGTAGGCTATAAATAATCATGTCCCACGATGAGGATGACTATGTCATCCGTATATCCTTGAGTGCAAAATCCGTTCTTGTTTAGTGACACAAGTAGGCTATTAACAACCATGTTCTACTGGAGTGGAGATAGAATCCCACCCTGAGGACACTCTTTTATAACAGACCCCCTCATGCCCCCTCAGTGCCACCTGCCACTGTAGTCTCAACATTTCTACCCTGCAATATGTATTTTGGTACCATGACTGAGTTATCAAACGCACCTTCGATATCAAGGAAGGCACCAAGTGCCAATTCCTTGTTTTCTAAAGGGTTTTCCATTCTAACCACTAACGGATCGTTCATTAATCACGTGAGGCTCGAGGTGGGGGAGGGTGTGAAAAATCACGAAATCTCACTTTGGGGGAAGGGGTTAGTGGTGAGATATGACATGTATTTATTTTCGTTGAACGCGCTATTTTTAAACCTTAAAGGCAGATTTTCATATACGCGACACTCATCTACGCGACGTTGCACAATGAACTGTCGCGAATTGTCACGTCGCTGCTAGATATTCTCATATATGCGACACTCTGCTACTCGATTATTTGCTGCAAATGTCAAATCTGTTGTTTCTCTACATTTCAGGTTAAGTTATATTTTCAAAATAATTAAGTAATATTTTCAAAGTTCGTCAAGTTCCGATGATGGTTTTTTCCTGTGTGGTTTTTTAACCTGTGTTAATTAGTGTAATTTTTATTTTGTAAGTCATACAGTTCAACATAATCATCCACAAGAGCGATCAATTCCTCTACTTTTTCGTCGTTCATTCCATTCATTTTCAAAAACACGCCGTTTTTGACACAATCCGTCATTCGAATCACAA
Source organism: Phosphuga atrata (assembly GCA_944588485.1). Taxonomy (NCBI): domain Eukaryota; kingdom Metazoa; phylum Arthropoda; class Insecta; order Coleoptera; family Silphidae; genus Phosphuga; species Phosphuga atrata. The sequence continues at coordinate 30,572,887 of OX155894.1, forward strand.
ACAAACTTTCCAAACGTCATGCGATATGCGACAAAACATAAAAGAATGCTCACGAAATAATCCCAGCGACAGTTCGTTGAATTCCGACTTTTAGCAACTGTCGCGTAGCCATAGGGAGAACGTGCCCATTGAAAACAATGTAATCATTACGACGTCGCGTAGCTGTGTGTCGCGTATATCAGAATCGGCCTTAAAGCGGCGCGCGACTCCTCGTTGCCAGGCAACGATTCAATACTGTACACAACACTACAAAAAAAGTCTGTTTTGATTTTTCGCTAACTCGACTGGTTAAAAAGTTAGGTTATGCCAATATTGACTATAACTATAACTTTGACCTTGAATAACTTTTGAAGCAGTAGAGTTAGCGAAATATCATTAGAGACCTTTTTTGTAGAGCGTTAAATTTCCTACAAGAATATGTATTATTTATTAGGATCGTATTATTTGTCAACGCTCTAAAAAATTCCAAAGAAAGAAAATAATTTTCCCTATGTTCTTTCCATTTAGAACTTTGAATGTGGTGGGGGCGGGTTAATATTAATTTTAAGAGCTAAAACTTGGCAGGATATTTTAAAATTTATTTGGAACATCTATCGTGAAATTCTAAATACAAAAAATTAAAAAAAAAGAAAAACTGAAAATTTGAAAACAAGGACCACCCTAATATTCATGTTAGTCTAAAACCTCACCACGTATCACCAGGGGAGGAAGGTGTTAAAGAGTTGCTAAAAAACATCACGTGATTAATGGACGAACCCTAATTGGTATAGATCAGATTCACATGATTTTCCTGATTGATAAGCATGCTGATTAGAATGGAAGTACAATGTAGACTGTCCATCAGACAGGTCTCCTTCAGATGTTTTTCAACTAGTTTTCTAACGTTTCCAATATGAAGAAAGTTAGGCTTTTTGGCCTATACTATTTAGTCTGGGAGAAGTCTTGACGCACGACGTTCTGTATAAATACTACTTTACTTGCCTCTATGGGGTAGGAATATATCGTGTTGCCAGACTTGCCCTGCAAAGCTTGATCAGTATTGGCATCAACATTTCTTTTCCCTGCCACAAGAGGATGGGAAAGACACCGGCCAGCTGCTTTGTATGGGCTAAAGGTATTAATAGCCCATTCAATTCTTTCATATGTGACAGCCTTTTTGGACACCTGCCAGTCACACCTCGCCCCTCTTTTGAGAGGGCGTAAGTGTGACAGTCAGGGATTGCCATTGTTGGTTCAATCACATAGTCTCCATAGTTTCTTTCTCATAGGCTGTGTGTTTCCCGTTTCTTTGTTTCTTGATAGTTACTTGATAGCTTAATCGCTTTATTTACCAGGAGTCTTTGGAGTCTGGCTGTTTCAAACGTGCTTTCGACATATTCACATAGCTTCCTCCAGGACTCCCTTTTAGCTTGCGTAATGATTTATTATAGTCAGTGAGTGTTGTCGTATATACGGACCACTCGCCTGTCCTTTAAATATTAAAACAAAATACGTTTTCCTTTTAACTGAAAAAATTTATAGAAAATTTATGAATGCAAGTGCGTTCTATTATTTTAAAGATTTTTTCTATGGTTCCATCATTTGTTATATTACTTTATTTCTATAATATTACATATATTAAATAATAAATATTTTTGTTGACGTCCTAAAAACATGTTTTACTATATTTCGTAAAATATAATTTCCTATTTGGCCCTGAATATATGTATAAAAAACAACCGAAATGTTTATCCTTGTTATTTTGTTATAGACCTACATAAACTTTACTGTTTTATGCAAATTGGACGACCACATACAAATATAACTGCGATACGAATCAAAGAGAATTTATTTAAAAACTATTGTGTTCACTAATAACGCCCAAAAACACTTTTAGAATTAAAAATACATAGGTTAATAATATTTTTCACCAAAAAACATACTGATTTATTGAATATGGGGCTGAATCCATACTAATTATAGATACAATCATACAAACTTACTAAAGCGAAATATAGCTTGAATATATAAATATATTCAATCTGTTCGTAGCACTATAATATTAAGTCTTATTAGGACTATGAACAAATCTCCTGTTTGTCCTGTTTTCAGTTCTCCTGGAACAACTAGAGATTTGTGTGTTATTCCTAGAAGCAATCCATTTTCATGGCACTAACGGAGCTAGAAAAATAACATTATTTTTTAAATTCCGTTTTTTCTATTTAAATTAAGTGAAGAAGCCAAAATCTATCTTCAGACGCGTTTGGAGATCTATCTCTCATCAGTGCAGCTTTGCTCTTTTGAATTATAAAATTGAATAGACTTACATTAGCTTGAACACCTTTAGCCATTAACTTGAATACACTTACATTAGCTTGAATACACGTACATTAGCTTGAATACACTTACATTAGCTTGAATACACTTACATTAGCTTGAATACACTTGCATTAGCTTGAATACACTTACATTATCTGGAATAATAGTCCGACACATGGTGTTGAAGCTAATGTAAGTGTATTACATTTTATAATTCTTACGAGCAAAGCTGCACTGTTAAGAGATAGTTCTGGAAACCCGTCTGCAGATAGACTTAATTTAAATAGAAAGAACGGTATTTGAAAAAAAATGTTATTTCTCTTTTCTTTCCGTTAGTAAATGTAAATAGGCTGGTTCTAGGAATAACATACAAATCTCTAGTTGTTTCAACATGAGATTTGTTGTTTCAACGTGAGATAAAAAACATTTTTTCAATTAAAAAAAAATTCAATTCAGAGTGGTATTTAATTGTTTTTGTATTTACTAAAATTTTATTTATTATTTAAAAGTTGTTTTTTGCGGAAGTTAACAAAACTATGTTAAATATTAGAGAAATTTGCGGGAAAAATTAGTTATTTCCCTCAAGAACTATAATGTAAATTACTTTTGAATTGCACACTAATGTGTCTTGTCTAGTCTAGACCAGACTAATTAGAAAGCTATTAAAAATTACTACCTTATTATTTGTAATAACAATTAAGCAATTTTTCTCAACGTAATTTCTTTATATTACTACTTTGTCTAAATTTCTATTTATTTAAATATTTTATGGCTCTATTGAGCGAAAGGGCTTATTTTTATAAATCAGTGACGCTCGTAAAATTTTTCATAAAAAGGAAATTCCATAGAAATTTATAATTTTTACTGCATTATTATTATTAAAAATGGCCAACTAACGTTTATTATTTTTACTGTGCATATTCATACATACTTATTATCCATATTAACTGCGAATATTTGGTTGAGGATATTATTAATTTGCGAGAAATATCTAAAAAAAAAAACTGATTTTTTAATTAAAATTATGCAATTAACGTATCAATTAAATTAATAAAATAATAAACATAAATTAAAAAGGTAATAGTATAAAATAATTAATAAAATTTAAATTTAAATAAAATTTAAATTGATTCAACTATCGCATCAATAAAATTAATAGAATAATATAATTAATAAAATTAATATAATTAAACTTTTAATTTCAATACAAACATCAATAATAATTATAATAATACTTTCCAGAATTAATTGCTTGATTAGAGATTCATTATTAAATATAAATTTTGGATCCAAATTGACAATTTGGTTTCAGCCCACTGTATATTAGATTCGTACATTGTTATTCAACAAATTATTTGGTAGAATAAGTAAACACAAAAAATGAGTCGGTGTAAGCTATACGCGGTTGGAGTAAAGACTTCTTTGACGGTTGTGACAGGAATTACCAAACAGATTAAACTTAGAAAATTATCTGTCATTCTAAAATTTAGTTTTATTTATTAATCATGTAATTTACTAATTGTTTTTTTTATGAGTAATCAAAAAACCTTTGTATTAGTTTTTATATGTTATTTATTGTTATTTATTATTTTATATTTTATTCTGTCTTATCTGCATTATATTTTTAGTTAATTTGTTAAATAAAATATTTATAAAAACAAAACGTTTACGGTCAGGAGACCCCCGTCTGCCTCCCGTCATGCATTTTTCAACTCCAAATGTAATTCGAAATAAAATCTGTATAGTTCATGTAACATTTTTTATTCACGTGATCTAACCTATGTACATGTATCATATTTTGAATGCAAATAATTTAAAATAAGGAATCAAATATACGTAATTAAATACATTTTTGGTGTTCAGTATTAAGGTTATACAACCGGCCACACACTAGACTGCTCGTCTGTTATTCTGCTTGAACTGGATACTCGCACGCAAACAGCCATACATATTAGTAAGAGAAAGAATGAGAAAAAGTGCGTTGTGCGTATACCTGCTCATAGAAATATACATTGAGAGAAAGAGAAAGGCGTATGGACGCGGTTTTTCTCCCGAATCACACCTACCGCAAACCGCGTTCAAGAACTTCGTTCCAATAAAATAATAACTTTTGGTATAAAACTGTATTATAAAATTAAATTAAAAATTTTAAGTATTTTGTTAAGTTTTTGTGTGGGGTACAAACAACTCTAAAAAGTAAAAAAAATAGATTTCTCTCTTGCCCTTTTAACTTCATTACAAGTGTCTATTATTATTTTGATCATGAGCGTCACCGCATCGGGGACCGCTATGTGAAGAAGTATAATTAGTTATACCTACATAAGTATAACGAATAGAAAATACCTACTAGTTTCAAATTGTATGTATGAACTTAGATGTATCAATCTATCTTACAAGGTATTATTACTCTGGTTTTATTATTTGATTTACTTAGCTGACCCCCGACGCGGCAACGCTCATCGCCAAAATATTAATAGGTGCTTCTAATGAAGTTAAATAATGAAGTTAAAAGGGCAAGAGAGAAATTTTATTTTTATAATTTTATAATTCAGAGTTTTTTTTGTGTTACTTACAATTTTTAATTTTATTTTATTATTCGCACTTTTTTCTTTTCTTCAATTAGTTGTTTGGAAATAGGTGATTAATGTTACCTCTTTGAAATTTCGTTCGCAAATACGTGATTAGTGGTGGGTTTGTACATACGGAACTAGACAAGCATTTGTGTCAAATTAGTTGCAGATGAATTCTGTCAAGTAGGAAATGAGCTGATGATCATCAAACGCCTAAACAGATCTTCATAAATTACAGCTAAGAACCTTCTCGATCACGTCAGCTTTCAAATACAAGTTTGGATATACGGAAGTAGACAAATATTTGTGTCAAATTGGTTGCAGATTAATTTTGTCAAGTAGGAAATTTTATTTTAATATTTGAACTTTTTTTTTAATAACTTTAATAATTTGTTTATAAATACTGATTAAAGTTACCTCTTTAAAATTTCGTTTGCAAATACATGATTAGTGGGTTTGTACATACGGAACTAGACAAACATATGTGTCAAATTGGTTGCAAATTAATTTTGTCAAGTAGGAAATGAGCTGATGGTCATCAAAAGCATAAACAGATCTTCATAAATTATAGCTAAGAACCTCATCGATATACGCCAGCTTAAAAAAAATCGCATCAAAGTCGGTCCATTCGTTTAGGAGCTACGATTCCATAAACATCCACATATACGGACAGACGGACAGACTGACACACAGACAGATCAAACTTATAACACCCCTCTTGTGTCGGGGGTTAAAAACAATATAGAGATAAAATCAAGCATTTATGTGCATGTAAGAGTCATGAAATTTTATAGTCAGTTGATGAAGAAGTTTTAGTTTTACTTCGACAGTTTTATTTTTACTTAAAAAAATTTAGTTTTGCTTCAAAAAATGACAATCTTGAAAACCTATTTATATTTTTAGGCGATCTATTATTCTATTTCTACAAAATTTAAAATGGTCATAAACGGAAGCTTTGTAAGCAGAATATAGAATTTTCTTAATTAACGTTATTTCTGTCAGAAAAAAAGGTATGACTTACTCGTAAGTCACGCCTAAAGTAGTTTTATTTTACAATTTGTCAATGTTGAGAAATGTCAAAATGTTGGAACTGATAATACAACATACAACTTGCCCAGCGTTTCCTAAAGTGTGGGTCGCGCACTCACCCACACTGAAAAATATACACATAAAAAAAAGACAAAAAAAATAACTTTTTGATCACGCTTTCGTCAGCACTCAAATAAGAACATCATTTTGAAATTAATAGCTGAGACTGGATATATCTTTATATTGCTGGAGATAAATTAATACTTCCCGCTTTCAAAATTGTCGCAAATAATGTATGTGGAATAATATCAATAAACGATTGAAGAAAAGATTTAGAAGATCTAGTTGCTAAAGTAAAAAAAGCTTTTTTCCTTTAAATGGGTTTTTTGTCATAAGGTGGGTCGCGAAAAATTTTAAAACCGCATACCGGCCCGCGGTCAGAAAAGTTTGGGAAACACTGACCTAGCCCAACCTCATTTTCGTCAGTCAACATCATTTCCGATTAAAAAGAAGTCTGAGAAAGGTCTCGCCTAAAGAAGTTTTACTTCAAGAAATTATTTATTTGAATCCCAAATATATTTTTATTACTCATGCGATAAGTACTATTTTGGCGCCCGTTTTTTGGTGCGACAAGTAGCTGTTTGTCAATTCAAATTATGCTTAACGCACGCAAATATTCAATAAAATCGCTAACTTACATTAAAAAGAAAAACAATTAAATAAATAACATAAACACAATCAATACCTCAATATTAAAAAAAGTGACGTGAAAGTTACAAAATAAAAATTAAAGAAAACGTTTTAAAATTAGTGTAAATTCTATGGTGGTAGCGTGATGAGAGTTCTTATGACGAATCCACACCACCGGAGATAATTGAAAAAGCAAATTCTTCATTTCTACTTCGTTTTTTTATGGCCCCTGGACCCCACACTTATAAGATACGTCCTCTCGCATGAGTAATAAAAAATATTATCTGCAACTTGTGCGGTACTGTCAATTGCCCACGACAGCGAAATTGGGCGCACGAACAAAGTGTGCGCACATTCGCTCTCGTGGGACAATTAACAACTTACCGCCCTAGTTGTACAATATACTAGTCTATCTCTAATACAATGATATTTGTACATCCTGGTATATTACAATAAGTCAATTTTAGCGAAAACTAAAAATATATTTACATTTATTAAAAAAACGTGATTCCTTTATTTTAATTAAAAATATTGAAATGTGTTGTTGAAAAAATAATGTTAAAACCACAAATTGTTTCCTGTTTATTAAACCGAAAGGTTTTGTATTTCAAACAAAAAAAGGTTCGATTGATTATTTGCTTTTAGTTTTATTGCCGTTTCACAACTTTCAATAATTAACTGATGTTGTTTTATTTACGATATTATTTCAATGCGAAAACAATTATTAAAATAAAATAAAAATACATAAATCCACAATAAAGCAGAACATTTTTGCGAAATTAATTAACTGAATTATTCTCTATTTATTTGCAAACTGATTCAAATATTTATAGCGTTGAAATTAATATTTTACGTTTTAATTATTTGATAATTTTTATTACAATATTATTTTATTAATTGATTGACTGTGGAGTTACTTGTTGAAACTTCATTTCAATATTAAAGATGAAAACATACATTGTTTTTAAGTTTCAAATTTGTAGTATAAATACAACATATCTTTCACCAACACTTACTACTTCAAGTAATGATCAAATGAAAATTATCAGATAATTTGAAATTTATTACGGTGCGAGAAATCTGAATCAAATAATTACAATAAACCTTAATGTCTCTCTCTTTCTTAGTTCCTGTTTCCCCCAGTGGGACATAGGGCTTCTACCAATTGTCGCCATCTGACTCGTTTCTGTTTCGAGCCACGACCTTCAACTCATTCCACGATTTGCCGGTGGAGGTGATTTCGGTTTCAATTGTGCGTCGCCATGTTGTTTTTGGCCTTCCTCTCTTTCGCTTACTGCCTTGGGGATGCCAGTCCAATGCTGGTTTTGCAATGTTTTGTGGATTGCGTCGTAGGGTGTGTCCAATCCAGTTCCACTTTCTTCTCTTTATTTCAACGTCTACTGCAAATTGGTTTGTAGAACGAAGCAGATCGTGGTTCGATATCACTTCAGGCCATCGGATTCTGAGGATCCGTCTCAAACACCAGTTTGCGAAAACTTGCAGTTTGTTTGTGCTGCTTTTAGTTACTTTCCACGTCTCACTGCCGTAGAACAGGATGGATTTGACGTTACTATAATATAGTTTGAGTTTCGTTTTACGGGAAAGTATTGAGGAGCTCAAAACATTATTCAGTTGGGCGAACGCTCCCTTCGTTTTGTTGATTCTTCTGGCGATGTCTAGGTCGGCCTCTCCATCCACTGCTATGATGCTGCCCAAGTAGCAGAACTATTCGCATCTTTTTACTGTTACGCCGTTTACTTGTATGTCCCTGCTAGTTGTAGCGCCAATCCGCATATCCTCTGTTTTTTAGGTGTTTATGTGCAGGCCTATCTCTTCAGCTTCTTGTTGTAGCTTAGCTGTTTTGCCCATCATGTCGGTGAGTGTATGGGACATGAGGCAGATATCATCGGCGTAGTCGAGATCTTCTAGCCTGCTTGATAGTCCCCAGCGTATTCCTCGAGGCTGTATTTTTAAAGCTCGTCATGACCTCGTCTAGTACTATTAAGAATAAAAGCGGGGACAACAAGCAACCCTGTCGGACACCAGCAGACACTTTGACCGCTTCTGAGAGATTCCCTTCGTGTACCACGTTGCAAGAGTAGTCCGCATACGATGCTTTTATGATGTTTACTATTTTGGGTGGGACGCCTCGAAAACGACGAAAACCTTAATGTAATCAGATGAAAATCTTCCCGGTTTCTAGTTTGACATTAACCTGCCAAAACTTGTGTGCAAAAAATAAGTTCCTGCTAATCTGAGCCCATCATAATCAAAACACGGCGAACATTTTTTTGTGGGTTACTAGTTAAAAGTTAGGCTTAGGTTTCAAAAAATCAGGTCAAATCTAAATCTGTACTATATTAGATAACGTAGAATCGGAAACAAAAATGTCAATTTAACCTTTGAACTTTCATTAAAAAAATACATTTATTATATTCTATAAACTTTTTTGTGGAGATTTGAAACAAATATTTTTTATTTATCTCTCTTATGGATTTAATTAATTCTGGTTTTGCGTAATTGGACCATCAACTAACATTTTTGATCTGCAAAAATAAATAAAATTTCCAATCAAATCAAGCATAAATTTGAACCGAATAGCTTTAATAATTTAAACCCCCAATTGATGACCGGACACCACCAATAAAAAAAAAGAGTTAATGGTGAAATCAATATAAATAGGAACGATTCAGAACGGAGGTGGTAAAAACAAGCACCAAAATAATCCACTGTTTTAGTTAATTAAATTTTATCTACGTGAAACAGACCAGACGTATTATGTCATTTGCAGGGATCAACTGCATATTATGCCTGTATACATGCAAACATACTAATACTCTCCATGTTCAACTATATCTTATTTCACTTACAACATTATCGTTTATATTTAATCCGTTTACCCCGCAAAATACACAATTAATACACGGGTTAACAAAACAACACCGATAATTAACAGTCCAGTGAAAAAACTCAATTGTGAAATGTTTTTTAATTGAATTCAATATTTGTACAAAATCATTGAACATTCATTTTCCTTTTCAACTTTGTTTTATTTTTTTGTATTGTTTGTTTGTTCATTTAGTCTAGACTAGAATACTAACAACAATACACAAACAGGAAGTCATTCTACTACTTTTGATTACTAAATCGAAATCCACTTTATTATCTGGCTCACTAAAAATATAAATCTAAAAAAAATAGTTTTGTTTTATGCATGTTCAACAAGCAAACTGGTTATATTTTTTGTATAACAATACTAATTGAAACCGTTTTTAGTATGGTAGATATAATTTTTTGGTGTTATCTCATCTTATTTTATATTAGTTATATTACATAATTTTGTGATTACTGTTCTTATTAAATTACAAGGTTCAAAAACACATTGAAACTATTGTCACCATTTAGAACTAACTAAATATTGTTTCATTATATAATTAACTATTATATCAATTAAAACGCAGATTGTTTTTAGTTTCAAATTTATTGTACAATATGTTTCACCAACACTGTGTCTTCATCAGGTCATGAAATAAAATACAATTTCTCCTCTTAACCATCAACGACTAATTTTAAATAATTGATTGATTCTGGAGTTACTTGTTCAAACTTCATTTAAATAATAAAATTTAAAACACAGTTGGTTTTTTTTGGTTTCATCGGATGATTGATTTCAATTGTTGGATGGAAAACAATTTCTCCTATTCAGTAGTATAGTATATAATAAATTTGCTACTAAAAACATCTGCGTTTTAATTTTTATTATTGAAATGAAATTCTCCAGGTAACAGGTAACTCCACAATCAATCAACTATATAATTAAAATGCTATAGCCCGCGGTTTCGCTCGGTGTTTTCTATCAGTCAAATTAATTAGGGTCAGCTATTATTGGTAAAACCATACTACATTATAGATAATCATATAAACTTATTATAGTCGGAACACAGCCTGAATATATAAATATATTCAAACCTTTCGGTAGCTCTATAATATTATTAAGTCTTTTTTAGGACTACAAAACAAATCTCATGTGAAATTTGTAAGTTATTTACTAGCTCCCAGTCTACTTTCGTTGCACTCAAGAACTAGAAAAATTCTACTAACTTAAGTTAATAGTAAGATATGATCTTAAAAACAATGTTATTTTTCTAGTTCTGCTTTAGTGCCACAAAAGTGGACTGCGATAACTTACAAATTTCACATTAGATTTATTTTGTAGTCCTAAAATGACCTAGTAATATTATAGAGCTACGGAAATGTTGAATATACTAATATTTTCAGGCTGTGTTCCGGCTTTAATGAGTTTATAGGGTCAGCTACGATTAACAAATATTGATTATCTTGTTAGTAATATGATATTACTCACAAGAGTAATATGATATTCATATTGTGAAGAATAATATTTGAGATAGAGCTTAAGTAAGATTTGAAAATTGTTAGGAGTGCCGGATAAAAACAAATGTTTATTTAAAAATAAAATTAGTCTGTGCTGTTTTGTATCAAAAAATGTGAAATAAAAATGAGCAGTTTTCAATATATTTTCAATATACATGTAGGTTTGTAAAATAGCAAATATATAATTATTATAGTTTATTAACAATAATGTAAGGAAAATTTAATAAAAATATTCACCAAAAAACACGAAATCGTCTGCACGCTGCCACCTTAGTAAAAAATCTACTATTGCAACTGCAACCCCTTTTACATCGAATTAGAGATTCCTACATTCGGCCATCCTGCTCTTGATACCGACTCGGCACTGACAACTCGGCACCGGGAAAAGTCGGCACCGGATAAGTCGGCACCGGACAAATCGGCACCGGACAAATCGACACTGAGACATTTCAGCACTCGTATTTTTAATTTTCTTTTAACCTCTTATCCTTTTAACCTTTAATAAAGTTATTTATGTTTTGTTATTATTTTTTAATTTAACGCTGTTTTCATGTCAACATGAATTCTACTGTTGGCTAGAAGGTGACTTAATAAATAGTTTACAATTTCCTTCATCTTGGGGCGTGCGTTACTTTTTTTATTATAAAGAGTTATACTAGAAAATTTATATATTGATGACTGGTGCCCATTTGCCTGGTTCCGACTTATCCGGTGCCGACTTGTCCGGTGCCGAGTTTTCCCGGTGCCGACTTGTCCGGTGCCGAGTTGGAAGTGCCAAGTCGTCCGGTGCCGACATATCCAGTGCCGACTTATCATGTACCCCTCGGTATCAAATCATACACTTCATGATTCTTCGCCATCATCTAGATCCAATTTTGGTTTCGGCCAAGATTTCATATTGTCGCTATACGAACTAGTATACTTTGGTCCATCATGATCTCCAATCCTCCCTACCTTATACCTGTTATTTCGCAAAAACAGTTGTGACTCTGTATGGGCCCAGGTACTTGGTGTCGAATTTCTGTGCTGGTCCATGTTGCATTCTGAGAAGAATTTCATGTCACCCATATAATAACTTTTAGCTTTCCTTCGTAATTTTCCTCCTGTGTTTCTTTAGCCTCTTCTTTTTCTTTTTGTCGTCAGAACTTGAGCTTGAAGAGTCGGAGTTACTGCTTCAAGTTAAATCTTCCAACTTCACTTTTTCCTTACTTACATCTGAAGAAATTGTGCGTTTCTTCTTCTTTTCTTCGTCATTCGCTGACTCATAATCAGGAACTAAACTAGTTTCACCTATGATTAAAGCTTTATTTTTTGGAACCTCAACAGGTTTTACTTGCAGTCTTGGAACATCTTTAACCTCCTTTCCTTTTCTCGGCTTCTCTTTCATATGATGGTTTTTGTTCCTTTTCTTGCGCCTCCTATCCTCACTTCTATTTCTGCTTCTTTTGCGTTTTTCTCTTTTACTTTCTTCTTCTTTTATTATCCTTAACCTGGATCGTTCACTTCTTCCGTCCCGTTCCCTTGTTCTATTTTTTATATCTATCTCTATCCTTATCGCGATCTCTGTACCATCATTATCTCTGATTCCTACCATTATCCTGATATCTATCACGTCTGTCTAGATTTCGATAATTTTTACTGTCTATCTTTGTTGTCTCTGCTCTCTTGATTTTCTATATGTACTTTACGTTAATTCTTAATTTCTTGAGAACGTTTAGCTAAAGGACTAGCTAAAGTTCTTGATCTGCTACGATCGTATGTTTTTTGTACTCCTATAACTGTATCTAAATCATCTACTTTACAGCCTTAACACTCTTGAACTAATAATCGTGAGCAATATAGTCGCCAAGAAAAACATAAAAACTTAATCTAAATGGCAAATCATCAATTGTTACCGATGTAGTGGAACGTCTTAATTCATATTTCGTTGATGAACCAACTCCCACAAAAGGAATCTTCGTTTCGACTAATCGAGGTGCGCCCAGCCAAACATACAGTGTCGCTTTTATTAGGTGTAAGTCGCTTCCAGAATCTAAAACGCCTTTTACATTTTGTCCCAAAATATTGATTATTTTATAAGTCTTTTTGTCACCACTTGTAATGCAATCAACGCGTGTTTGTTTTTCGGGACATTTTGAAGCTATGTGACTATATTTGTCGCACCTAAAAGCAAAGTTCTCTCTAAGCTGCGCGGCCGCGCACTAATTTTTAAAAAAGATGCGCAGCCGTTTTTGTACTCCGCGCACAATGGGCGTTTGGGCAGAGGGCCAAACACATTTTTGAAATTGGACGTTCATACGTCAAATGAAATCTCTTTTGTTTAAATCAACTACGCCATCGAGCGTTTGCTAAGTTTGCTATATGTTAACACGTTCTGTGCGAGGAACGACTTAAGTGCTCGTATACTTCAGTAGAGAACGGGTGTCGACAAAACGTCGCCTGCGTTTCGACGTGGATTGGGGGAAAAATTGCCAGTACAAAGACATCACCCACCACAAAACACCTGCTACTCTGTTTAACGTACAAAACAGAATTTGGAAGTAATTTGAAGCTAACACACATAGACAGTGTTTCTATTCTGGCAAAAATTCATTCATAATTTTAGAAGAAATTTAATCTAGACATTCAAAAAATGGTTATGTTTACATCGGACGGAGCATGTGTTATGCTAGCATGGAAAAATGAAGTGCCGCCACACTACTCAAGAAGGAAATACCTCATCTTACTGAACAACATTGCGTTGCACACCTAGAAGATTTGGGTTTCGATGATGCATGGAAACATGTATCTCTGATGCAAGATATAGAGACCTTCCTTAGGACAGTTTACACTTTACATGTTCAATAGATTAGGAATTAAATATTGAAAATTTGAAGAATTGGCTGCTGTTATGGATCGAAATTCGGTAACATTTGATTCATTAACACGTTGACTGCAACGTGTGTTTGCAATCAAATCTTCGTCAGGCCATCTGTGCAGCTATAGGAAGCGTGTTGTTGCCTTATGTTCATATCTTTCTTTCGATACTTTAGTACGATGCTCACTTATCACCTCGATACTCTGCATGAATCTTTGCTGAGTACCGAGTGGTATAACATAAAATCTCTGCCCTATTTTCTTTTAATAATGAAAAGAAAAATGAGAGAGTTCTAAGTCAGTTATATCGCAGTGAAGAAGAGATTTGTTACGATATTCACGCAAATTCAGATAGCAGTGACGATTACTTACTGTGGAATATTTGTTCCCCCCTAAAAAACCCCAACGTTTTTTGTACATCCAAAACCTTTCCAAGATTTTTTCACAATCATACTTTCGTGCCGCGCAGTAAGTGAAAAAATTAGAGGGAACATTGCCTAAAACACTTTTCTCCTAAACTTTTGTTCGGGCAATTTACGCTCATGTGATTTTTGTCACCGCAATTGAAACATCTCTTCGAGACAAACAATTTAGATTTTAGACGTACATTCGTCTTTATTAGTTTCACTTTCGCCTTATTTCGTTTTTGCTGTTCATATGATACGAATCGTTCCTTTAATTCTTTAATTGTCTTAGCATCATACAAAACTGTTTTATTTGTCTCGTCGTCTTGCACACCGTCTATAATATACTGAATTTTCGCCTCTAATTCGATCGGAACTTGACTCGCGACTTCTAACACCCGATAAATATAGCAGTGAAAGGTTTCATCATTTTTCTTCTTTATAAGAGTCAACTGACGATGTATTTCTTTACTGTTTATCACCTTTGCAAATTCTCTTTTTAAACCCGTTATCATCTTCGTCCACGTATTTTCTTGGCACTCAAAATTTATGAAAAGTTTTGCTGAAGCGCGTAATAAGCGACACGCAAACATAACTCACTGAGCATAACTCCACGAACATTTCCGCGACTACCTCGAAATTGGCGATCCACCACACTACGTTTTCATTTTCGTCTCCGCTAAACAACTCAAGCAAATCTTCAACATCATTCATTCATAATCTTGGCCACATGTACCGTTAAGTGTTGAGGTTTTATACATTTCATTTAGGTTAAATTCCTTGTTCATTCGCTTTATGTCTCCAGGTGTTCCTGTCTTCTGCCAGTACTTCCGCTTCTCTTGTGCTTAAGCCTTTTTCTTTTAGTAATTCCTCCAATTCTTTATTCCACTCTTTCCTAGGTTTTCCTCTTCGTCTATTGCCACTTTTATTTGCTTCCTATACTTTCCTGACTTGCCGGTTTCTGTCTAGCCTTTTTAGATGCCCCACCATCTCAGTTGTGCCTTTTGTATGTATTTCCTCGTATCTTCAACATCTTTAATGGTTAATACGCATTGCCTTATTCGTTTTCCTTGCAAGCGAACTTTGGCTTCGTCTTCCTGTGAGCTCTCAACGCGCGCTTCGTCTTCGTCGTCGCCTTCGTCCTCGTCGTCTTCTTCAAGCGCCTCTTGCAAGCGTTTTCCTAACTCAACCTCGCTTCCTCTCCTTGACAATCCAAAACGTCTTAATCGGAATTTTATTTCCTGTAGACTCAAATCGGAAACGTCTACATCAGAATTTTCATCTTCAACGATTTCTCCTCTTTCTTCCCGAAGTTTTCTTTGGAGAGCATATTTTCTGCCTGTTGTGGACTACGCCGTGATTTCGAGCTGTTGCTTTAATTCATTTACTTTCATTAAATTTCCGTCTCTTGTTCCCGACATGTCATTTCTTTTTAACTTTTATTTTTTTCACACACTTGTTTAACCTCACTTTTTTTTCACTTCAATCGCAATTCAATCCCGGACGAACCTCCAAAAATTGTAGTTTTGTAAAATAGCAAATATAAAATTATTATAGTTTATGAACAATAATGTAAAAAAATAAAGAAATTTAATTACAATATTCATTCACCAACTAACGAATAATACGATATCGTCTGGACGCTGTCACCTTAGACAAAAATCTACTACTGCATCTGCCAAGCCCTTTTACATCGAATTACAGATTCCTACATACATATTTTACTTTTTTATCACCGAAGTTGTAAAAATCCTGCCCAAGCAGGTAAAAAATCACTAAATTCATTGTTTTTTAAACAGAGATCAATTGGATGCCTTTAAGTATTCAATTTCATTTATATTTATTAATTTGGTAAAATATAAATGTTTTGAAACTCAATACTCAAATTAAGCCGAAAATATATTGTTTCTGATAAGTAGCTGATTCTGCGATAACTGATAACATTTATGTGATAATGGTAACAAATAATTCGACTGTAAACTACGTTAAGCTTCTACAGCATATGGGATTAAATGTTTTATTAAAACATTTCCGTGTTTATTTTTTCTTGGTGAAGATTTTTGTTTGGCCAATGTGTGTCAAACATGGAGTTATGACCTTGTTGGACTCATCACCACAGGTCGGGATACGTGACTAGATTTTGCTACTTTCAAGGTGATTATGCACATATTTCAAAGTTTTTTTTCGTAGTTTGAAAACTTCTTTAAAATGATTGTAAAATAATTGAAAACCTTTTAAACTTGTATAGTTTAAACTTGTATAGTAACTCAATCTTTAACTTGATTAATGTTTGGAACTAAAAATAATTTAGAATGTTATATTTAACTTTATATATTTAAAAAAATCATATCTGTAGACTTCAATATATTAAGTTTGTTTCTCTCAAAAATATTTGCAACAGCAGTAGAAATCATTGGTTGCAAAAATATTGCGTAACCTTGATTTATTCTTTGTAAATGTTATGTTTAAATGTTATTGTTTACAATTATTGTAAACACTTACACTTTCATAAAAAAATAAAATTAGTCATTATTGGTACAAACATAGTGCTCATTATATTGCTTTCATTTGAAAGGATATTACATTATAGTAGTAAATTATAATGAATTTAACCAAAAGTGGGCGATATCTTAAGATATCGGTTAAGAAGATTAATACGGTCAAGGGGAGCAAAATTTCCAAAACTTTGGGAATCAAATATTTAACCCTATATTCATTAAAATGTTAAGGCGTTGAAAACCTAATAGATTTAACACTATGTGCATGAATATTATAATATTATATTGTAAGTAGATAGATATATTATTGTATTATAATATTATATTATAAGTAGAAACTAAAAAAGGTCGATTAACTAGAATTGTTTAATAAAATTATTACACAAAATATTACACAAAATTGTACACAAAATATTATATGCTTTGTTAGGAAGTTAATATTTGCATTTGGTGGTAGAAAAAAACGGATGAATTTAAGTGAGAAATTCATTTGGAAATTTCAGTTTGATTTAATATATACATATTTTGAATAAAAGTAGTCTAATTTGAATTTCTCCCGCAAAATGAGAGATTTGAATATTCAAATTTTTTGAATCAATTTAATCTGTTGCGATCTTTGACAGCTTTCATCCATCCAATTATCAAATTTATCTATCCCAATCCGAAACAATTCAACAAAAAGGTAATTTTTTTCTGATGAAATAAAGATGAACAGAATTTATATTTTACGTTATTAATTAATACTTTTCTCCAGAGTTTGTAAATTTTATAAATACATATATTACACATAAAACTTGATATGCATTTAATTGATTATATAAATCAACAAAATCCTCAATCAAGATCAAACCTTTTTTATTCCAGTGTAATTGAAATATAATACAAAAAACATCAAAGAAATCATTGAATTAGATTATTCAGTTTAACAATTTTTTGTTAGGTTTCTTCTTCTTCTTCTTAGCGTTGTCCCGCTGGTACAGGGTCCGCTTTCTTGGTCAATGACCGACATTTTGCACGGTTTTGTGCGTCATTTGATCTTTAGTCGCTATTTATCGTGTAGTGCCATCGCTGCTTTGGTCTTCCTTTGGGACGTTGGCCTTCAATCTCAAAATTGAGGGCAGAGTTGACAATAATACCAGGAGCTGCTCGCAGTGCATACCATCGGAGTCGTTCCTATCGAATTTTGTTCACAATTGGAGCGACACTCATTTGCTCTCGAATTGTGTCGTTTCTGACATGGTCAATAAGGGAGATGCCCATTCCTTACCGAAGCATTCTCATTTCCATGACATGTAGATGACGTTCAGAAATCTTGTCAGATGGTGGATATTCGACTCTATATAGCGCAACAGGCCGTATCTCTGTCCGATATATCTTGAATTTGAGGTGAATTGGCAGAGGTTTGATCTTTTCTATTTAATTAAAATTATATTGTACTTATTTTATTTAAATTATTTATGTGAAAAGTGAACAAATACACGAAGTAATTTTCTTAACGATTGTAAGAAGGTTTGAACAATTTATTAATCATTTAGTTCTAAAGATAATAGGTTTTTTCATATAAAGGGTTTCATATAATAAAGTTTCATATAAAGATAACAGGTTTTATCAATATTTGTTATTTGCCGAATTCACTTTTTACTTCGTTTTATCATAAAAATTATAAATTCTGTTGAAAGTGTTCAAATTAATATTTAAAATAATATATAAAATACCAATTAAATTTGGCTTGTTTGAATGGTTCCATTTTTTGCTTTTCAGTTTGTTTGCGCGCTTTGGATGACGTCGCAGGGCAAGCTATCATTCAGTGTTGTATACTATTTGCATATGCAGTTAAGGATTTTCAGTTTCAATCGCTATTTCGATAATGGAAAAAACAAAAATACTATCACTTAGTACACCAGATAAAGTGTTTGGTAAAGTCGCAATCGAGGTAATCCAGTGTATAGTCCACCCTACTTACATCTTTAGCGCATGCGCGGGCAATACAAAATATGCTGTCATAAATGCTTTAAAATGCATAAATCTTTTTTTGGTATGTAAGTTTAAAAAATGTATATTTTTGATAGATTGCCCGATTGTGCTTTAACAAAACCACTTTCAGTCATTGTTCTTGATGATTGACAATGTCACTATATACCAAAATCGCACTAGGTACACTAGGAAAACACTAAACAAATATTGCACATAAAAACAGCACACTGAATATCAACGCCGATAAATCAGTGTTGCCAACCTTATTTTTCAGGGGATCGTACATGCACTTGGAAAAATCGTATTTTGCTGAGAATTTTAGAAAAAAAAAATAGTACGCTTAGAGTTTTCAATAAATAGTACATGATTTAAATACATAATATTATTATAGCTTTAAATCAATATTTAATATTTAGGGTACAACATTTTAATATTTGGCATTTAGATGCGAACAAGGAATGATTTTCTGACCTTGGTTACCAGAATCCGGACACTAATTTTTCAACAAAATTAAACTTAAGAAGTACTTGAGCATACACTGCTCAAAACAATTAGCGGGTCACTAATTTGTGCCTTCATAAAATTCAAACGGGAAATTACATGCAAATAAAATAAACTTTTTGACGGTTAGTTAAGCGCATGCGCCTTGTTTAAAAGGCGGGAATATGAAACATATTCATGTTTCGGGCACATTTTGTTATTTTCACTGGTTATACATAAAAAAAATGCCCGAAAACATGGGGGAAATTGACGCATGCGCATAAAAAAATTCAACTATGAAAAGTCTATTAAGAACATCTGAAAGACGATCTATTTAATTGGCACATAGGGATTTATCAGCATACTTCTGGAATATCAGTAATAATTAACAAAAGCTAGCAAAACCGAAGTAAAATAATGTATTCAAAATTTGATTCAAAGAGCTAGGAAGGTGCTGCTCAGATCAATAAACAGACGGAAATGTTTACCACAGACAGTTTGATTTAAATGAAAATGAGTCATCTCAACGAAGTGGAGGTTGTTGTCCTATAACATTAATAGAAAATGGCGAAAACTTCGACAAGTTTAAAGAAACTTCAAGTTAAGCCTGTCTGTTATTCAGCGATTGTGGAATAGGTACTTGAATACAGGTCAATACAACATGCGAGGTGGGTTAGGTCGCAAAAGAAAAACAACTCAAAATCAAGACCAATTTTTACTGATTTCGAGTCTTCACAATAGAGTTTCTATATCGAAAGACCACTTAATTTACGTCAGGACGACGCATGGGGTCAGTGTATCAAACCAGACAATTAGGAATTGCTTGAGGGAATCAATTTGAGGGCAAGACGATCCGTCTGAAAACCCTCTTTGACACGACGTCACAGAATAGCAAGTATGAATTTTGCTCGAGAACATGTCGCATGGCAACTTCGGCAATGGAAGTCTGTACTCTTCACGGATGAATCAAGGTTCCGTTTTACTCGTTGGGATGGCCGAGTACGTATTTACAGAAGCCGAGGAGAACGTTACGCAGCTGCTACTGTCCAGGAAGTTAAAAGATTTGGAGGTGGTTCAGCTATGGTTTGGTGTGGGATTAGTATTGACAGTAGAACAGACCTTGTTGTAATTCCAGGAAATCTTAACGCTAATCTCTATGTTGACATTTTAGAGACAATGTTAGGTGAACATCCATATGTGTAGAATATGGAATATGGAAATAGGTATGGCATATGGAATAGGTCAAAATTTCTTGTTAATGCAGGATAACTCAAGACCACATACTGCTTCAATTGCGGTAAATCTATTACGTGGGGAGTTGTCGTATAGGCGACGTCGAGGGGTCATCCACTCCCTGAAATATTGCAATGTATTCGCAATTATCCTGATTTTTTGGTAATTCGAGGTACTCTAAGAAATTACTAGCGTAATGCGTAATAATGTCACTTAATTATGCTAATTCTTTGCTAATGTGAAGTAATGTCAGATATTTAAACCGAAAAGCGGCGCGCGACTCGCTGACAGTCCCAGTAGAAGTCTGTAATTTTGACGCCGAATACATGCGTAAATCGTTGCCACGTATGTTAAAACAATGTTTAAACTAGAAGACAGTGGTGGATTTACCAGCAGGCGGAGTAGGCTGGAGCCTAGGGCGGCAAATTTGGTGCCAACATTTTTTTTACGTCTTACAGAAATTAAAAAGATTCATTTTTATATACGTTAATGTAAATGTTATTAGGCCCACACAAACAATTCAGCATGTAATATGCTTCACCACTTATTGTTAAATTTTTCTACAATTTGCGTAGTAGTGGTTGGACCGAAGCGGGATTGACGGGGCCGTGCTGTTATGGGCATACGCCGCTTAGTGGCATTGAGTCTGAGAGAGACAGATATAGAGCGGCGATACAAACGAAAAAGCCGCCTAGAAGAAAAGCCGCCTTTGTTGATTGAGTCATGCAATTTCTTATACTTACGTATTAATTTTTCTTCGGTTGTTTGCTTTAGAGCGAAAAATGAAAAGTTCAGTGATCCGAATATAATAATCCGAGTATGTTTTTGGAACTGTTAGCTGAATTCGATCCTTTTTTAGCGAGTCCTGTTGAATATCTAAAGCTGCGGTCACATGAGGCTGGTTTACCAGCCGTTGATCTATATCTATAGCAAACTGCATACGGGAGGGTTCACACAGTGTTGTGTTTCATCTAAGTGTTGTGCTTGTAGCTTCATCTAAGATAGATTAATTTCGTTTGTATACGGCAGACTATCTGTTACTTCATTCTTTCCCATCTTGCCATTTTTTTCTCTTGGAAAAATGAACTGATCACATAAACAATTAAGTTTTAATGAAAATGACAAAATTCATTACTAGGGAGTTTACCTGAATCGGAAATAATGTTATTTATGCGCTGTATTCGTATGGTTCGGTTCAATATATCTAATAAATCGAAGCTTACAATTGAGTAGTAAGTGGATGTCATCGATCAGATTTGTATGAAATTTTTTTCGCATGTTTGGCTATTAAACAAGCACGGCAAAAAATATTTTCCAGGGTCTTTCCGCTGCGACACTTGTCTATCATGAATATCATAGCGTGAGCGTTTATTTCAAGCATGTATATGTGTATAAAGTGAACCATGACCAGCCGCATAATGAGCTAATGCGGGTGTAGTAGGGACGAAAGATGACAGTAATTCGAATAGAATGTGAACGTAATTCAGGTAATGCAAGAGTGATTCGAAGAATGCAAGAGTACTTTGTGTAATGTGGTGTAATACACACGTAGGTACTGCTAAGGAATGCGAGTAATGGGAGGTAATGCATCTAGGTATTAATATGTATTGCAAGAGTGTATGACTCCTCGGGGGATGTAATATGGGCGTAATGCGAATATAATGTGAACGTAATTCAGGGAATGCAGGAGTAATTATGCATTATGCAAATGCATAAGTATTCCAAGAGTCCTTTGTGTAATGTGGTGTAATACTTAGGTACTGCTAAGGAATGCAAAGTAATGTGCGGTAATGCATCTAAATATTAACATGTATTGCAAGAGTGGATGGTCCCTCGGGCGACGTGTTGACAGGATAGTACGCTGCGTATATCTAAAGTGCGAGTGGGTTTAAAAAATTATTGGATGCCTTCATTAAAACTCCAAAGAAGAAGTTTATGGCCCGTACAAGTCTGTTCTATTTTGTCCGTCTTATTTTTCTATTTTGTTATGAAGATTGAAAGATTTGGAAAGATCATATATTTTGCGTACGATTTCGAATACATGATCGTATATCGTATCAGCTCCAAAAACGTCGGATAAATACAATTTAAATCGTACGGTGGCAACACTACGATAAATGTCATAACGTTCACGTCACACAGCATGTTTCGATTCGACCAATGGTGATGCGTTTCGCAAATTTGAATTTCGCGCGCATATTTTGGACTTTTTGATTTATATTTTCTGGAATTAAATACAAACTGAAGTAGAAAATAATGGTATAGGTGTAATGTAAAGATCATAAGGTATCGGGGGTAAAAAAATCAAGTAAATTTAAATCACTTGCATATTCTCTATTCATTTCAACTCGAAGTAAATCATCAGTTTGGTATCGGAACTGGATATCATAGAACTATTGAAACAAAATTGCTTACGGATTAACAACTATTGGACAAATACCACTTTTACAATTATTAACGATTTTTATAATGATTTATATAACCGCACACAATCCAACATATATACAATCAAATGCATATCAATTACCGTTTATATAATGTTAATGTAAATATTAATTTAAATTTGTTTCACTTTCAATTATAATGGACTTACATTTTACACTGAAAAAATTAAAAAAAAAAGTTTTCCATTAAATAGCATATAATTTTGTTTCTGCTTTGTATTGTAATTGTATTTACTTGCATATTTGTTAAAACAAATACAAATTGATTTGTAATAATTTATGTTTTCAAGGAATAAATGTATTACATAAGATATTCAACCACTAAAAAATAAAATTTAAATTTTTTTGTTTTAATCATTTTATGCATAGAAAAACTAGTTTAAGTGAAAGTTTTTTTTGCAAATACTGCATAAATTTGGCATAAAATCAATCGTAAATTAAAACTAGATTTCAAATTTTGTACTAGTCAAATAGTTTCTCTAATAAATGTTATAT
Organism: Phosphuga atrata; assembly: GCA_944588485.1. NCBI lineage: Eukaryota > Metazoa > Arthropoda > Insecta > Coleoptera > Silphidae > Phosphuga > Phosphuga atrata. The sequence goes on from OX155894.1 coordinate 30,596,250, forward strand.
TACAATTTTTTTTATGAATAGTTTATGTAAAACAGATGTTTTTTAAATATTTGAACAATAAATTTGCCAATGAGAAAAGAATGATATCATTAAAAGAATAATTCGCGGACTCAATTATAGAGAGTTCACTGAAATCATAAATGCATTTATTGAGGTCAAACCCTTGAGGTTACAGATGGTCTCTTGCAACCTTTTAAAAAATATTCCGTTATTTTTTAAATCTAAACCATTTTAAACAAAACCCATCCAGTTTAAACTAATGATGTTGATTTGCCAATAAGATTAAGAAAACTGAGTTAATTAACTAGTTAGATTAATTAAATATTTCACATTTGATAAATATAATAAACAATGTATAAAATATAATCGCATTAATATTATATTTACATGTAAGCACGTGTTGCAAAACGAGCTGTGTTCGCGGAATTTGAGACTACGATTAACTGGAGGACTAAATTAAATATACGTAGCACATGTGAATGTAGAACGGATACAAGTATATTTGGAATAAAAGGATTTTGATTTCGCGTATGGAAAATGCATGCAAATTAATTTCAACATAATGAGATATTCAGAAGTTTAATAATATGTTTGGCTTTGAAACGAAATACAGAACAATTAACTAGATTTATTTGAGATTTTAATAACTTGATTTTTTTTTTTTAGTCTTGATTTTTTCTAGATATTTCGATTATTAATCGAGACATGAAGTTAAGTCTTATTGAAACTTGGTAAATTACTAAATAATCTATAGAAATCTGAAAACTATTAGAATGAATCTATCTATAACAGATCGTCTACTATAGCCTTCCAAACTTTTCGATTGGATTTATTTGCCTAATTCTAGTTTTCTTCAGTTTTCTCGAGAAATAGACTAGATAACAATTTGAAATTCGGCGTGGATATAAATAATTAGTCAGTGAAAATGTTATAGGAAACTAGAAGCTTCTTTCCGCTCTACAAGCTGAGTTATTAGATTTGGAAATTTTTGTTTTTCGTCATAATAATTTGGAAGCCACACGAAAATTGTATTGTTTTCATTGTTCTATTTAAATTAGTAATTACAACATTTTTAGTCTTTTATTTATTTATTCAAACTTTGGGAGTACAGTAAAAGTACAAAACAGGTAATATGTAAAACTAGCGAAAAAAAAGTATAGATGCGAATGAGAAAACTTTTTTTTTAATTTCGTGCTTCTAATCAATTACTTTTTCCAGAAAATTTGTTAATTCTTTTTATTAATTGTATTTATTATTTTTTTAATTGTATTCAACATTCAGACAATTATTTTGCTATCAATTATCTATGCACTGATAAACTATGAATAATTCTAAATATCTAAAACTATAACAATAATGTTATTTGACTGTTTAATACTGTTGCAATCAAGGTGATAAATAAATGATAAAATGAATTGAAAAACACCTTGTTTGAAAACAACATTCCAGCATTTGCATTTAAATCTTTTAAAATAATACATGGAATATTAGATATTTTAAACATTGATATTATTTTCATTTACAGATTTTTTATAATAGAGTTTTATGATTCTAAATGTTTTGTAAAAGTTTTCTGTTTTAAATCGGTATTTGGTCGAAGGGTAAAACCGGGTGAGATAGCGGAACGCTTGACACAGTCCATGAGAATTATTTTGTAACTGTAGCAAAGGTTTCCAAGTAGTTTTTATGCAAATGCTGTTTCCGATATTACGTCAAAATGTTACACCAAAAAATATTTGATAATTTTTGCAAATATACTTATCATTAACATAACATTTCTGTAAGCTACATAAATATACGACTACAATGACTTTGTTTATAATGTAACTTATCTATTAAATGTTTTCGCAACAACTTTGATGCAGATAGAACTAATTCAAATTCGTACAACGACTTACAATCCAACAATAATAGTCTTGAATAGAATATTCTGTTTTGTTACATGGACTGTGCAATATATTTCACTTCATAAGTTATTTCATAATATCAAAATTAGAAAACAGGAAAAGTAAATCATATAAACGTTTATCATGTCGACGTGACTATTAACTTCACCATTATCACATAAAGGAAGGCTGCCTTAATTCGACCGTCCCTTAACTTAGACCACTACTAATTCGGAGAATTCGGACGGAGATTCTTAGCTGTATCATAAGCAGAAATATAGCTTTAAATTATCCAATAGGGATTATTGGATAATTGAGATTATTGAATTTGCTGATGTGTTAAAAAGGAGTAAGGAGTTTCCAAGCAAGGAAAGGAAAATTAGGCAGTAAGGTACGATTTATGAAATGCGACGTCAGCAAGAAAAATCAAGTTAAAGAATTGTTTTAAAAGTCCAAAGACAGTCTAAAGAGATTATACTAGGGTTTCTGGTTCGGATATATCCGAACCGCAAAACCGCGGTTTTCTCTGCAAAAACCGAAACTGCATAACCGTCAAAAGAACCGCAGTTTTCGGGTTTGTCTAAAAATATCTAAAAATGAGATACATTGAATTAATGCTCTTTCGAATTTCAATGTTTACAAGCTCTAAAAGTCTAAACATATCTAATTTGTTAGGTTAGGTTCTATACATTTGCTCATGTTGCGGTATAGAGACTTTTATGACAATTTATTGTTGTTTACTTTAGTTTGCATCATTGTATCATTGAAATATATTAAGAAGATACAGAGACGGAAACTTGTCCATTCTTCTTAGCAATGAAACGTACTGTTTGCAAACGAAGAAAGATTTAGTGACAGTTTATCGTTGGTTTTGTGAAGTACTTTGTAGAACAGCAACCAAACCTTGTTGAATACCAACCAAAATGTCCTTCAGGTGTTATGAACTTAATTAAAAAGGAATACGAAGGACGAAACGAAAAGAAAGGAAGAAATAAACGATTTCAGGGAAAGTTTCAACAAATTTTCAAACAAGTTTCAGGGATAAAAAGCAAATGGACAAAAATTTAGTATTACGCTAGATGAGCGGACTAGTTTGAGACGCATTAAACATTAATATTCATACATAAGATAATTTAAATTGCAGTTTAGCTTGCTGCGAATTGAAGGATCTTGTTCTACAAATAATATCGTAATAAGTGTTGAAAAACATTTAGATTCATTTGGTATCAGAAATGATATTGTGTAAAGTACACATGGCGGTGCCCCAGTAATGCAAAACGATGGTACAGATTGTCCTGCTGAACTACAACTTTGCATTAACCATACCATTCATCTCGCTGATTGCGACACTTTTTACAAGAAATCATCTCAATTAGAAAACAGCTGCAAAAGTGAAGATGAAGATTTATTTCCTGAAGAATCGAATTATTACGTCGAAGAAGATGAAATTAAAAGTAATTTACAAATGGTAAGAAAACTTAATTTTTTTCGTTTATCTCTAAAGGAAATTGAATTAGCAATGGACATCAAGACAAGCTGGCCTTCTATTGCACCCATGAAAATGTGGAATTAGCAGAATTGGCTAGATGCTTAGTAGATCCTTCGAAAGTTCCAACAAAGATTGTTTTAATATTGGCCGAAAATCTTTTTGAACGACTTTATCCAGACAACAATAAGGTTGAAGTTGAAGGTAAATGTTCGGCAAATTCAAGATGGAGGAATTAGAAGATGTGACCAATCCAATATATTCCTTGCGAAACGAAGTCCAAAAAGCTATTCAAGAAGTATTAAACAAAAATACTTATATGCAAACAAGTCGCTCTCCTAATTCTATGAAACAGGAGTTTCCTAAATATAAAAGAATTTCTGAGAGGACAAAAAAATTAAATATTTTGTTTCAAGCACTCCCTACAATTGAAACTACAGCCACCTACGCCGATAGATCATTTTCCCTAAGCAGCAACTTTTGTACAAAACTAAGATCTCGTTTAAATATCTGACACTACTACCAAATGTTCTTAAAAACAGAACCCGAAACCGAAACCGCGGTTTTTAATTTTCAAAAACCGAAAACTTCAGTTTTGAAAAAGTGCGTATATTCAGAAACCCTAGATTATACTTCATAATAAATAATGCCGGTAGATTACATTACGATGACTCAGATTTTTTAATTGCAACTAATGCGAATGGTGTAGTGTAGGAATGAAGTTAATGGGAAAACACAAAGGAGAAAAGGGAAGAGAGTAGATAGGCTAGGACAGCTCGGGACCAAAATCCCATAAGGATTTACATAGGGGTCTGGAATTACTTTACTTCCGGTCACGTGGTTTGTTCTAGCGCATGCGCAAACCACCAATACCTGTTCATGCAGTATTTTCTATGACAGGTTTAAACAGGTAGTAATCAGCTAATAAACAGGTTTAATCAGCTAATAAACAGGTATTAGCGGTTTGTGCATTCGGTAGAATCAGCCACATGACCGGAAGTAAAGTAATTTCAGACCCCTATGTAAATCCTTATGGGATTTTGGTCCCGAACTGTCCTAGCCTATCTACTGAAGAGTTGTAGTAAATCTGTGCTAAATTCTGACTCTGCGACGCTGTACAACGTGTGCTGTGTATTCTGGTACAATGCATTTCGTCGCTGGTTTTAGCAGATCTATGGGGACCCCATTCTACTAGAAGTTAACTGGAGTTAAAATCAAGGTTATCTGTCCAGGTTTTACTGAAACTCCCCTGCTCCATAATGTTAAAATGCCAAAAGAATTTGAAGGTTTGGTAAAATACGCCGCCGAACTTGTCAAAAAGCGAAGCATACAAGGACCTGAATACGTATCAGAGTGTCTTCTTCACATATTAAATCATGCTAAGAATGGAACCACTTGGGTCACAACTTTAAAATTGAAACCGTTTGAAGCGAAACCAGCCGAGGAACCTGTACAATAGACTTTTTTACAAATATACGATTATAAGAATTGAGCCTGAAACAACTTAGGAATCACCCTGACCTTGGTGTATCACCTAAACCGATAAGAAAACCACAAATCTTCGTCTTGGAGAGGAAGAATATAAACATTTCAAGGTACAAAGATTTTATAAGAAACGCTACAATGAAATTATAAAAGATATGCTACAATGAAATTATAAAAGATATGCTACAATGAAATTATACCTTGAGATCTCACCTAAGTGAGCACAAATATTTTGTTAAGTTCTTCCCTTTTATATTTTCATTAGATATAAAGGTAGTTTGCACTAATTGGACAGTCCCCTTGCCTTGGAACACTATAATTTAAGGAGGAGTCTTAATTCTATGCTAGGCAAAATAGTTTGCTTAGGCTTAAGGTAGCCGATTGATTTAGAATTACGCTTACTAGCCTCTGAGTTGTTTATAATATAGCAAAATATATTCTATTTTTTGAGATTGTAAAATGATTTTTATACAATTACGCTTACTACCCTCTCAATTCTTCTAAATATAACAAAACATATTATATTTTTTCAAGATTGTAAAATGATTAGGCTAATTCTGAACCTCAATCTAGCTTTGAGAGTAAATATGTATAATCAGTATTTTTGTAAAATCGTCCAGTTTGGGATTTTAAGCGATTGCCTAAATTGAGCAATTTAAGAACAGCATTTGAACAGATCTTAAAGTGAAGGATATGAGAATATTATAGATATAATAGCTGGAATGGTTAGAATGGCCATGATAGAAAGGCTGGAAAAGCAGTTAATTAGTAATTCTCACAGATTTACATTGCTGCCAAGTATATACCAAACAAAATACAAGGTGCAAAAAGTACAGGGAACAAAGTTGTGTGATTTATAAAAACATCTAAAGAAGATTTTATGTATGGGATAATATAAAACTGAATAAAAATATTATAGATAAATTTTTGTTTTTTTGCCATTTGTATATAAATCTTGTTCTATTTGGCATGACTTGGACCACTAATGTAATTTGGCGTTAAATCTTGGCTGGATATTAATTTAATTAATTACTAAAATATTACCTGTATCGAAATGAACTCAACAAAGAGGAGGAATAGCTGAAGTAGTTTTAATAATAAGTAATCTTTACCTATCTATACAGTCGAACTTCCCTAAGTCGAATTGCAATAGTTCACAAAAAAATTGGAGTTATAGAAAATTCGAGTTACAGAAATACATAACCACAAAAAGAGTAAAATTCATTTTACACAATTCATTCAAAATAAATATGTATGTATTTATAACCAAAAAAGAAATATGCATTATTAATATAATGTTATATAATTAAAATTAGTTAAAAATAATTATAATTAATATGTATATTATTTCATGAACAAGTCAGAAATTTTTAATTGTTTTCCATTAAAAAGTTCTCCATCTACAAGGTACTCCAAAGTAGATAATGCGCGGTACACTTCGTCTAGAAGATTGTCATTTAAATAATTTAAATAATTTTTAATATATTTAAATAATTACGCATTTCTCTGTCCGAAGGTAGAATTGGCACAGTGCCAGTTCGTTGCTAGATAAGACATCTTCATCTTCGCGTTTTATAATTTTGTTTAAAATATCGGCATCTGTTGGATAGACCGCTATAACCACATCTTCATCTACAGATATATCATTAGACACACTGTACTATCCACCTTGTGCTGATTATATGTGTAATACGCGGACTTCAAGTCTGACTAAAGAGTATCATCTTCGCTCCAGTTTGTTTCGCCTTGTTTTCTATAGCCAGCATTTCTGAAACAATACTTTGTGGTTGCTTGCTGAATATAGATGTCCCACACTTTTGTCAAGTTTGTAATACCATCCCATAAAGTAATATGTTCGCGTTGATTGTTTTTTCTCAGAATTCTTCTTCAATAGTGCAATTTTATATTGTTAATAATTCCTTAGTCTAGGTTGTAACGTTGACGTCATGTTTGGCGGGAAAAGAACAACAAAAATCGAATTAGGCTGCTGAGTAATTTTTGGGTGGGATGGACAACCCAAAAATAGGAAGATTTTACGTTTTTCGGCAATGAATTTCTTGTCTAAACTAGAAAGCCATTATTCAAAAATTGCGCTTGTCATCCAAGCTTCTTTTGTGCTTCTGTATTTCACTGGTAAAAACGACAAAATAAAGAGTCTTTTTCTAATAAGTGGTCCAGGCATTCCAAAGTAGCTTCATCAATTTCTTCAGTTGCACTATTTCATGATCATTAGTTGTACCATTTTCGGCTTTGTTCAGAATTTTACCGCGGTTTCTTATAATTGAAGAAAGTGTACTTGGAGGAATACCAAAGTCTTCAGCAATCACTTTTTTTCTTTTTAATACCTTTGCCACCTTCACTTATCAAGCTCACTTTGTCAGATAACGACATCGTATCGAGTTTTCTTTTCTGGCCACCCATATTTGCAATTGTAACTGCAGAGGTAAGAAGAAAGCATGAGTTAAAACTCTAAAATTTCATTAACATATAGCACCTTTACTATGACAAACAGGATACGGTTTGTGATAAGCAATATCATCGGACACAATATATTTTGGAAAGTACGCAACGGTTATTATTATTATTTTCTATGTAAAATTTTACCATTGTACAAATTTTTACTACGAGTTATGGAAAAATTCGAGTTATGGAAGTTAATTTATATGTAAAATGCTATCTAAGCGTTTGAATTTCTAAAAAAGTTCGGGTTATAGAAAAATTGGAGTAATAGAAGTTCGAGTTCGACTGTATTTAAGTAAACTAAAGAGAATAAAATTGAAGAAAGAAAAAGCGATAAACAATGAAATACAATATTTCAAAGCTCATGGAAGTGGGGTTTGAACAATTTATAAAATGAAATTAAGGGGTTAATATATCTTAAGTTCACGAAGTGAAGTGAGAAAATGTATCAAAAAGTGCTAATGTAGTGGTAAAATAGGTACTAAAATAATTAAAATGTTTTAATAATAATTTTTGAAGCATGAAGTCTGTGCTGCTACAGCACTCGAATACAAAGTTAAGAATATTCTGTTATTTGAGGCTTGTCCGTTCCAAAGAAAATTATTAGGTTTTTAGAAAACAAGAAACTAGAGACGCAACAGAGCAAAGTAAAGGTCCATCCAGGAAGATTAGAAGCATTGATTGAGCCAATTTATGCGTTAGATCAGAGGACATTCACTTCCTAAATTGTGTTATTTAAATTCAATTTCCTTTCATTAATTTCCTTAGAATTCACCTTCTTAAAAAGAAGAGGAAATTCTTTGGAATCAATACAATAATATAATACATATAAGAGCATTTAAAAAAGATGCGTCATCTAACCATTATTAAGCATAAACTAAGAAACTAAGAACTAAAATTGATAAAATTTGATATATAAACATTGTAATGCAAACACTGATAACGTCATTCTACATTTTAATTTAAATATTAATCTTAGCTGGTTGGAATAATCAACCTTTGTTAAACATATGCAATTTTCAATGTTTTACGGTTCAACTCGATATTTCACTATTCTCAATCTTATCTCAAATAACATTCATGAAGCATATTTTTTAAGGTATGTCAACTCCCGCAAGACTAAGCAAAATCTATGCATTATATATATATATATATATATATATATATATATATATATATATATATATATATATATATATATATATATATATATATATATATATATATATATATATATATATATATATATATATTATATATATATATATATATATATATATATATATATATTATTTCATATATTATATTAGTTGAATGTTTCCAATAAAACTCTCGGCGAGTTTCCTAGGAAAGTTTATCCGAGTCAATGTCCTTTTCGGAAAGATAAAATCATAGTTTTTGAAACGAGAATTACGCCGACGGGGTGCAGAAAGGGGGTGAGCGCATTCTGGCTGCGCGAGGGACCGGCAGGGGAGCGTGCAGGAGAGACATTTTATTGCTTATAGCAGAACGTCTACCCCCCTTTAGTGAAACGTCTTGGGGGTGAAATACCGGCATCTCTTTCGCCAGGTGCCCGACTTAACCGTCCTAACGGAAGCGTGTGATTAAAACGCACAATCGATGAATCTCCAGGCAAGGAATTGAAATCTTTCGAGATTTAAATATATTTATTTAGTTTGATATTTATATAGGGTTAGGTTGTATTTATTACGTTTATTGCGATTGTACGCGTAAAACACGTCACTATCCTTACCGCCAATATTTCGGTTAACCACTTGGCGAGTTATAACTGCGCAATGAGCTGGACAGCTATCATGTTAATATCACATTCGGCATCGCTGAGCTAACGGGAAATCTTGTAGCAATTCCCCCAAGGCCATTTCGGATTTTCGATTGGTCAATATTGCATGTTATAGGTATTCAATAGTCCATGCTTAAATAAATTAGTAAACGTTGATTTGTAAGTAAACAAAACGTCGTCGAAAAAATCAGGATTCTCTTAAGCCCGAAATTTACAATCAGTTGAAGTGACGTACATCCAAAACCTGACCGTGAGTGTGAAATCTTAAGGTAAAAATTCTAACTGACGGCAACCTACGGATTATCAGGGCGTACCATAAATCCGCTGGCTTCAGTTCATTTTAATTACGCCAAACTGACCGGGCATGCGCTTAGTCAGTAGTAGTTTAACCGTCATGGCGTCAGGACAATAACTGAAGAATACATAGAAAAATTGCTTGAAATATGTAGATTCGTCCATTCTCAAATAGTTACACCAGTCACTCGATTTCAGTGACAGTTCATTTAACAAATTAATGATATCTCGTTTTTAATCATTCTTTCGTCCATTTCTTTTGGGTTTTATATTGATTAAATGGCAGCAAGTAGCAGCCGTCATAAGTAGAATATCCTCTTCAGGATCCGAATCAATTTTTTTTAACTTACGCTGTGAGAAATTTGCAAGCCAAATACAGCACGCGACAATCCAGAAATGAAATAGTTTTAAGTCAGTGAGTGGGGAAATCGTTTCAACTGTTCAGTTACAAACGTCAGTTCAACTGATTAGTTTAACTGCCCGTGAATGGCGGGCTTTAAACTGTCGCTGAGCCCATTCACTAAATTGAATCTTATTTCCAAAATCGGCATCCTGAAGGTCGTGATGCAAGAAAATATTATATGGACGAAATTTATCACGTCTTGATATTCTTAAAACTCTTAGAAATTCCGAAATAGTGCTAATTTGCCGACTAATTACTTCAGGATCATGACCTACTGCAACCAGAATAAAAATCTGCTTCTTGATTTGTTTTAGTCCCGAGACGTTTCCTTTTGAGTGAATTGACGCTGCCCGTTTCACGGAATAAATGAGTCGTTAATTTCTGTCAAAATAACGTTGTACATAAAGTTCTCGCACAGAGTTTCTGCCGGTCTTAACATATATCAAAATATTGTACATGACTGTTCAATATCACTTTCGATACGGTTATTACATAAAAGTTTTTATAACAATTGTACCACTTGCGTTTCCCGGACGACATTGTGGTCTTCGTAGAAAGCGCCACCGAATTAGAGAGTTGGTGAACTAACAATGGAGAGTCAAAAAGTGGGAATGTAATAAATAAATTGAAAACTGAGATTTTAAGAAATGTAAGAATGTAAGAAATGAAAAGATGGGATATGTAAAAAAATATATTTATTAATATTAATATATATATATATAATATTATTAAATTATTTCTTTCTATTTTAGAATTTTGGTCTATAGGGAATGTGCGGAAGAGGCGACTTAATATGCGTCATTTGAAATCATATAGGGTGTAAAGACTAAAGGAAAATGTCATTGCCTCTATTTAAAAATAGAGCCTACACTTCTCATTTCTTTTGTAGCTTTAATCTATTTTTGTATTTATTTTGGGGCTTCACGCTTTTGTACAAATAACACTTAAATTTTGCTTAATTTCCTCCAACGTGATTTATTTTTTAATTATTTTGTCTGCCAATCGGAATTCCGCCAACTCGACTCGTTTACCAACATGTGCTGATGGCTATATATCATAAACGTAATTAGTCCGGACTATTTACTTAATATATCCATAACTAGTTTTCTCATTAGCTACTCTTCTTCTCCAAGCACTAAAAACAGAATATTTTCATTTTAACAAATCGTTTCTCATGTGACATATTCAAACTTGCCCATAGAATCGCCCATACGAATTTTGTAGTATGTATATATTAGTGGCTCGACAACCACGTTAGAAACTGTAAGCGCTCCCTACACTTGTGTCTAGGGTCAAGACACTAAGTACAAGTGTAGGCAGTGGGAGGAGGTCCATGTCTTACTTAGGACTATAGCACCCTTAGAGAGATAGAGAGATATATTATAGTTTATTGTTGTTTGTATTTTATATATTATATCAAATAATTATTCCTCAAACAAAAATAATTTCACCGCCGCGGTTTTTTTTTTTTTTTTCATGTAAGCTTATACAGGCGGCCTCACTTGCGGTTTTTTCCCGCGACTGATTTTTCCCATAGCGTACTGTGTGTTTCTCGAGCGGTTTCACGGTTATAGCGGTTACCGCTCGCGGGAAAAAACCGTAGTGCGGCCTCGGCCTAAAATATATAAAATGTTTGAATTGAATAATAAATATTAACATTTTTTCTTCCGTATTTTTTATTCCGTTTCTTACGTAAATAACACAATTCATTAATTAATTATCTGTCTAATTATTATTATTATTAACTTGATTGGCCACATTGGATCACTTGAGTCATTCCATGTTCACTTTCTCTTTGAAGATTGGACTACTTGCTTCTTACGCTCAGATACGCAATTTTCTTAACTCGTCTGAAATCTCTACCGGTCTTCTGTGTGTCATTTCTGCTAAAAATTTCTGATTCTTAAGAGTATTAATTTTGTTTTTGTTCTCTGCATTAGTAATTTTGAGTCCGACTGCTTCAAGATCTTGCTGAATTTCCTTGACCCAGTGTCCTCCGGTCTTCATTCCTAGACTTTTCCTCACTAGTTGTTTTAAAATTCTGTTGTCGGGCAGTCGAAAACCATGAAAGAAATATGAGATTATTTTCTTCTTCATTGTGCTGGTGATTGGGTCAATCTCTCGACCTACAGTTTTATTAGGCAGGATTCTCCAGACCCAACAACCTGTTATTTTTTATTGATGCATGTTCTGATAATTCTTCATTCAGTCTTGAGAAGTTGATCGGTTCTTCTTTCATTATTAATTTGGAACAGAGTTTCACAAGCATAGGTTACTTCCGGGAGAGTTACAGTTTTGTAATGTTAGATCTTAGTGTCTATTGACAGGCATTTCTTATTATCTGTTGACCAGTTTATAAATTGTGCTCTTTTCATTTTGCTGGTTCTATTCATCCATGTTTCTCACCCAAGTTGTGCAAAATGATTTCTCCAAGATACTTAAATTGTAGAACTATGTTAATTGCTTGATCATTTATGATGATTTTATCTATGCAAAGAGGTTTCATGGGCACGATTTCAGTTTTCTCAAAGGATATTGGTAAACCTATTTTTGAAGAAATTTTCTAGAGACTTGTGATCTGAGCACGAACTTCTTCTATGTCAAGAGCTAAGAGAATCGTCAGCAAACCCAAGACAGTTTGCTCTTATTGATTGTTTTGCTCCAATTTTGATTTTACATGGAGAGTCCTGTTTTTATTGTAAAAGCTTTTGACATTTCTCCTCTAAACTTGAACTTTGAATTTATGTTAGTTAAAGTTAGCTAAATGAGTCTTATCAGTTTGGGATGGAGACCATATGAGCTTAGGATTTTTAGAAGTGTGGTGTCTATGAACACTATCATATGCTTTTTTAAAATTCATGAATGAGATCTGTTTGCTTCTATACTTGTAATACTCCAATATTAGTTTCATGCTAAGAATTTGATCTGAGCAGTTTCTGCATGGTTGAAATTCCCCTTGATATTCTCATTAAGTTGTGGCTCCAGAATGTTTTTGATTTGAATGATATTGTAAATTATGCGGGAAAAATTTTTGTATGTGCACTCCAAAAGGGTGATTCCACTGTAATTATCTGGGTTGGTTCTATCTCCTTTTTTAAATAATGGATGGATTATTCCTGAGATATAGTGCTCTGGGATTTTCTCTGTGATGCACATTAATTAGATGTTGGTGGAGATTTATATCCACCCGCAGGATTTACAACATTCTTCCAGATTTCTGCAAACACGTGATCTTCACCACACGCCTTGTAATTTTTTAGTTCCTGAATTGCGACCTCTACCTCATTGATAGTTGGAGGATCTATTAGATCTGGGGTGGTTAAAATAGGTGTTTCAGTGTCTACTTGAAATGTTTCGAGTGAGTCACCACAATTTAAAAGTTTATTGAAATTATCTGCAAAGATCTCTGCATTTTCTTGATTACTATGCTACAACTTTCCTGACTTATCTCTCAGCATCAATGTTGGGTTACTCATACTTTTTTAGATATCTGCCAAAAGTTCTGTAATAATCTCTTGACTGTTATAATCTCTTGACTTCTTCTGGAAGTTCTCTTCCATCTTTTCTAGGGTTTTTTTAGTTGTTTGCGTTTTGTCCGTCTGATGATGTTATAGGTTGACTTTCTTTGCTTAATTAGTTCTAGATGTGATTCTTCAGACTTTTGGGCTTCATGCTTTATCCAAGCTTGGTGTCTTCTTTCTAACGCCTGGTCACATTCTTAATTCCACCACTCATGTTTCTTCCTGGGATTTATTTGACCCAACTCTTCTGCTATTGATTTTAATTATCTGTCTAATAATATAATATTAGGGGTACCGGAAAGTAATCCATTTGTTTTTTTTACAAAAAGTTAAAAATCATTTATTACAAAATTTTATTATTATTAACTCAAAATATAATTTCCATCGTTTGAAATAACTTCTTGCCAACGTGTTTTGGAATACCCAGATTTGGAATACCCTTTTTTGAAAAATTCAGGTGTCTTCTGATTAAAAAATGAGTTTAAGTCATTTTCGATGTCACCTTGATTCCTGTATGTTTTATTCCGAATATGATGTTCTAATGATCTGAATAAGTGGTAATCCGATGGCGCCAGGTCTGGAGAATATGGGGGATGTGGTAAAACTTCCCAACCCATTTGTTTTAAATGTTCTTGGGTATCGTTAGCAGAATGTGGTCCTGCATTATCGGAAGCAAGATTACAGCTTTTCTGTTAATCAACGCCGGACGTTTTTGACCTAATTTCTCATTCAACTTGGTCAATTGTTGTCGGTATACTTCTCCAGTTATCGTTTCACCAGGTGGCAAGTTGGCATGATTTCTTCTAATCAAAGAAGAATAAATCATTCGACGCTGCTGTTTGTGATTTTCGTTTAATTCATGCGGAACCCATACACCCTGTCTATTGACTTTGCCAATCTTCTTTAAGTGTTCCTGAACAGTTGACCAGGATGCAGAGAGCCTTTTAGACAATTCTTGAATGGTTAGTCGCGGATCTGCTTCCACCAGGTCTTTTAAAGCGTCTTTTCAGACCGATTGATACGGCGGCTTATGTACATGTTCAGACCAACAAGCGCGATTTCGGTCTGTTGTTGGTCTGAACATGTACATAAGCCGCCGTATCAATTGGTCCGCCGCGATATCGCAGTGGTTGCGGCAACGAAACTTTCGCGCTGGTCTGTGGGATCCTTTAAACCTTGATCAAAGAGAAAACGCATACAATGGCACAAGTGTACTACGTCTACTAATTGACATGCCATTTTTAAACGGTTTACTCAAATAATCGAAACTCGGCAGAAAATAGTAGATTGACGTTTAGCCAACCAAACTTATTTAACATAATCAGTTTTCCTGCTGACAGAAACCAGTATAAGAGGTTAGAAGTCACAACATTAAAAAAAAATGGATTACTTTCCGGTACCCCAATTAATAACATTTTCAGATAAGAAATTTGGTATTAAGACTCCTTTTAAAAAAACAGGGACACCTCTTCATCATTTTTTTAAAATCCGATTAAGGTGTCAGCAAATTGGGGGATGAATATTTTTATAACCCAAAAATCTGCAACCAAATATTCCACAATAATAAAAATTAGCATTTTCTCTTACAAAATTCAGAAAAACAGGTTTTACCATTTTCCGAAAATGTATCTGAAGAAGTGGGTTGCAAATGCGGGATATTTATATCCCAAAAGAGATGATGGAGATGAAAGATATGAAAGAGATGATGGAGATGTGAAAATTGGTATTTAAATTCTTCTTTAAAATTGAAGAAATGGATGTATTACCATTTAACAAAAAATCCAGTTTAAAGGGGTAGAAAAGAATTATTTAAAAAAATAATGCTCATTTGCTGTTCTGACAGTTAACAACAGGCATTTGAGTTATAGTTTGTAATTTCAATTTAAAATTTAAATTGTAAATGTAAATGATTTGATAAATCCATGTGCAGGCCTTACTATAGTATGAGAGTGTTCGTACTTATTCCAGATGCAATCTTACGTTATGTATGGAAATCAATAGCTAGATAACTATATAACAAATAGTTGATCGTGTTGAAAACTGGAATGAATCCTCTATAATGTGTCAATCCTCTACAATCCTCATGATTGTGATGGTAACAATATGCGAGTGCTCTTGCATTAAGCTCTAACGGCTTAACTTACGAAACCCTTGAGGGCCGGTCATCGGACACATCTTGAACTTGATTTTATTCGGCCCTCGTAACAATTTTCAAATGTTACCATAATATGTTATCATAATATTAGTCTACAAATTCCTCTCAAGATAATCAATACAGTATAATCTCGGTAATTCGGACGTTGGCTGATCGGACGACACGTCCAGTAATCGGGCGGTCTGGAGACCGCTCGCGCTCTTCCCTCCCATCACTCTTTCTTATAATCCGGCGGTTGTCTGGTTCCATATGTGTCGGATTATCGAGATTATATTGTATTTGGTAAACGTAGCTGGCCTGAATTAATTTGACTGATAAAATATAAAACTATATACACTTTTGTATTTTTAAAAGCGAACGTGTCGGGAAGTAAAAAAAAATGCATATTCTTGATAGTTATCTCATTTCAATAAATAACACGTTGATTACAAAACAGAGATGACTTCGAGTCAACTTAAGGCTGCAATAAATAATTGCTTAGGACAGTAGTCGCGTGGTTCGCAAAAACGATCGCTTAAAATTTATTCATCCAATATTCGATTACAAGCAGGCACAACTCGACAATACAATAAATGGATGTAGTTCTACAATAAATAGCTGGAGAAATACAAAATAAATTAATCATTCCAAAATTCGGTTACTTCGTACCTACAAAAGAAATTACTTAATCCGAAAAAAGGTTAATTCATCCAGAATAAAATGTAATCATCCAATAATTGGTTTTTTGGTACAAACTATGATTTTTCCCTGCAATAATCGATTGAATCGTACAACATAAAATCAATTTACCCAAAAAAGGTTTACATGTACATAAAAAGGTTGTCCAAAATTTGGATCTCTCTCTTTCGTTATACGGCGCTTTAGTTTGAAATTAAATTTGAAGGAATCAAGTCTTTGCTTGTAAAATTCGTTTATTTGGAAGAAATAATTGTATTTTGTATAAAAAAAATTGTTTGTAAAGAGCAATCAAATTTTTTATGCACACCAACATTTTTTGTACTGTTAAACCTTTTTTGGGTGAATTGATTTCATTTTGTACAATTCCATCAATTATTGTACTAAACCAGTATTATTTGTAAGAATCAATCGATTATTAGGTGTTTAAATTTTATTTTGGACGTTGAAACCTTATTTTGGATGAAGTAATCGTTCTTTGTATGAATAAACCGATTTTTTTATTTTTCCAGCTATTTCTTGTAAAGAAACATCCATTTATTGTAAACAAAAAATCCAAGTCAAAAACAATCCCTACTAATATTCGTAGGTGATAAATATATAACTAGTAAACAATAAAATAAGGATTCTTTCTTACAAATTAGGAATACTTCCTTCTCGGCCATTAAGAAAAACCCTTCGAATTTCTTCACAGTACACCAATTCTTATGTGACATAATTTTCAGCCTTTTATATTTAACGGCCGTTCATAATTTTCTTCTCATGAGGACACTGAAAGTTTGGCATAAAATTTTGGCTAATCACGTCTGTGGAGGGAATTCGCATAAAAATTGATTGCTTAATAAGTTTCGGACACGTTTATTGACTTTCATGAATTTTTATTGAATCGCGGTTTTAAACGCTCCATAAAACTAAAAGACATTAAAAAATAATATAATTTCCAATGAAACCAAAAAAAAAATCCAGCGCGTTAAAAAGTTAAAATAGTTTTGTTAAGAACGTAAATCTCTTTCTGGTCTGGATTAATCTTTGCACTAGTTTAATATCTTCTAAAGACTGAATAATTTATAATTAAAATTTGAAACGTCTCAATGAACTAAATACATTAGTTATTTAAATGCGTGTTTTATGGTTTGTAGTAAGAATATGTAGTATTGATTATTATGCTGTAATGGGGATATCCCCCTTTTATAATACCAGTTTGTGCAGTGGAATAGCGCAAAACTTACAAGGTCTCTACCAAATGACGTCATAATGTTGCTGACAATGGTTTTTCAACTTATCTGATATTTAGATTCGCTACAGGTTTAAATGATCCTTGGCCCATATGGGAAGGTTTTTTTGTTCTTCTCCTAGATTAGCTTATGTAGTAAAGATTATATCTGGATCGCTATCTAGAAAGTTCTCAAGCACGTAATGTTTGTATAGATTTGTTAGGATATTAAGATAAAATATAACGAGTTTGGTAAATAGTATATAAATGTTCGACATTGTGGAAAAGAAAGTTGTTAAACATGATTCGCTAATTTCATTGTTTGTTTGGTGAATTTTTATTCAACATTTCGTATATTCGAGTTTTGATTTGATATCTGACTTGAAGAAAACCTTGAATGAAATTGTTTATGTAAAAGTAGTACTCTAACAGGATTTGGAATAATCAATATTTGAAAATTCAATGTAAGATTTTATTATAGCTTAACAATTTATAGCAATTATTATAATTTATAAATCACAAATGTAATGAAAGCTACAACCAATAAGTTTAAAATATGATTTAAACTATAGACTCTCGTACTACACGGGGGATACGTTCCGAATAATAGGAACTCGCGTTATACAGCACATTCATTATTAGATTTAATACATATTTAGATTAATTTTTAGCGAGATCAAGCAATTTTAATTTTAAATTAATGTTTATATGTAAACAACAAGTAAGTGTATGAAATACACTTATGCATACAATACAATACGCATTTTCCGAATTCGTGTTCAATGGCAGTGCGTTAAACGGGAATCCACTGCAATTGAATCGTTTCATGCAAAAAGGACACTTATATTTTAACAATTTTCGGATTTTTTTTTTAAACTGATTTTCTTTTTGCGTAAAGAAAATGTGCTGATAAATAGTCCCGTATAACGCGTTTTAAACTAAATTTAACGTTCGTAAACTAAATTTAATATTTTCTGATAGTTTCTGATTTTTTTTTCTGTAGAAAATCAAATATACACACTTATCTGTTGTGTATATACAAACAGTGATTTTGTCTAGTGCTGCCAACGATTGGGTTTTGCTGTGAAAAGGGAATGGGGTCTAGGGAGATCAGAAATAGTTGACATATATCATGGTGCGGTTGAACCAGCACTATTGTATGTACTGTATGAACCAGCTGTACTGAATCGATTTGGCACCGGTCTTGCGGTGTTAATGGAAAGCTTAAGCTATTGGGAGTACAGCGCCTCACTACTATTCGTGGAGCCAAAGCATATCGCGCAGTCTCCAATGAGGCAGCCTACGTGATTTCCGGTATTCTTCCGGTCGACATCCGCCAAAAAACAGTTGCCACTTTATAGCTCGTATTCCATTGCAGAAGATTTATTAATAAGAGACGTCTTGGGCTTAGGACTAACCTCAGCTGATTTCGAACCTATCATCAACACTCAGGAATTCCTCCACCCTTCGAAGCTGTCGTTGGCCAATTACCATTTAACACTTACGTCCTAAAAATTCGAGTGTATATAGACGGTTCAAAATCCAAAATCAAAAACAGTGGTACAGCGGCTGCCTGTGTAGTTTACTTTGGCGGAGAGGAGGTACATTATAAGCAGATTAGACTAGAGTATTATTGCCATACAAGACGCCTTGCGTTATGTGGATGAGCCATCCAACTGCGCTTGCTCAATTTTATGTGAAAGCCGCTTCGTCCTTGACTTATTGAAGCACATGAATTCGTTAGCTGAATTGTTAATGGAAACCTGGAAAATAGCTGCTCGTGTATCGAAGAGGATGAAGCTCCAATTGCACTGGGTTAAAGCTCATGCTGGAATTGAGAGTAATGAGCGAGCAGACAGGCTCGCCAAACTTGCAGCAGACATAGAAGATCTCCCCATCGCTTAGCAAATTGCCTAGGCAAGCACTTAAAACGAATTCCAGGGAACACCCTGGTAGCATAGATGGGTGTACTGCTAAAACAGGATTGTGGACCAAGATGTTTATACCATCCATCACAGCCTGGAAAAGCTTTAACGTCAGTCTGTCCCACCACTGGTTTCTACTAATAACTGGCCATGGTAACTTCGATTACGTTTAGATTTGGGGGAGGGAATCTCCGCTATGCATGTGTGGTGAAAATAAAACTGCGGAAGACGTTATCTTTCCGTGCCCAGATACAGTACAATGGAGACAAACTCTGGAGTTAAACTACAAACAACATGGCTTTACCAGGCCTAATGACCAAGAGCAGCTTAGGTCAATTAAAAAGACTAAAGAGTGGTGGGGTACCTTAGACAATAATGCGAAAAAACTAACTAGACTACAGCACAACAGTCGGTTTAATTAAAAAGATCAATCTGATATAAACTGATAATATGTCTTGGCATCAGTAGATTAAGAAACACAGCCAGCATAGTGTCGAGCTCGACGGAATGCTGACTTTCATATGCACACATAAAAATCAAGAAAATAGGCTGACTAATGCTGCCTGTCTAGACATGTTTGTCTAGTCTCTTCTGTCTAGTCTCGTTTTTATAGTCTTGTCTGTCTGGTTTGTATTGTCCTGTCTAGTCTTGTCTGTCTGGTTTGTATTGTCCTGTCTAGTCTTGTCTGTTTGGTCTTGTCTGTCTAGTCTTGTCTCTGTAGTTTGTATAGTCTTATCTAGTCTTGTCTGTTTAATCTTGTCTGTCTAGTCTTGTCTAGACAGACAAGACTAGCCAGACAAGACTCGAGAGACAAAACTAGTCTGTCTGTCTAGTCTTGTCTGTCTAGTCTTATCTGTCTAGTCTTGTGTATCTAGTCTTGTCTGTCTAGTCTTCTCTGCCTAGTCTTGTCTGTCTAGTCTTGTCTGTCTAGTTTTGTCTGTCTAATCTTGTCTGTCTAGTCTTGTCTGCCTAGTCTTGTCTGTCTAGTCTTGTCTGGCTAGTCTTGTCTGCCTATTCTTGTCTGTCTAGTCTTGTCTGCCTGGTCTTGTCTGCCTAGTCTTGTCTGTCTAGTCTTGTCTGTCTAGTCTTGTCTATCTAGTCTTGTCCGTCTAGTCTTGTCTGTCTAGATTTGTCTGTCTAGTCTTGTCTGTCTAGTCTTTTCTGTCTGGAGACCCGGGTTGGAATCCTGGTTGGGGAGGCGACAACTCGGGCGGTTTTCACTAATCGTCCGGGCTGCCCACCCTCAATGAATGTAAAATATGCGATACCGTGGTGCCGCATACTAAAAGTTGAATAGGGGATTTAGTGTGTATAGTCTTGTCTGTTTAGCCCTGTCTGTCTAGTCGTGTCTGTCTAACCTAGTCTGTCTAGTTTTGTCTTTCGAGTCTTGTCTGTCTAGGCTTGTCTGTCTAGTCTTGTTTGTCTAGTCTTGTTTTTCTAGTCTTGTCTATTTAGTCTTCTTTTCATAGTCTTGTCTGTCGAGTCTTGTCTGCCTAGTCTCAATTTTCTATCTCTAAAACTCAATTTGACTACTGAATCTGAATTTTATGATAATTGAACAACAAATTGTATTTGCAATTTTGGTTCTAACAAGTCAAATTTGCAAGTTAAATAAATTACCTTACTTTTTTTCCGAATTTGATTTGGAAGCTTAACTTGCGAATAATCATGGAACAATTCCCTTCATTTAGAAGCTTAATTTCATGGATAATTATGATTATGATACTTGCAAATTATAGACAGGCAAACGATTTCAAATTTGCAAAGTTGTTCATTAAGTGAGATAAACAAATAGTTTGATTTCTTGGATAATTAGCGAACAACTTACAATTTGTATTTTTGTTCTATCTACTCCAGTTTGTAAATTATAAACAGATGAACTTGCAAGATATAGACAGATGAATATTGGTTAAATTTTAATCGAATATCTAATTACAACCTGATGATTTTCTTCTACCCAATATTATTTTGCAAGTAACAAACATAAGAATTTAAGCCGAGTTGAACAAAGTTAAAATTAGAATTTTGTTATACCTAGTCTAATTTTATTTTTAGACAAACGAATTTAAATTTGCAGTCTTACTACATTCAGTGAGATAAATAATATTAAGAAAAATACGACTTATTTGTTGTTAAATGTGTTATTGACAATTATATGAATAACATTCTATTAATAAACTAAATATTTTTTAGTTTATTTATAGAATTTTATTGTAACATAAATGACTTTTCTAAATTTTCTAAATGAAACATATTAAAATATTTTTGCCATAATTCTGAAGTTTTGTTTAATATGAAAAAAGTAAAAGAATGTGCTAAAAGATAATGTGCAAGTTAACAGGTTCTTTGAAGTATCACGGTTGGCAACCCTGTTAAATAGGGTGTGCAACAACCCCCAAAGAGATCTTTTCAAATAGATGAAAGCTATACGACACAAATAGTTCTGCGCAATCAGCTGTTTGGAGGCCATTTTCGGCTTGACAATTACGGCAATGTGTGTTTCGTGCTCTTAATTTTTCGATTGTTTTCGATGTTTTCGACACTTTTTTACAAGCGTTTTCTAAATAGAACAACTATATATAAATGGCCTTCGAAAATTTGTAAGTAAATACGTTTAAAAACAATCAAATTTACTTTATAGCGCAGTGTAAACAACCCAATGGCTTAATCTAAAAACATTTATAGCATAAAATATTTTGAAACTTTTATCTATTCTAATTCTTAAACGTATACGTATTATTCCTTTATTATATTTTAGCATTTTCCTTTTTTTGTAATAATTCCATTTTTTTTAATAGTTTTAATTTTTTTTTAATAAATCCTGTTTAATCTCACACATGAATTATTGAATCTTCTGTATTATATTAAGAGGTTTTAGTTTTCTTTATTTTATTGGTAATTTCATTTCATAAAATATTTAAGAATTTTTTATAAACCATCTTTTTTGCAGTAAATCGTCAATGTTAATTATTGTTGCCAAAACTATAAAATTTTATATGCATTATTAAATAAACAGTAATATTATCTAAATTTTCGAGAATTTACGTTTGCAAATTGCAACTATCTTCAAATTAATGACTCATGTTCGAAGCATAACATGCATTTAAAGGGAACGTGCTACAAAATTATAAAATAATTTTTCCTATTAACTTACAATTGTTATAAATATAAATAATTTGTTTTAGATTGCAGATTAGAATTTAGTCGATTTCATTAAACTAGGGAACGTGCTACAAAATTTTAAAATACTTTTTCCTGTTAACTAACAATTGTTATAAACACATAAATAAGTTCTTCTAGATTGTAGATTACAATTTAATCGATTGCATTAAATTAGATAGTGTAAAATGTTTTGTTGTCAATTATCTTGTAACGGGTACAGGTTATTAATTCGTTGTATGAAATTAGTGTCTGTTTTATTTGTTGAATTATATATTTTGGTTGTAAATATTATTTTCGTTGGAAAGCATGAAATCATGCAAAGCATAGAATTTATTATTTAAAATGTAAAACAAGGCAGAAAAGATAGTGTCAAACGTTTGACAGATGATGCGGCGTTGCTCATTTCCCATGTTTATACATAAATGAGGAATGGCTGCATATTTCATCTTAAATGTGAGAAAATGTTGCGAAAAAAAGAAAAACAGGAAAAATCCGGAAAACATTTTTTGAGAAATAAAAAGAATAATAGTGTTAATATTTCAGTGAGGGAAAAGGAAACAATTTTTAAATTTATAATCTCATTATCAGACACAAGAATTGTGATAAAAATTTGATAAAATGTATTTTGTAGTATCAAGTTTTATCATTGATTTTGCAAATTCTACATTGTTTATTATTAAATTCATTATAAAATAATATTTGTGTATATATTGAAGTGAATATAATAATAATGATATTTATTGCAACATAAAAAAATGATACAAAGGCCGACCTCGAGGTCCTTATGCCATATTGAAATTAATTGTAAAAAAAATAATATTCAAATTCATAGCATAGTGGCTTCAACCCATTCAAGCTTTTATTTTTCATTTGATGAATCACTTTATATTCATATTTATTGATTTGTCACTTGATATAGTGTTTAGTTTAGTTATAATTCTATTTATGAATTATATTATATAGCCTTCTAGTTTTCAATTGTAACTGAAAGATTGCTTTATTTCACAACTTGTCTTAAGTTTTAATATCGATGTATGAATATTGATAGAATGAATCAACCGATATGATTATATGATTACAACCGATAGAATTGATTACTTCTGAAAAATCTTCAGATGATCATCTTTAGATGATCTTAGTCTAAAATTGATTTACAAATAAGACGAATTCATATATTTTAGTTTATTTTTAATCATTTTATTTTAAAAATTCTTAAATTTCCACATTCATAATTTGACTTGTACATACATAGAACTTCCTGTTTTAAATAATGACAAGGGGAATAATAAACGATGGTCTTATAAGAGCCTAGTTTAATTTGTTCTAAAATAATCTAAATTTGTAATAAAAAAATCTTCAATATAGATAACTAGACTGGCAAGACTAACCAGAGATGACTAGAGAGACAAGACTAAACAGACAAGTCTAAATAGATAAGACTAGAGACTAGACATTCAGGCAGACAAAACTAGACAAACTAGACTGACAAGATGAAACAGGCGGAACTAGAGAGACTAGACTGAATAGACAATACTAGGCGGACAAGATAAGACTAGGCAGACAAGACGTACATAATAGACAGACAATAGTAGACAGATAAAACTAGGTAGATAAGACTAGACAGACAAGACTAGACAGACTAGAGCTGGCCTGGGCAAATGATGGCCCGTGGGCCGCATGTGGCCCCGTTAACGTTTTATGCGGCCCGCGAAGCACTTAATAAATTACTTTAATTAGGAATAAGAAAAGAAAATAAGAAGTTTAAATTATTAGTTTACAATAAAAGCTTTAAGTTGGTTTTTGTAGTGATTCGCATTCTAAAATAAACACAGTTACAAAAAATGAAGAAAGTCTATCTATAACATGCTTATTATGTTTACCAGGCCTTAACTTATTATCTACTTGCCACTATTTCATAGACACTGCACATTTACGAGCTCTAAAAATATGTCGTTTAACAAGCAGTATATATCAGGGCTGTCCAACACGAGGCCCGCGACCTCATCTTTTGTGGCGCGCGGAGCGTGCCTATAAATGTATAAATTACCCTGAAATATAAAATATGCACAATTTTTACATTAACGATAAAATACACTTTGCTCTTTGGCGATTTTGAGCAGATATCGCTGTCCATGGACTTGATGATCGCGACCATCTCTGTCGTGACCTAAGCTTCCTATGCGTCTTCTCCGGCATAAACGTATTCCCCATGGGCAGCCTGATGCTGGCCTCGTAATCTCTAACGGTCGTGAAAAGAAGCGGTACTTCGTTCACCAAATGCTGCTTGTATTTACTCTGGTCTGCATCGTTAACTATCAGGTTGTCTTTGTTCTGGTTTTTCCTGGGAAATTATTTCGGGGCTCTTGTGATGAATCGTCTCGATTTCGTCCTGGGCTTTGGCTCGGTTCCCGCTTAACTACCCTAGCCCGGGAGGGAGAGATCGGTTATTTTTCTGCTTTCCATCGCGGATTTTTGTCCTTGTGGAAGTCTTCGACGATGTCGTCGTGGGCGAACGCTTCGGTAATCATTGCCTGCTGATCGCCTTTCGGTTCATTTTCCTTGTAGGTCATAAGGTCGGGGATTTTAGTTTAAGGTCACTGTATTCGAAGAAATAAACTTCTTAAGATCGATGTCATCTCCATTGGAAACTGTTCGAGCTTGCGAGTTGTTTGATTTTAAATTTTGCTTTGTATTTGCTTGATTCGTTTTGTTTTTGTAGTCAGTTTCATTGAGGGGTTTGTCTATTTCAGGTCTTTTGGCCTCAACGTAAAGTTTTAAATCAATTTCTTTTTGTCGGTTTCTAAATACTTTCCTTGTAGGGTCTTCTTTAACATTTTGGTTTAATAAACCTTTACTGTTATCGTATTTTTCTTTTAATTTAATGTTGATGCTTTAACCAATTTTTGTAAATTCCTGTTCTAAACTCAAATTCTTCACTTCCCATCCAGTGGTTCCCAAATCGTTCCCAACTTTACTCGTCATATTTTTGAGCACTCGTAGGTTTTTCCATAACTTTCTTACTTTCTTTTGGAAAACTTGGGGCCAAATCCGCATCAACTTTCTGAATCTCTTTCCCTTTATCTTTATTCTTATTTGTCTTAAACGAAATTGACTCAAATACGAAATATGTACAATTCTTACATTACCGATAAAATACAAATAAAATAACGTGTGTAGTATTTTATAATGCGGCCCTCCAAACCGTTTTTTTTTTAATGCGACCCTTGGGGCATTTTCAGTTGGACAACCCTGATATAGATGCAACGCTCGTGGCAAACAAATAACTGAATAGAAAATTATTTAATGCGGCCCGCGGTGAAATTTTCATACGTAATGTGGCCCGACAGCTAAAAGGTTTGCCCACCCCTGGACTAGAGTATACAGACAAGACTAGACAGACAGGACTAGACAGACAAGACTAGACTGATAAGATTAGAGAGACAACAGCAGACAGACAAGACTAGACAGATAGGACTAGACAGACTAGACTAGACAGACAATACTAGACAAACAAGACTAGACAGACAAGATTAGACAGACCAGACTAGACAGACAAGACTAGTCAGACAAGACTAGACAGAAAAGACTAGGCAGACAAGACTAGACAGACAAGACTAGACAGACAAGAGTAGACAGACAAGACTAGACAGACAATACTAGGCAGACAAGACTAGACAGTCAAGACCATACAGTCAAGACCAGACAGATAAGACCAGACAGACAAGACTCAAGACTAGAGAGACAGGGCTAGACATACAAATCTAGACAGACAAGACTAGACGGCCAAGACTAGACAGTTAAGTGGAAAATAGACTAAAAAGCATGACAACTACTAATTTATTTTAAAATGTTTGAATATAACAACTTAGATATTTTGGTCCTATTTGTTACAAAATAGTTTCATTTTTAGGGTTCCGTACCGAAAACGGAACCCTTATAGGATCACTTTGTTGTCCGTCTGTCTGTCTGTCCGTCTGTCCGTCCGTCTGTCTGTCTGTCAAGACCATTTTTTCTCAGGAACGCGTAGAGTTAACAAGTTGAAATTTGTATCAAATACTCGGGTCTGCGGTCTCTTTCAGCTGTGAAAAAAGCAAACTTGTAAGTCAACGCGATCAAAAGATATGACCGTTTATGTCGCATATTTTGCGAATTCACAAGGGAATCAAAACCTATAGGGTACTTCCCGTTGACCTAGAATCATGAAATTTGCCAAGAAGCGGTGTCTTACAGCACATGTAAAGTGAAAAATCTGAAAACCGTAAATATGTAGTTTAATTACAAGAAAAATGCGAATTTACGATTAGAAACTTATGAAAATACACTAATGTGTTGCGTGGTATTGTCAGGCACCAGAAGCATATGGGTTGCATACAGTTAGGTCCTCCTAAAGATACCTTACTTACAAGTTTGTACGGAACCCTCGGTGCGCGAGTCACAACTCGCACTTGGCCGTTTTTTTTTTACATATCTATAAATGGATTTGTAAATATTATAGATTCTTCTAGTTTTAAAAGATAACTTGAACACTTTATGGTTGATTCATGTAAAAGTATAATCTATCTAATCTTAAATTTGTACATTGTTATCTTGATATAATATATGTTACCGTGAATGACCGAAGTTGGAGAATGTCGACTTTCACCGGTGAATGTTAACACATACCAAATATGTCGGTAAAAGATCGAATATTTAATTACTTTGTTGCACATTCGGACCCTCACCGGTGTATGTCGACAATCACAGATACGCTCTTGTGGAGGTCCAAACTGAAGATACCGATAGAGAGGCGACTTGCTCTCTCCCGCCAAATCCTATGTTCTGCTGGGAGTCAATAAGCTTTATCAGTCTTATGTTGCAATAAATAAGATTTGAATCACATAATTAAGTAATTTTATTATTACCATTATTTTCGTTTCTCATTTAGAATGTACCGTGGGTTTTAAATTATTGGTCACTCCTCTCAGAAGGAGCGGCAAAAAGTTACTTCACTCTTGTGACGTTTTATAACGACTGAATTACGGAGAAGAAAATATAAATGTCCGACATGTTCAACATTCACCATTACTGCATAGTGAATGTCGATTTTCATCGGTGTAAGTCAGAAGTAAGGGTATTTAGCAAATATTACAGACATCCAAGTTGTGAATGTTGACACTCACCGGTGAAAGTCGACATTCCCCAAATTTTGGTCTTTCACGGTAACTATAGATTCCAAAAAAATTTCTTGTTGTCATTTATGATTATTTGGGTTTAGTCCATGTCTCTAATAAATAGTAAAACTATATCTGAAGCAAAATTAATAAAATGCGAAATGTATTAAATTAAAATAAGACTTTATAAAAAATGTATACATATAAAATATTAAAAACAATAAGATTTAATGTATAACATTTTCAAACTCAACAATTGAATTAGTCTTATCTCTATTTCAACAATTTTTAAATGAAGATGAAGCAATTTTAAGAACTATTAAAACATAAATAAGATTGTTTCTGTTTCAGAAATTGTTTTACTTTTGTATTTTTTTTTATTATTAATTGTATTTATTCAATTTTCTTATGAAGTCGAGTTTAAGTCCTTGGATACAGATCATTAAAGCTGTTTTATTCACTAGTGCAATAAAAATGTTATTTCACTAGTGAAATAAAATTTTTCATGTCAACGCATCGAAATAACTCACTTCCGGGCTCCGTAAACAAAACCCTAAATGTTCACTTCGAGTATGTTCTTTTTTTATCGCCAATCACAAAACTTATTATACATTTTTTGTATAAATCTCGTGATTTTTGCGGGAGTAGTCTTTCCGTAATTTTGTCACCATCTAACAATAATTCTTCGAATGTTTTTTATTTTTAATAAAACATAAATTAATTAAACGCAATACTCTTTGACGTACTTTGTATTTGACGTACGAATCGCCGGACGACATGTTTCTCGTAAAAAAAAACACAGAAAATGGCTTTTCTTTGAGTTTAACATTTATATCAAAAGCAAAATTGTATAAAGGTCTGTATTACACTCGCAGATAAAACTAAGGTTTAACTCGCGAATTTAAATCCTTTCGCCCTAACGCGCTGGAGAATTTAACGATCCGCTCGTTAAACCTTAATTTTATCCGTTTATGTATAATAAATAACTATTACTTGTGATGATACATTTTTTGACATATTTTAGAACAAAGTACTTTTTTCAATAAAAATCATTCCAAAATTGGACCCATCCCTAGATTTACACCATACTCAATTTACACGTTTTTATTTTACACGATTTTTTTAAAGCTTTATAGAAGTTTTCTTTTTCAAAAGCCGCAATCGTCAAAATGATATGTTTTATGTTTCCGTTCTAATGTAATCAAGGAAAGAAAGTTTACTTAGGTAGGTCAGTTCTGGATTTATCCAGGAACGTATTTACCGCGAAAGTCGAGGAATGAGTGTTTCTTTATTAATATCATGAACACGTGTTTAATAAGGTTTTTTTTAATTCTACTCGATAATCTGAAAAAAATCAATTATGATTACAACACAATGTGTCGTACATTTAAATAAGTAAAGCCAAATATTGAAAATGTTATTAAAATAGTACATTAAAGGACGAGTTCAGTAAGCGCGATTTTACAGCACGCGTCCAATTTTGGACGCGTTTTCCTAATTTTTTAATGGACTGTGGATAAACAGTTTCTGTTTTTTTTTTAACCATTGCTTTAATTTAACCATTTCTAATGGACTGAAGTGCTGAAAAAACGCCTTACGAATGAGTTTTTTTATAGTATTTTTTCTGTTTTGCACCCTTTTATGCCATTTCTAAATAAAAAAATCGCCGATACATATTGAGAAAATTGTATCGCACTCGGCGAGCCATAACCGCACGCATATGAGTGCTGTTATGAGTCCATTACAGACACATGATAGAAAAATAATTTTACGCAACTTTTTGCCAATTAAATCATAATTTACAGGTTTTATAAAACCATGCAGAATTTTGAATATTGAGTCAAACCCCGTTATATTTATTATTTTTATATTAAATACGTTTTTATACTAATAAGTCACAAATACTTGATGTAACTATTAAAACTATTATTTTGAAATAAATTCAATAAGAATTTAATAGCATTGTTAAATTTCTCAAATAATGTTTCGTTATTTATTATGAGTGTTTTATTATGAGATTTATTATTGAAGTTTTTTACATTGTAATTTTTTTATTTTGCTGCCGCCTTTTTTATGCAAATTAGTGGTTTTCCCGTTACTGGATAATAATTTTAAATGTAGAAATTTCCGTTCCACGAAAAAAGCTTGGGAAGCGTTACAAACAGTTCAATATTTTCTTAAAACATTGCACAATTTTTAATATCCATAAAGGATAAAGTAATCCATCAATACACCAATGGTTAATTTCGGGGTTTTCTCGAGCGTTGGGTTTAGAGCCCTGTATAAAATCCGGAGTGCTCTAATAACTTTCCGGGTAGCAATGTTTCCCATCATCCCTTTATGCATCGGGACGCCCCGCAAAGGCTCTCCGACGTACAAAGCAAATACACAAAGTGTTATTATATAACTCCCGCCGTACACAGATAAATGTAAACATAAATGTATATAATTATAAAACATAATTCACAGTTGCGCCACATTTACATTTTCTAATTGAAATAGTTAAATGTACATCTTTTTGACCTACATGATTTGTTTAAAAAAAGATTTCAAAAATATTACATTTTATAAAATACTAGCTTGGATTGGAGCGTCGCTCGCGTGGATTTTTAAATCAGTCTTAATTAAGTAATTAATTCTTATTGTCCAATTATTGTATCATCATCATTTTTTCGATCATCTTAATATTGAGTAATATTAAGATATATAAAATTAAGATGGATTGTATGGTAGTCCAAACTTACTCTGAATTGAAAAATTCAACTATGTCTTTACAACTACTTTTGTAAAGATATTATATAACTTGTGAAGTTATATAAATCTACAAACTTTAAACGACTCGAGTTTCGACTTTTGATGGTCATTTTCAAGACTTTAAGATTTCAAGTTCAGCAGTCGAAATTTCAGTAAAAACTACACACACGTCAGATACTTACTCAAAAAATTAAATTTATTTAACATCAATTAATAACATATTAAAAAATCTGCTCGTGATCTTTACTTTACTTTAATTCAACCTTAAACAAATTCGTTAGATTTGTTGACTTTCATCCAACGGCTCATTTCTTAATGTTTTAGAAGTTATATTAATGATTAAAAAATCCTTTTTTATATAAAAAAAGTTTAATATTATAGAGTTTTTGTTACATTATCCTTTGAAATTTATTTTTTAGTGGCTGTTAGGGCTGGGATACTTCTGTAGCATAAAAACGAAATAACTTTGGTAGGAGAGAGATTATTGATTCAGTCTACTGCTGAATACAGACGTCTAGTCTGCAGACGTATGTAGGTTTTAGTTTTGTTTAACCACCTATTACAAAAACGCTTGAACCAAAAGCACCTATCTTATTTTTTTCATTATAAAATTCTCTTTGTTCTTCAAACTCCCTTTGTCCTCCAATAACTTATCAATTATTTACTACTTAAAGCATTTCCGTGCGGCACGGCATTGAAACGCAATAATCCCCATTCTGTAATATTATCTATATATAAACCAAATGAGTCGTTGGATGAAAGTCAACAAACATATCGATCGAGATTTAATATCGAAAAATTCAACAATTCAATATTTACTTAAACTGCAAAGTAATATTCTACGAGGAAGTTACCACCGCGATCGATTGTAATTAGTTAAGACGCGCAATGGGAATACCGAAAGGAGAAAAGAAATATGATGAATGCCAAGAGAGAGAATTATTTTTTTTTCGGATGTACCAATTAGTTATTCTTTATTTTATAGGTTGATTAAAAGTTGACCTAGTTCTTGAGGAGTAACTAAATTAATGGAATTATTTGAAAAATAGAAAGGAGATAACTAAGTAATTACGTTTTAATAAATTCAATTAAAATCACACTGTTTTCATCAATGGAACGAAACAAACTAAAAGCAATTGTTAATTCTCTTAAAATATATCTCCAACATTTGCTTTGGTTTTGACGAATATATTTTATACATTGAATATATCAAAAATGGAAAACTTCGAGAAGATACTCAGAGAAATATTGCATGTATTAGGTAGATTGTTTTCAAACATCGCCATTCATTCAAGCAGTTTAGGTACGAGTTTTTAAATCAATTTATAGTTATTTTATACATTAGTTTTCTTTTTATTTATAAAATCGAGTGAAATTTCAAGAGATTTTGACGCTCGGATAGTAAAAGTTATGATTTTTTCGAGGAAAATATAAGTGGATTTCTATGAGAATTATCTATTTTGACTATGAATTTGTTGACAGACAAAATTTCTTAGGAAGTTTCAAAAACTTGGACACACACCAATTCCAGTACTTCAAAATTTTTGTTTTGGTTTTGAATTCGTAGACAGACAAATTTTCTCAGGAATTTTCAAAATTTGGACACGAAGACCAATTCGAGTACTTTCAAAATATTTCTTTTAGTTTTGAATTTATAGATAAAGTTTCTTTGGAAATTTCCACCATTTCACCGGACAAACTGATCCAAGATTTTTCAAAATATTTGCTTTGGTTTTGACTTTATGAAAGACAAAGCTTTCCAGCATTTCTACTAGAATTTTCCATTTCCAACATTATTACTAGAGGGAAACCTAAGTGGGTTTCCAGAAAAATTACCTCCTTTGGCTTTAAATTTATTGGCAGACAAAATTCCTTAGGAAATTTCAAAAATTTGACAGACAATCAATTGCAGGAATTTCCAAAATATTTGATTTGGTTTTGAATTTGTGAAGAGACAAATTTTCTTAGAAATTGTCCAAAATATTTGAATGATAATTGAATGATAATAATTGAATTTAGAGATTGAACAATAACATATTGACGAGATATATTGATATATTGACGAGATTGATTTTAGAGACGAGCTGGTGCACCATCCCATAAACTAGGACCGAAACTGAAAGGGATAACACTCGACTGCTTGACATTTGCGGATGACATGGCGTTAATTGCTCCAAACATTTCTGATGCAAGCAGCAAAAATCAACAAGCAGCGAAAATCTGCTTACGGATTTCTTTTGGCAAAACAAAATTTATGACGAACATTAAAACTGCTCCGAATTCACTCCGAATAGGTAATTGTAGGGTCTCCCGAGTGAAAGACTTCAAGTATTTAGGTGAATGGATCAATGAAACTGGCAACGAAAGAAAATCTATAGAAGCAGGACTACTGAAAATTGAAACTGCTTTCCATTTGACAAAACAACATTATAACAAAAAATTCCCTTTATAGTACCTGCCGCCCTTTATGCAGCCGAGACACTGAATCTACAGCATAAAACAACTGGAAATCAATTGGAGATTAAGGAACGCAAAATCATGCGAAACATTTTGGCACCAAGAATTAAAAATGGAATTCATCTTCCAAAACCTAAGACTGACGTCTATTTGAAAATTACTAAAATCGCAGACAAAATCCGTATGAGGTTCCAATTCATGGGACATTTGGACAGAATGGGCCCAACTAGGTTAACACATAAAATCTATACGTTTTTGCAGAAAAAGGCAACAAGGTCCAATTAGTACAAACAGGCGGAAAAGGACTTGACTGTCTAAATTAGGTTTTCCCAATCTCAAGGATCGAGAGGAAATCGAGATGAGCGAAGACCTACCAGACACGTCTGGTCGCAGCAAAGAAGACTCGCTCAATCGTTGGGCATGAAAAGTTATTGGGCAAACATCAAGGCCAATAAATATTGATTCCGCGTGGTCCTAGGAGACCCATTCGCTCATAAAAAGAATACGTCTTTTAAAGGAAATTTCAAAAACGTTTTAATTCTCAAGACTGTCCAATTATGCACTTGAAATTATATTATTGGTAAAACTAAATCAAACAGGAGTAACAGATATTGCCTTAAAATGGTTCCCACTTAAATAAGCGTAAACAGCAGGTCAAATTTGGAAACTGTTTTACGAATAATATTGATGTAAACTACGTTGTGCCACAGGGTACGGTCTTAGGTCCATTGTTGTTTATACTTTATATTAATGATATAATGCAAATTGTGAAACACTGTAATATATGCATCTTTTACGGATTTAAAAGATCTTGTTACTTCTGATCTTGTAAATATAACTGATTGTGAGTACTTATAGAAATAGTATAGATTTGTTGATATGGTAGTGACGACGAGAAATAGTATAAGTAGTAGTAGTATCATCAACCAGCCTTCGACGTCCACTGCTGAACATAGGCCTCCCTCATGGCTTTCCAGTTGGTTTTAATTCTTTTTAGGTCGTCGGTCCAGCGTGTAGGAGCTCTTCCCCTGT
The DNA here is from genome assembly GCA_944588485.1 of Phosphuga atrata. Classification (NCBI taxonomy): domain Eukaryota; kingdom Metazoa; phylum Arthropoda; class Insecta; order Coleoptera; family Silphidae; genus Phosphuga; species Phosphuga atrata. The sequence continues at coordinate 30,630,109 of OX155894.1, forward strand.
TTCGCTAATCAGCGCGTGGTATCCATCTTAACAATCTTTTCATCCACCTCTCGTCCTTCATTTTGGCCACGTGACCGGCCCAATTTCATTTTGATGTCTATATTCTTTTGATAGTCACCCCGGTTCTCTGTCGTAACGTGGTCTCTTAAACCTAAACCTAGCATTGATCTCTCCATTTTTGGCATGAAGCGACTACCATCTTGCTTCATAAAAGGGAGACAAAGCAAACCTGGAAAATTGCCGCCCTAGAACTCTCCTTAGCCATCTATATAAACTTCTTCTTCTACTACTTATTGGAGATCTGTCGATCTGTTAATTCTGGAGCCGCCTCTGCATCTTTTCCTGAGGTGTAGATTGCCAACTATCTCTCCATCGTTTAGGTGGTCTCCCGGGAGGTCTTGAGCCAGGCGGGTTGTTTCCCGTCCAATATTTCTAGTACAATTTTCGTCTGTTCTCGTCCATTCGTCTTACATGGTTGTACCACTGCCTCTTACGTTGTCTTCCACATCTCACAATGCCTTGTTCTCTGGTATCTGTGTTTCTTACTCTGTCTCTTCTTGTTTTCTCCACTATTGTTCTCAGTGTTTTCATTTCGTCCACCCTTAGCACGTTTTGCGTCTTGTTGGTGTCTTCGCGGGCTTCTGTACCGTACGTCATGATCGGTCTGATACAAGTCTTGTAGATTCTTATTTTGCTAATCTTTGCGCATATACAGGTTTGCCCAGACTATATCTCGTAGGCATCTTGATAGTGCGGATGCTTTGTTAATCTGGCTCCTCAGGTCTTTAACTGGGTCGTGGGTGCTTGATATGCCTATGCCCAAGTATCTGAATTGCATCACCTGTTCTATGGGATTGTCCTCCACCACTAGCTTACATCTGAACGGATCTTTCGCGATTGTCATACATTTGGTTTTGTTGATAGAGATGTTCATATTGAGTTGGCGACTTACTTGGAAGAACTGGAAGAGTTGTCTCTGTAGGTCGTTTTCCGATTCGGCAATAATTGCTGCATCATCGGTGTAACCCACCATACCAATTCTTTTGTGACCCAGTCTGTATCCCAGGTTAAGATCTGTTACTTTATTTATAATTTTATCCATGAAAAGATTAAAGAAAAAGGGACTTAGGCTATCAACCTGTCTAATTCCTCCCGGTGTTGGGATGTTTTCAGTGAATTGATCTCCTGCTTTAACCTTTGTTACGTTATAAATAAATCGATTGGCAACCGATTTCTAGATGTCATCAATTATTCATTAACATGTGGTGTTTTCCCTGATTTATGGAAGACATCTCTAGTGACGCCTGTGCAGAAAGTTCCGAATATGTCTATATAAACTGTTTACCAGAATCCTAACATCAAAACTGGAGAATAAACTTGAGCTTTACCAACCAAGAGAGCAAGCCGGATTCCGATCGTGTTTCGGAACTAATGATCACCTCCAAAGTATTAAGCCTCATCGATAAAACCGTCGAATACTATAGACCACTAGTCCTCCTGTTTATAGACTTCCCTAAAGCATTTGACACGATCAAATTGAAAGCAATAATGGTTCTGAGAACGTCGAGTGGACTATAGATACTCAAAACTGATCTATAACATATACAAGAACGCTACCATGTAGATCAAACGTACGGAACGGACACCTTAACCCTAACGATATCATCAGCGAGAAAGGATAGAGTGGCACAACGAAAAATGGAGAGATCAGTAGTAAATTAAATCGGTCCATAATTTTAAAAACTTTTGTTTATGTAATATTATAAAGGTTATATATAATTAGTTTTCCAAAATCAGAACGTCTCGGAAATACTTCTTTGGATGAGAACAGAGGAATAGTATTAATATTTAAAGATGAATCTAATTAGGATATACTTATGAAGTGGTAACAAATGTTCACACATTGAATGGAAATATGGTAAACAACATTGGTAATGTAGTTGCACAACTGTTACAGCACTATCGGCGATAGTTTTGCCAACATTTTTGGGTAATTCAGATTAAAACGAACCTAATCTTTAAGCTGAGGAATGGTTGCTTGTTTGTTTGCATAGGCGAATTTTCAAAATAACCCAAACCATAAATGTAGCATAGTGTAGAAGTAGAACTATTTTGGTGGCATATACATAAAGCAAAAGCAGTAAAATTTTGAAGCAAAATTTTGATGCGACAGTTGTCAAGATATCATGCGACTGTTCCAAGATTGATAAAAAAATGAGTAAATTGTAAAACACTATAATATATACATCTGGTATGGTATGGTACGGTAAACACTTGTATTAATAAATAGTTTGAGTTAAGAAACATGTGCTAGTTACGTTTCCCAAACACGTGTGCTACACGACAACTAAACACCGCGCGCTCGGAATAATGTATGCGCAGAAAAATGATAAATTCGTCGAGACGAGATGCATTCTCTCACCGGCCCGAGTATAGGTATGATTATTGATAATAGAGTCAACTTCATTCGAAATGCTGCTTTTGTTATGAATAAAATGTCAAAGAAACCATATTTATTAAGTAGGGATTGCAAAAGACTTAGCTTACAAACTGAATTATTATTATACAAATCATTGATACTACCGCATGCTAATTTTTGTACAGCTTGTATACGCTTCCGGCAAATTTGATAAAAAGTCCCGAAATTCTACAAAACAGATGTATGCGTAATATCAAATGTAACATATACACACCTGTAAATTCTATGTTGCAGTGGCTGGGACTTATGTCAATTAAACACCGCACAGAATTTAATACCATGATACTTTTACTCAAAATTAGAAATAATCTCATTGCAAATTATTTAACAGATAAGGTGTCATTTGTTAGAAAACTAACTTTAACTAAAGAGATGTAGATGACTTATCTGTTCTAAAACTCTTCTACACTTAGGAGATTCAACTCTGTCCTAATCACAGGGCTCATTCAGTACAATATGCTGCCTCCCGTAGTAAACAATTGTAATAAACTAAACAACTTTATATACTTACAAAGGCATTATCTTTGCTGACAATTAAACCTGTGTTAGTGTAATGTTAATAATTTATTATTACTGACAAATTCTTAGATATTGCTCTACTAAGAGTTAAATTCTTTATTTGCATTTTGTATGAGTTCCGTTCTTATCATATTTTATTCTAGTGTATCTAGCTTCTGCTAATAAAGTATATTATTATATTATTTTATACAAAATCTAAGTATCTAAATATTGTATAAAGCTTTTAAGTTCTTCAGACGAAAGAATTTAAAAAAATATGTAAAACAATATTAAAATTGTTTGCAATCTTGGATTAATACGTCTTTTAAAAGAAATTTCAAACGCTTTATATCTCAAGACAGTCCATTTATGCACTTAACTTACCAATTCGTTTTTTGCTGGAGCACTTGCTGATCCTCTAATTTTTATAATTGGCGCGAAATTGCGGTATAAGCTGAAATTAAACTTTTTTTAAAGACACAAAAACTTGTACAAATAATTGACCATGTTTGTCGATATGAAAAAGGGATAAATAAATGGGGATGTTATCACAATTCTTATCGAAATTACACATTTGTAACAGCATTATTGGATGCGTATAGAATACCCGATTACAATCGCACCTGATTAAATATTGAATGTTTGTTTAATGGAAAAGCGGTTCTGATTATTGCAGCAATTCATTTTAGAATTACAATAACAATATTATTAATAATTTGTTCTTTCATTTTTTATATTCTTTTATTATATTTTGACTACTTTATTAAAAAAAACGGACAAATTGTTGACAAATTTCAGTTTCAATTCTTCCTCGACTTACGATGCATCTCACTTAGAACAACTCATAATTACGATTTTTATCACTCCATAAAAAACAATGTTTATCTGTTTATATATAATATTTATATATGCGAAAACATGTAATTGTTATTAACAATAATTGATTAAACGCAGAAAAATGCATAGCTAAGAGCTAATGAGTTAACCAAACAAGACTAAACTGATAATGAAAGACGAGGGTAAACCAGTTTTGTCAGTTACTTCTAGAGACTGCACCTGGTTGCACAAACAAAGCCCCAATCAATTCGATATTATTTTTTATTTTCATATCTTACAATCTAATACACTATAACACTCATCCCTCGATTTACACGGTAGATACTTTCCCGAAAAAATCCAGAACCACATTAGAATGTTCAAAAAATCCGATTTTTTTTATTGCATAAATCGTTAGCTTAACTATCCAAGAATACGCTGTCAAAATTTCAAATCGAAATTCGCAATCGTTTAGATTTTATGAGCATAGAACCGAGTGCACATCGGGTACAGGCTACAGGCTCGAGCGGAGGATTACCTTGTTTATCTCGAAATTACTTTTTTCACATTTGCGTGCCATGTAACTCAAAAAGTGTGGAACCGATCATTATGAAAATTGATAGTATGATTCTTTATAAAATTTCGAATTATATGAACCAACTTGTGAGATGATATCATGATTTTAAGGGTATTTTTCCTTGCATAATTTGTGAATCGTGATCACAAAAAAAAATCGTGAAAATCGAAGAAAAATTGCTCCAACACCTGCAAAATTTTTAATTTTCATTTTTTTCGCCTGCATTGCGGTTCATATTCTTAGAAAATAAGTTATTAATGTAAAATCAAAACCTTTTTTGATTTCACATGGAAATCGGATTGGCTACACTGCACGCAATTGGAAAACTATACTTCGGCGGACATCACACCGTTACTTTTATTTTTGGCTGAAATTATCCAAAAAATTCACAGAAATTGTTCGAAATATGAATGAAATGATGTCAATTTGATTAAATTCTAATTATTTTTTCCCACCCAAAAAAATCCTAAAAAATCAGTATCAAACAGTCTCCTAATGTGGTTTCCCCCCTTGAACGTTTTCTTTCATTTCTAGAGCACATAAGAAAGGAAACATATGACTTTGAGATTTTCTGTTTTTGAAAGGTTTACTGATGAATTTTAATCGAGCTTTTGAAAAAAAAAACTTTTAAATTGAGTACCGTGTAAATTGAGGAATAGGTGTATTCAAACGTATAAATTAAAGGAGAAAACGATACCTACTATTATGTAATATAGTAAAGATGTTTCTATTAATATGTTTATTGAAAGTTTCTTTTTATGCCGGAATAATAACTTTAAAATTAAATTATATTACACAGGTTTTATTGAAGTAACTAAAGGTAACAAGTGGCTACATATAAAAGTTTATTGGTTGCTACGAAAATCTTCTATGATAATAGCAATATTTATGATAATAGCAAAATCGATTTGGAATCAAGTCGACATTGCAATTCCGGTATACGTAATCTTAATAACATAATATGTAATATTATAAAGATTATAATTAGTTTTCCAAAACCCGAATGTCTCTGAAATACTTCTTTGGATGAGGACAGGAGAATTGTAATAAATTCCAAGATGGTCCTAATTAGAATATGGTGTGATGTGATTATGGTGTGGTAACAAATGTTCAAACATTGAATGGAAATATGAAAAACAACATCGGTAAAGTAGTTGCTACAACTCATACTACATGCTACAACTGATACTATCGGCGATAGTTTTGACTAAATTTTGGATCAAATTTTTGGCTAATTCCGATTAAAGCGAACCTAATCCGTGAGCTGAGGAATGGTTTGCTTGCACTGGCGAGTTTTAAAAATACCCGAAACCAAAAAGTGGCATAGTGTAGATTAGGGATTTTGCGAATATCTGCATCCGCAATTGCGGAGCTTCCGCGTCGATTTGAACATCTGCATCCGCAACCGCAATAATCATTGCGGATGTTCATGCGGATTTTATTTTTATGGTGGTCTTAAACGTAATATTTCAAGTCAAAAATGTAAGAAAATATCGACACATTTCAATCATATAACTCAGAAGTAACTGCAAGCAATTCAGGATAGACTCAATCAACCTCATCTCAAAGTGTTCCAAGATTGTATGACGCGATGGAACAGTACATTTTGCAAGTTCGAGCGTTTTTTTAAGGTAAATTATGCCCTAAGTCTTTACATTAATGGCAGTGAGGCAATTTTCATTGAAAGTTGTTTTGAGTTATTGAAACCTTTTGAGGAAGCCACGCAGGAACTAAGCAGTTCGCATGACATCCTTATGTCATCTGTAATTCCAATAATTCAAATGCTTGAAAAAAAAGTTGATGACTGTTTAACAGGATCACAAGATTTTGATCCAATTCGACAGGTCGTCACGATTCTGAAAAGTGAACTTTCAACAAAGTTTTCCAATTTTGTAGAGAACAATTTATATATCATCGTCACCTACTTAGACCCTCGCTATAAATACATGTTTTTTACACCAGTGACTGAGGGAAAAGTTAAAGATGGCATTTTTATGATGAGAATGAGAAATAATGAAAATGATGGTTCTTTTAATTCTGTACGGGCTAAAAGAATGAGAATGACAGATTCTTCGGAAAAAGAGACGAAACAACTAGGACCAGGTTTGGTCAGAAAGCATTCCTTAAAGGGCGATTTTGCTATGATGTTGGATCCGTCAAGTGAAGATGAGAGTCAAGAAACACTAGAAAATGGTAAGGCTGAATCTGTGCCAAAAAAAGGAATTAATCGTATTAAAAAAAGAGGCAATGTAGACGAGAATCCTCTTAAATGGTGGAGCTTTCATCTACAAGAATTCAAACTATTATCACTAATAGCACGCAGGTTTTATCGACACCACCAGCCAATGTTCCTAGCGAACAATTGTTCAGTAGCGCGGGTTAAATTTATGAACCTCTGCCTAACAGACTTGACTCCGAAAAGGCGGCAAACTTTTTATTAAATAGCTATTTATGCTCCAATTTTTAACTTTAGTAATATTTTGATAAAAATTAATAAAATTGCTATTTCATTATTTTATTTCTCCACCCATATAGTTTCATATAAAATATCTTAAGATCCGCGGATGTGAGCCTTCAAATATCCGCATCCGAAACATCCCTAGTGTAGATGTAGAACTATCTTAGTGGCCAATTCAAATCGTATATTTTAGTACCCATTGCATATACCCATGAAAAATTTTACTTCAAAATTTTGCTGCGACAGTTCCAAGATTGATCAAAAGATTTGAGCGAAATAGTGACAAGAAAAAAATTATGACAAGAACAATTTCCTTAATTAAAATAATGCCGACTATTTTGATTTTGGTTGGTGTGGTATATTAGACGAACCAATTCTGAACGTATTTACGAATAATTGAAGAGAATAATTTTCTGTTGCAGCAACCCTTAAATTTTGCGAAAATTAACAATTTGTTTAAATAATATGTTTCAATTTTTTACATAATGCATCAAACAGTTCAATGAAAGAAATTTAAGCAACATGTTTGGATTAACGATAGCACTCGCCAACCAAAAGAAATCGCATGTTGACATTTTGTTAATTTATGAATTTATGAATATGCCAGAAGTTTTTTGCTGCAAGTCGATTGTGCGCTTGGCGTTTTCCTAACAGCAACACCTATTCCACAAAAAAATCTGTGCACGAGAACCTGGACGATACCAACGAACTTTGGTTGCTTTGGTTAAATCTTTCTCGAAGTAGATCCTTCTAGTCGTACTCGACAAATATCTCGCCAAGTAGATCTTTCAAATCGATTTTTCTGACGAATTGTCTAGTATCAATTCCATGTAAGGATTTACAATTTGAAGATCGTCTTTTACTTTACAATTTTGTCGATGGTTTTTGCCGAAATGCCGAAATTCCAAACTTTTGTTCTATTGTGTTGGCGGCCGATGGAACATTTACACGTAACGGCATATATACGGCATGTTGTTCGTCGTAATCATTTCCAGCACATATTTTCATTATCTTTTTTTTGCAAAATTAGTTGATAGTTATTAGTGATAGTGATTAGTTGATTAATAACTATTGGAAGAAGTTCCTTTGAATGTCAACAAATCAACAATTGTGACTTCTTGAAGATGGCGCGCTGCCGCCGCCTTTTAATCATTTAGTTCGCCAACATTTAGATAATGCATTTGAAAATAAGTGGATTGGTAGAGGTGGCTCTGTTCCATGGCCTTTTCGGTCACCCTACCTTAACCCCGCTGATTTCTATTTATCCTGCGTTCTGAAGACCAGAGGTGGCCAAATGGTGGCTCGCGAGTCGCATAGGGTCTTCAAACGGATTATTGTGGCTCACTTCAAGAAGTACAAATGTTTAAAAAATGGAAATATTATTAAAAGATGTACCTTGCTCAACTGTGATAGGAACGTCGATTTAATAAATTTCATCGTTGAGATGATGATTCAACGTCATATGTCGATCCAAAAATCGACATCAGAAGATACGCTGCATTTTTTAAATTTTTGTACTTAGCTCTAGGTACACATTTCCAAAATTCATTTATCGATTTTGCCAATTTATTTGAAGTTGTAGTTGTATTCATTCTAATTTTCCTGCTGCCGTTTCAGAAAGTAGCATTTATCCATTTTAAAACCATTATCAAATCGATTTCAAACGGATTTAATAAAAATGCAATTGTTGGTTTTAATGCTACCAAATCTACAAATCGCTCGTCAAATTTAACACGTATTCTAATTTTGTTTTATAGTTAAGATCTTTTGGTAGGTGCGCCTCCAAAGATTTTCAGATAAGTAAATTTGGCTCTCACTGCTAAAAGTCTGGCCACGTCTGCTATATACCAACGATATAATGGTTGTAGTTGATCTTCGTAACGCCAAGTAAACATGCCAATTCATTTCAACTTGTAGGATACTTATGTTTTAAAAACTGCAGATGTTAAATTCTTCTTTAAAATGGAAAAAATGGCTATATTACCATTTTCAAAATATGTAGTTAATAGAAGTAGAAAAGAGTTTAGAAGAGAGTTTAAAATATAATGCATATTTGCAGATCTGACAGTTGAGTAATAGTTTATAATTACAATTTAAAATGCACATTGAAAATAAAAATGTAAATGGTTTGATGACCTCATATACAGTACTACTATTGCATGCAATGGATCGTGCCTATTCCTGATGATATCTTACGTTATGTGAGGAAGAGAATCTAAATAAGGAAGAACAAATAATTGATATTGTGGAAAGTTGGGATGAAACTTTTAAAATGTCCCATGATTCTGATGGTAACAATACGCGAATACTGTTGCATATTTCAACGCTCAAACTTTGAAGAAGGCATAGGTACATACTCGGCCAAGTTTAATAAGATTTGAAAATTGTTATCCGGTTCCGCAGGGCGGATACGCCCTTTAACTTCATTTTAGCCGAGGGTTAATATTATACTTAATATTTATGTATTTGTCTAATACCTAATATAAAAATAATACAAAATTACTGTAATAGATTCAGGTCGTAAGTCGAGGAATATAAGTTTGAAATAAAATATTGTACTATATATCTGTAATCAAAGTATGATTTCCTATTTCCTAACTGCTTCATTTCTGAGGGTAAGGTTTTCTGATTTCGAGAAGTGTTTTTCGCAATATAAAAATTGGTGTAAGAAATCTAATCCTTGTGAACTCGACTACTTTAAGCCGTTAGCTGTCAATTATAGCGACTTGTAACGGAGTTATACTGACCTCCACATAAATCACATTTAGCCACCACCGACTTGTTTGTTAATTCCTGTTGATTCCTGCAGTTTCACGATTTAAAATCCAAATACTCTGTAGTTGCTATGTTTGTATATCTTTTAAATATTTATATTATTTAGTTCTGCGCAGTAAGTAGAAAGCATTATTTTTAAAGATAATGTAGTTATAATTGTAGAATTTTACTTCGTATGAATATTAATATTTGCCGACTTGAAATTGATTCAAATATTTCCTCTTGGCGACCTAGTATAAGGAAAAACGGACGCCAGATTCATTCCGCATGAATAATGCAAAATGTTTATGTGCAGTACTTTAACGTATTCAATGTTAAACAGACATAAACACAAAGGATCGTTTCCATCTCTCACCTTTCCGCATATAAACCGCATTCGTGACGAATATAACATTCGCGAAATACTATACATTTTTCACGCAGCAAAAAAATAATTTTAAATCCGCGGAGGAAATATTACAAATTGATTTTATACGTTTAAAATTGTATGACCTAAATGCTACGAGCTGCGGTCGTAAATTTAGGGTTTTATGTGTACGTTTGGTTTGTCCGCACGTTACGTAAACATGTGGAAATATGCAATTTGCACGTTTCATTTCGCAAATCCATAAATATATTTATTAATCAACTACGGTTTATCTTCAATTTTAACATTATTATAAAATTTACTGATTTTAACGCGAATTTAATTTCTGTACGTACGCATCGATAGCGGTAGTAATGAAACGTTGTCGTTTTATAACCAAAACGGAAGTTACGGCATAATATATTTTTTATGTTAGATTATAGTGTATGAATAGAAATTGCTAGAAGAAATATGTTTCCTAACAATATAACGGGTCTATATGTTTATTAACATTCCCGCTTGTATAATGCATAATTTCTCCTAGTTTTTACTTCATTTTCTTTTAATGGAAAAATTTTACTTTAGTTGGAGATAAAAATTATTATTATAAAATAATAATCATTTAAATCGTTTTAAACTAGTTTATTTTTTCTTGGACAATATAATTAGAAAAACAGGACAGGAACAAGTTATAAATTTTCTACACGGAAGCAAAAGACAGCAATTTTACTTAAGAAATCAAAAAGTTTTTTGTTTAAATTATTAGCTTTGGCTGTATTTTTTTGCTGTTATTATTTCACCAGGAAATAAGTTGTTCAAATTGTAGTGAATGGTGTCACCTGCCGACCTCTAAACAGTGATCACGATTTTTTAGTAAAATTTCTTTAGGCGCTAACTCAGTTATTTTTTCAATCGGAAACGAAGTTCACTTACAAAAATAAGGTTATCTCAAGTCATATCTCCATAGATGTCGTTCTTTAACAGTTCCAACATTTTGATATTTCTCAACACTGAAAAAATTCAGAGCTCTGCCTCATTGAAATATCGATACGTAAAGTCTTTGTTCTGCTTACAGAGTCTCCGTTTTTCATAATTTTAAATTTTGTAGAAATTGATCCACCCCACTATTTGAAATAACTCTACTATTTGACATCATCTATTTACTTTGAGCTTTTATGAAGCAAAATATTAGGTCTACCGGAAAGTTCTGTCCTTTATAAAATATAAAAAACTTTATAGAATAATATACTTTCCATCATTATTATGATTATAGGACTTCTTACCAGCGTGATGGCAATTTGTATTTCCCATTTTTGGAAATGCCTTATCCCTAGCTACGAAAAATAGAACCAGTGCTTGTCTGATATCTTCTTCGTTTTTAAATTATTTGCCCTGCAATAATTTTTGTAAGGAGTTTTTGCAATACGGTCGGGGAAGTATGGTGGATGCGACAGAATTTCCCAGCCTAGCACTGCGAGTCTCCACAGCATGTATGTGGCCTGGTATTATCATGAAGTAGTATGATGCCCTTCCTATTGAACATTGGCGGCCTTCTTTCTAGATATGCTCTTTCCCTATTGCTGACGGTACCTCTCCGAATTTAGCTTTTCTTTCGGTTTCAGCAGCTCAAATTACCGACCATATACACAACGTTCTCTTACTCACGCCCAACTTCGATTTAGAGGTGGAGGGGGAAGTTTTGCGGGTTCACAATATGCCATTTTCCTAACGGTAGGTAGGTGTAGGTAACCCACTTTTCATCCTCAGTTTTCATTCGGTTCAAGAAGGATTCGATTTTGTTCCGTGCAAGCATATGATAACTCGATCATTCAAATTCTGGTCACTTAACTCATGTGGCATCTATCTCGAATTTCTACACCAATCCGAATTTCTATCTATGGTCATCCGACATGGGAAAGAGGCTTAATTTAGCTGAACAAACCAATTTGGTTGAGCTAAATGAAGCCTTTTCCCAATCTCGGATGTTGTCAAAAAATGATTTTGCTCAAACAAGATTTTGACAGTATCTTCGTCGACCAAACATGATCGCTGCCCAGAGCGTGGTTTAACCCCTTGACATTCAATGACGTCTCTAAGACGTCATGTATATGTGATAAGATCACATGTATATGACACGTCAACGCGCATTTTATTGGTATGTCAAGGGGTTAAAGGTTGAAAAAAGGTATTATAGATACAATCATACGAACTTATAATAGCGAAATACTCGGACACCTTTCCGTAGCTCTATAATATTATTAAGTCTTTTTAAGAGTACAAAACAAATCTCGTGTTGAAAAAATTATTTCCTTTGCTAATACAACGCAGGATATTGAATTATACAACAGATATTTATATACTAGCCACCAGTCCACTTTCGTGGTACTAAACAAGAACTAGATAAATAACATTATCTTTAAGATCACATATTTAACCTAAGTCAATAGCCATCTGCTGACGCGTTTTGAGATCTATCTCTGATCAGATCAGCTCTTTTGAATGAATTATATAACATAAAATTGTATTCTATTTACTAGCCCGCAGTCCACTTTCGTGGCGTTCGAAACAGCAAAGCTGCACTGATGAGAGATAGATCTCAAAACGCGTCTGCAGATGACTATTCACTTGGCTAAATAGAAAAAATTGATCTTAAAACAATGTTATTTATCTAGTTCTTGTTTAGTGCCACGAAAGTGAACTGGGGGGCTAGTAAATAGCATACCAATATCTGTTAAATAATTCAATATCCTGCGTGTTATTAGCAAAGGAAGTAGCTGTTTCAACATGAGTTTTGTTTTGTAGTCTTAAAAAGTCTTCACAATATTATAGAGCTACGGTATTATAGAGTTAAGGTTGAATATATTTATATATTCAAGCTATATTCCGCTTTAATAAGTCGGTATAGTTGGTACTTATTTGAAATTAGTTGGTACTTATTTGAAATTAGTTGGTACTTATTTGAAATTTTTCGAACCATCTTCTTCGTGTTTTATCAGAAACTGTACATTCACTAATCACTTTCAATAAATTTATACGCGAGTCTGTAGCAATTCTTCCTTGTTGGAATTCGTATAATCATCTTCCAGATTTCCGGGGGTTTTCCGGATTCACAATATGCCCTTTTCCTTACGATGTTTTCATAATAAGCAATCCACTTTTCATTCCCAGTTATCATCCGGTTCAAGAAGGGTTCGATTTTGTTCTGTGCAAGCAAAGATAAATGCATTGATGACTCGATTTCAAATTCTTCTCGTTAAACTCATGTGGCAGTTGAGCTGAGTCAAGCCTTTCCGCAATTTCAGATGTTGTCAAAAAAGGTTTTTGCTGTAAGATGATTTTGATTGTATCATCGCCGTTCAAAGATGGTCGCCTAGATCGTGCCTTATCAGAAAAGTCGTAAATACCTATTTGAAATTTTTGGAACCAACTTTCTCAGCAACCGTAAAACACTTTCAATAAATATCTACGTGCTTCTGTAACATTCCTTGTTGGAATTCGTAGAATCATCTTCGTTTTAGTTCATTTGCTAGATCAGTATGTAACATTCAGTGAAAAAAGAATGAACCAAATATGCGTCAAATTAATATGCGTATATTTATTTAAACTTGTAACCGAAACGGACAGAACTTTCCGGTACGCCTTCTATATCCTGAAATTTATATAAAAATAAAAAATAAATATTTATAAAAATAAAAATTTTATTAATTAAAAAATTGAATTTACAATCACATAAACGAGTTTATTTTTCAATATTTTCACGCAATAAACAAATAAATAGAGATAATAAATAAAATCTTTATTAAATTTGTATTTAATTAGTTTATTGTAATATTAGTATATTGTTAAGTATATTGTTATAAACAATTATCTTTAAAGTATACAGTTTAAGCATACAGTTTAACGTACAGTTCTTAAAGTATACTGTTAAAAAAATATCTTTAAAGTATACTGTTAAAAACAATTTTAATTGTAATATTGGTATTAAGAAACCAATGTCATACTGTAGTTGTTGTATTGGATGTAGACAAATAACAAATTTCTTGTAGACAACTTAATATTTGTTTTTATTCTTATTTTTTATTGTTTAATTGGCAATCTTATAAATAGGATTGAACTAGTTAGTTTTTCAAGTTTATTGACAATATAGTTGTAAAACAGGAAGCATTAAGGAAAAAATAATAAAAGTTTAATTACATTTAAGGATATTAATGTGTAAAACAAAAAATAATAAAACTTTTATGAGCTTCCCAATACGGCAAAACAATTGTAAATAAAGTAATGATTAAGAAATAAGATTCATTTTTAAGATACATCAAACATTCATTTTGCGAAATTGTTTGCGGTGGATTTACCTTGAAAAGGAATTGAATAAATAATATGAAGAACTATTTGTTGAATTGGAAAATGTTTGGCAATAAATTTTGTTGCAATAAAACTTTATTTTCTTTTTGTTGAGATATTTATAGTAATTTTTAAGGACTTCTGGGAGGTATCTGAAAATAAAGATTTCCGATAAGATTTAGTTTCGAACTTGCCTTCAATTCGAATTCTATTGGAATACCTCCAACTTGATTCTGACCGGATAAGAATGAAAGATATGTAATTCAAAAACTAATTTTGGAATGCGTATAATTAATGTTTTTAAAACAACGAGCTAAAATAAACACTCTATTTGCATAAAGATAATAAGCTAATTTAATATTTATTTATATCGGGTATTTTTGATATAAGGTATTATAAAACTATGTGGCAGCAAAATCGAAAACCAAAAAAGTTTGGTCCTTAAATTTCTCCAAATTTCAAATAATCACAACTTTTTTGCATTGTTTTTGGCAATTTTGTACAACATTATTTAAATTCTTAAGAAATAATATTCGAAAACTAATGGAATGCTTCAAATATAATTGGTGTTACTTCTAAAACAACGAGTTAAACTAAATACTCTTCCACACGTCACGACTTATTCATTTACACTTGCTTCTAAGAAAATTAAGTAATTTATCTACTCACTCACCAAAATGAAAACATTAGTAAATACATTATTGTATGTGAAGGATGCCATTATTATAATCGTATGTAAAGGTATCCAAATCGTGCAATGAAGTGAAAATGAATGAAAAAGTCCAATGTAAATCAAATGGAGTTTCATTATTAAACGATTTCTCTTTGTTGTTACTATGGCAACAAGTCGCGTCACTAAACAAAAAACATAGACGTAGTGAAAATAAGTTTTCTGACGTATATTAACATTCAATTAATGTTTCCTATTTTGAATCAAGATGTCTCGGCCTCTCAGTCTGGATTTATCTGGCTCTAATATAATATAACCTAACCATAATCTAATCTAGATTAAATCCTAGGATAGTTTGTTTTTTAAATTTCACAGACAAGACTGGACAGACAAGACTAGACTTCTCATAAATACAGGAATTCAAATGATGAAACAATGGCAAAATCAAAAACTGTTGTTACTGCTCTGGGGATACCCCAAGGCAGCATTTTAGGTCATTGTAATCTAATGATCTTCCTTTAATAATAGCAAAGACGGAGCTAATATGTTATCATCACCGTTTATGTGAAAGGCGTCAAAAAGCTATTTGATAATTAGAGACCGATTCACATTTTATCATCGTTTTCAAAAATCTTTTAGCAGATAGTATCAAATAAAACAATAGTGTTCTTAAATAAACATAAGCTATTCTCCAATACTCAACATGGTTGTATGTCGATAAAATGGATTATTATACGGTGGACTATGCCATTCTCTTAGGAAAGCTATAAGTTTGAAATCAGAGGAATAGTACTAGAATGGTTTAGATCATATTTAAAAGATCGAAATCAATAGGTGAAATTGGCAACTGAAAACATTTCCTCGAAGTCATAAATATTTATCACTACAGTTGGGATACCGCAAGGAAGCATATTAGGGCCTTTACTGCTCATCTATTTAAACCTTCTACCAGCAACAATAAGTCAAACAACATATAATATGATTACTTTTGCTGACGAAACAACTTTAATGCTAGGCATAAAATGCGTAGAAGATATTTCCTCAAGTGTAAATTCTGCAAAAGATGTGGGGAAAAATTGGTTCTACAAAAACAAATGAACGATAAATGAAAATAAAACCAATATTATAATTTTGAAAACTAAAGGATTAATAGTATGGAAGTTCGAGCGTAACTAATGAGTCAAAATACACGGAAAAAAGTACACTTTAAAAATTACAGTTCAAATAGTAGCAGCGGCCTTACGAATTTGAAACTGTAAATACTACAAATTGCTTTAGTTAAAATTACAGTTTCCGGTATTATTAGTAAATAAGTATTAAAAATTACAGTGTTCTTACAGCAATCTTTACAAACTTGTATTCGTAAGGCCGCTGATTCTATTTGAACTGTAATTTTTAAAGTGTACTTTTTTCCGTGTAGTGTTTGAATTTTTTTTTTTCAATTATCCTAATAGTTATTAAAATTCATTATTTTTATTTATAATAAGATAACAAATTTAAAAATTGGTAATTACTATGTATTTAATAAAATAGAGTTATTAAATTACTTACTTATTACGTATTTTTTTATTTATACGGTGTAATAAAAAGATATGGCAACAGCGCTTTATTGTGTCTTGAAAGTATATAGTACAGAGAGAGAAAAGAATAGTAATTGAAAGGAGTCGAGTATATCTTTTCTCTCTATAAACTATGTTTCTATCTTTTTCTTTTCTCTCAGCTGCTCTCGCGGCGTTGTCAAACCAAACCTCATATGAATTATTGTCAATAAACAAGATTCAAAATATAAAGTTTAGTTTTGATTATTTAATTAATTAAATGGTAATGTCACATTACTTTAATGTTATCGTGTTTTACAATTAACTAAATTTATTTGATATCGTTTTTTATTCCTTAAAGTTTCGAAATTAATATCGAACAAAATAAATAAAGATGTGACGCAAGCTTGTCAGCCATAAGAGCTTGTGTATAAGGCCTAGACCGCACTACGGCTAAACCGCCGCGGTTTTTAATCGCGTGATATTGTGACTCAAGTAAGCTAATACAAGCGGCCTCACTTGCGGGTTTTTCCCGCGACTGATTTTTCCCATAGCGTACTGTGTGTTTCTCGAACGGTTTCGCGGTTTATAGCGGCTACTACTCGCGGGAAAAAACCGTAGTACGGCCTCGGCCCAAGAAATAAAAAAACATCATATTTAATTTTCAATCAACTAAACGGTGGAGCACTTTCTAATTTTGGGAGGACATAAATAAAATATTGATCTGCATGTATAAAAAGTTTCAAAGCTTAAACTTATTAAAAATATTTGCAATGGGATTCGCTCGAACCTTCTTAAATTACTCTAAACTTTTTCAAATTGGCGATAATGCTTTTGAGGTAGAAAATAATATTCGAATGCTAGGATTTTTCACATGGATTGCTACCCAAACTCGGACACACATTAAAAAAATTAAATAAAAAGGTATGTACCTTACGATTACTACGCAGAAATATAAGCCCAGAAGTACTAAAAATAGTTCACTTTTCAAACTGTACTTCTCTGTGTTTGAAACACACCTACGTTTTGAGATTTTTTTCTGAGGAAACGGAGTTTCACTTTTATTTACAAAAAGAAAAACTTCTTGGAAGATAGTGAAAATGCGCATGTCATAGAAACAAGAAGAACGAATACACATTAAATTCCACCAAGGCATAATATCACCATGACCGAAAAAGAACCGTATTATAACTGCAGTCAACTATACAACAATTTTCCAAAAACAATCAAAGAAATTAAACATATTAAGGAGTACAAGAAAAAAGTTTTTGAACAAATAAGGGATATAGAACCTTACACAAATAAGAATATTTTACAAAGAACAAAAATGAATATATTTAAATTATTACTTATTTAAGTTAAGTTTAAATAGGTTATTTATTGTTAATATACACATTATATTGACACATTTCTTTTAGTTTTATGCTTAATAAATTAAGAAATAAATTAATTTGAATTTTACTATACAAGAATAGCACACATAGCTAGATAGAGAAGACTAGACGACTAAACAGACAAGACCAAACTATTTTAAACGGTTTAAAAAAAGTTAAAAAGAGCTTGAATATTGTTTAAATAAAAATATAACATTTATTTTTTTAAATAAATCTTTTTTTAAACCAAGTAAAAGCTATAAAGTGTAAAAAGATGAACCCTCCCTCTAAAACCAGGGATAGATGGTATATAAATTAACTAGGTTATTTGTATTTTTCCACTAAATCGCCAACTAGTAATTTTATGTTAATAAGCAATTAGTTAACTAAAACTAATTAGAAAAGTATATTGGGGTCAAGATTTCATGTAGTCCAAATTGTAAAAGTAAAAGTTTTTATTTAATTAATTATAATTGGATTAGTTATTTTTAAAATCGTTTTTTGTAAGGTTCAGTTACGCATATCACGACCGTCTAATATTACAGAAAGTAATGTAATGAAAGTAATATTCCATTAATTAAGCTCATGAAACGCGTAGGAAAAAGAATTTCTAGAAAACGTAGGTTTTTATTTTCCTTTTCTTTGCTCATGGATAATGAAAGCAGCGAAGCTTTCAAACACAAAAACCTCTATTCACTTGGAAGCCACTTAATACAACATTTAGTTTGTTCTAGTTATCGACACCTGTCGAAGGCTCAAATCGTTTTGTAAACTTTCAACGGGATTGCTTTAACAAATACATCACTAACTACGTTTTGACTAATATCCAGAACTAACTGTGGTTTAACATTACTTTTCAATATTCAATCAATTTTAACTATATTCAATAAACTAAGAAAATATGAATCGAAATAGTTAACTAATGTGTTATTTTTTGTAATTTTAAACAATAAGGTTAATTTAAAAAATATCTTTATAATTAAGTTTGATTTCCACTAATTATACTTAAGCAAATGAAAACTAATTTGTTTGTAAAAAAATTCTGAAGAATCTAAGTTGTTTTATTTCATGGCAAATTAACTTACAACAATGTTTTTTTCTCCTGTTTTGTCTTTTGTAACATTTCATTTGTAAAAACTGTTTAGTTTATTCTATAATCTTAAGGTTGTACGTGGATTAAAGCTAACAATAAGTAAAGATCACGAGCTGAATTTTTAATTTCTTATTAATCGATATTAAATACTTTTAAAAATTAATTTAATTTTTTTAGTAAAATCTGACTGTAGTTTTTGAACTAAAATTGAAAATTGAATATGTAACATTGTAAATTTAGACAGATTTTTCATATAATTCAACCTAATCTACTAACGATTAAAATCTAGAAAACTGACGTTTATTCTCGTAGATTATGTAAGGAATATAAAAAAAAATTCTGCCGTGTAAGTTTTAGATATTTTAATTAAAGTAATCGGATATTAACTAAAGTATCTGTCAGCCATGTTAAAAAATAAATGACTGAGATGGATGTGCTGTACGCATTTTGAAGTTTGATAATTATTGCTTGCATCATTAGATTCTAATGATTTTATTTTTCTGTAATCAAGGGTCATAGATTTTCTTTTGTAATTTTATATTAATACCATCAATTAATTTGTTAAATCAATCATTTTATTTTTATAGCAAAAAATTAAAACAATCAGTATATATAGTTATAATCATATCATATATCAGTATATATAGGTATAATAATTGTTCGAAATTCTTTAATTACTAAAGTAAAATGAATTAGTTCATTACATAATTTAAATAGCTTTTATCTACTCACACGCCAAAATAAACACATAAATATGTAAATTATTATAATTAAGGGATGCCATTATTTTTATCGTGTATAAAAGTCCAATGTAAATCAAATGGAGTTTCATTATTAAACTATTTCTGTTTCTTGTTACTATGGCAAACAACTCACTCACTAAACAAAAAAATAGACGTAGTGAAAATAAATTTTCTGACGTATATTAAAATTGAATTAATTTTTCTTATTTTGAATCAAGAAGTCTCGGCCTGTTAGTCTGCATTTA
The DNA here is from genome assembly GCA_944588485.1 of Phosphuga atrata. Taxonomy (NCBI): domain Eukaryota; kingdom Metazoa; phylum Arthropoda; class Insecta; order Coleoptera; family Silphidae; genus Phosphuga; species Phosphuga atrata. The sequence goes on from OX155894.1 coordinate 30,650,061, forward strand.
TCTGGCTCTAATGTAACTTAACCTAACCCTAAAATAATCTAGATTAAATAAGGGTTTACCTAGATTACATTCAAATAGTGACCAACGACCAAAAGTTAGCAATTTTTTCCACGAAGGCGCTGAATGTTCTAACCTTATTGTATCAATGATTTGACGAATTTTGTCAGTAAAAATTACAATTTTTCAATATTATCGTTTATTTTGTTACAGATGCTGAAACAGTATTTTAACATGCTTCGTAGATAAAATATTGTGTGATACACGTGTGTGAAAGGTTTTTGTGCATTCGAGTGCCTTAAACTTCGCAACTCATGCACAAAATTCACGAAAATTATTAAATAAGACAGTTATTATTAAATAAATATTACTTGTAATTTTCATTAAATAACAATTTTTTTATGTAAAGAAACAATAATTAAAAAAGAAACAGAATATAATAATATAAATTATTGAAAAGAAAACCAAATAATAGTAACGTTAAATTTCATTCATCATTTATTTACTAATGTTTTAGTTATTGATTCTGGCGATGACTCGTGGACATTTATTAATGCTTTGGCCTAACAATAGTCTTATACTATTACAACCTTTGCTTCTGTATTTTTTTGCAAATGATTAAAACTTATTTGTTATTCAAGCTAATTTTGTAATCATATTAACAAAAATACGACTTTGCTGTATGTTTAACCCGCTTATATTTTTTTTGCCTTTTGAAAACATTTAGCGCATTTTTTAAATTTGCAAAATTTTTTTTTCGCTTTTGAATTAAATTACAACACAAGCTTTAATTAATTCTCAAGAAAAAATATTAAAATCCTTAGGATTAAGAAGTTATTGTAAAATTGAAACATCAACAGAAGCATCATAACATGCGCAGACTCTTCATTAAAGGCGTAACCAAGGTTCTCTTTTGTAAAGCAAGTTCTCTGTTGAAATTTATTTATTTTAAGATTAGAATATCAATAAAGGCAACAACAACTGAGAACTCTTGGATCATATTAACGTACTTTACGAGCAGCTGCTAACAACTTATTAAAGGCGAAATATAGCCTGAATATATAAATATATTCAACCTTACCGTAGCTCTATAATATTATAGTCTTTACAAGTTACTTTACAAGTATTAAAATTCTAAGAACTTCAAATCTTAAACTATTAAAAGCAGCCAACACAGTGGATTTTTATAACCTATTACGTTTAGATTAGTTTCCATAAGTTCTTCTAGAATGCATGTTCAGTCTTCTGTCTGTTGATGATATTTGTATGGGGTCGTTTTCTACCTTTGCGCGATGTATGCCTGTTTTACCTAAGATTTAATTAAATTCAAAAACAAAAAGATGATTTTATTATTACATATTTCATTTATTGGAAATATTAAAAAAAAAATAGAATGTTTAAACAAGAATTATTTTTTTGATAAATGATTTGCTAAAGAAACAGACATTTTAATGAAAAAAAAAATACATTCGTAAATAATATATTTTATAACTAGGGCGGTAAGTTGTCAATTTGACCCAAGAGCGAAATTGGGCGCACGAAGTGAGTGCGCCTCAAATTGTGACTGTGAATTGAAAACGCACAGTGAGTGCGCTCAACATTCGCTCGAGAGGGCAATTGACAAAACCGCCTGTGTTACAAACAATATTTTTTATTACTCATGTGAGAGTTAGGTTAGGTTAGGTTAGTTAGATCTTACAAGTTTGGAATCCAGAGGCCATCAAAAAAAATTGAATCAAAAATGAAGAATTTGCTTTTTCAATTCCGGTGGTGTGCATTCGTCATAAGAACTCTCCTCAGCCTCCAGTATCCCCATAGAATTTACAATCATTTTAAAACGGTTTCTTTAATTTTTATTATTATTTAGTAATGAAAAAGTTGAAATTTCACGTCACTTTTTTAATATCGCGGCCTTGATTGTGTTCATTTTATTTTTATTTATTTGTTTATTTTAATGTAACCTGTAAATATTGTAAAATGTAAATGTTGAATATTTGCGTGGCTTACCCAGGTTATGTGGAAATACAACGAAAAGTGGAATTTCTCGTATTAAAAAACGTGCGTCAAGAAGTACTTTTCACGCATGAGTAATAAAAAATATATTTTGCAATGGAAGGTGAAGGTGAAGTGAACTTCTATGGGCGCGACTTGGGAGTAACTTTGGGAGTTATTTTTTCAATCGGAAATGACCTTGATTGGCGGAAATAAGGTTAGGTGAAGGCATATCTACATAGAACTCTTTTAAAAGAACTCTAGTAAAACCATTTTAGGCCCTACTTGAGAGAAAATTTTTCTGACGGCAATAATGTTAAGTAAAGTCTATATTTTGCTTATGTAGTTACCGTTTTTACAATTTTAAATTTTGGAGGGATTAATCAATAGATGTCGCCTAAAAATATAAATGTGTTTTCATGAATGTCACTTTTTGAAATAAAACTAAAACTACGACATATTGACTGACTATAAAGTTTAGTGAGTGTTATATACACATATTTTTTATTATATTTGCATAAATGTTTTTTAACTAAAATAGCGTTAAGTAAAGTAAGCTTTGTAGAAATTGATCAATAAATCGCCTAAAAATATAAATCTGTTGAATGATCGACGAATGAATGATTGATATATCTTCGAATTTATTTCTATTCTCTTTCTATAAAGTTTAATACTAATTATTTATTACTCACTGTAAATGGTATTATCAATGAATAAAACTAAATTTTAGTATTAAAGATTTATTTTGAGCTTAATCTTTTGTAACGTGCCCCAACCGTCAAAGTTTTGCTTCAACTAAGTAAATATTACACACACTCATTTTTTATTTAATTGTTACAATTGTAGAGTCATTGAAACCACAGTTTTTCAACACATAAGATATAATCTAGGGAAGATGCAATTTATTAAGAATTGGGTTCTAAACGGAATTAAAAATAATTTAGTTTTTATCTTTGACGATAAAAGAAACGTTATTCGTGCGTTGGTTGCAAAATCCAATTTGCAATTTAATTGTTGCAAAAAATGATCAGTTTTTTTGTATTAATTTTTTTTTGTTAATAATTTTGAATAATTAGTAAATTATAATATTTCGGGGTAATTTTAAATAAATTAAATTCGTATTGGGTGGATAATTACATATAATTTTTGGCATATATCCGTGTCTAATAGGGTAGAGGGGGCGAATGACCCGCTGACAGATCGTTCAAAACATGTTAGGCGTGTCGCGGATAATTTGATCGGCGTTTGTCGATCGTTAAATGGTTGTTGAGGAAGGCTGGACGAAGAGCCAGATATTACAAATATTGATTCGGGATATTAGCTCGAGAAAATCTTCGAGAGAATTAGCTACTCATGGTTTTAATGAAACCTCTTGATACGTTAACACCCTCTTGGCTTGCTCTGCACATGTGTCTACCAGATGTCTGTGGATTTAACTCGCACCTGTCTAGTTTTTCTTCTTTTACTTTTTTTCGTTTCAACGCTGCACGGAGGCAACTACTCCTGTTTCTTCGGCGGGGGCACAAAAAACAAACTCGCGTGCTCCAATGTAACTAAATTCCGGTTACATTTTTAAACTAAACTCTTTAATTAATTTTTCAATAACATTCTCGTGTTTTATATTAAGTTTTCTTCAAAATATGCTTAATACCTTGTATCAACACAACATTGTATTTCAAAACATCCATTCAATATGTTTTTTTAATACCTGATAAACTTTTAATTGATATGTTTTACTAAATTCCTTTATTAATCGTTTAGGGACATTTTCTGTAATGCATGCAAATGTATACAAAATAAAACAATTCTTTACTGTACCTATACGAAAAGAAAACAAGTTATAATAAAATACAGAAAAAAGGTGAAAATATTTTTTCCGTGTTGACTATAAATTTAAACGTGAAGCATGCACGAAGAAAACGTCGATATACTTTAGTACACCACGCTTTTCATAATAGTCAAAAATATATATGCAGTCATAGTTTATGACTATTGCTATGGGTGCACCACAAGGTAGCGTACTTAGTCCGATCTTGTTTATTCTATATGTAAATGATATGTCAAATATTATAACAGATTCAACTATTGCAGTAACTTCATATGCCGTTGACACTAACTTGTTTATAGTAGAAATGGACTATACCCTATTGTGTGAGAAAACAATCAAAGCTACAAAAAACTTGGTAAGGAAATTGGTTCCAAAACAATGCTCTAGTTCTGAATACATCCAGCACAAACTGCATTCATTTCAGATATGGTAGAAATACTTCACTGTATCCAGACTCCATTAATCTTTATGAGACATAAATATTATATGTCAACAAAACAAACTCAACTAGTTTTCTATCTACAGAATAAAAATTTAATCTATTCAAAATGTTTATAATCTTATCTTAATACACGCGTCATCTGTTTTATCAGAAGTCATCAAATTTCTAACTCAAAAGGAGAAAATGTTTTTCTCTGCGATGACTATAAATAAAAGCGTGGAGCATCCATGAGGATACCGTCAATATAGTTTGTGCACCACGCTTTTATTAATAGTCAAAAATATATGTTGATTCATGGTTTATAAATGTTTTCTATCTACAGAAAAAAAATTCTAATCTTTTCAAAATGTTTATGATCTTATCTTAATACACGCATCATCTGTTTTATTAGAAAACATCAGATTTCTTACTCAGAAGAAGAAAATATTTTTTCCGTGTTGACTATAAATAAAAGCGTGGAGCATCCACCAAGATAACGTCAATATAGTTAGTACACCACGTTTTTATTTATAGCCAAAAATATATGTGCATTCATAGTCTATAAATGTTTTCTATCTACAGAAAAAAAAAACTCTAATCTTTAAAAAATGATTATAATCTTATCTTAATGCACGCATCATCTGTTTTATTAGAAAATATAAAATTTCTCATTCAAAAGAAGAAAAGATATTTTCTTCTTTTGAGTTGATTTTCTTCCGTTCATCCTCCAAACGAAGATAACGTGGATTAGTTTAGCGCACCTCGCATTTATTTATGGTCAAAAAATATATGCAATCATAGTTTCTAAAGGTTTTCTATCAGAAAAAAATGTAATCTTTTGTGAATATAATCTAATCAAATGTTTATGATCTTATCTTATTAATACATCATCTGTTTTATCAGAAATTTCTGACAAAATATAAAATTTATCAAAATAATTAAAGAAATGAGACATAATAATATTAAAATTATTTTAAAAATCCTCAACTTTTTGGTCAAAGTTAATACAACCGTTTGATCGCAATAACGTTTTACCCCAAACTGAAGCATGTGTGTAATATTTTCAATATATGCAACATTTGTTGAAAATTTAACTAGAAAAAAACATTTTAGTTTCCTTTTTATTTTCATAATTTCTGTTTTTACAGTAGAATACTGTTTTGATTGTAAAGTGTTGAAAACAATATTTTTTTACGAAAACTATTTGTGTTTTTATTTTTGGAACATTTAGGGCCACCTAGAACACGTGTCCCAAAAAACGTGGGATTCAACACATGGTAGTCATTTATATGCGCGACAAAAAAATAGAATTTCTGGATTTATTGCACTTGGAAATTAAGTTTAAAAGGAATGGGGTCGCTTTAGAATTAACGAAAATTGTGCCGGTTTTTTCCTTCTTCCACTGCTCCATTTTAACTACTAAAATTGTTTAAAAATAAATTCCTGAAACTTTTCCACTACAAAAAAGATATTCAAAGTTATTAAAACACTGTTGTTTTTATAAATTACTTGTAAGAATCAATAATAGCTGCATTAATAAAACATTAAAAACAAATCACAATTAAACTTTGTATAATTATTTATTGAAAATTTTCAGTTTTGTGTTTTTTTTGAATTTGTTTCTGATAAATATATAATTTGACCTATCGGTGGGTCAAGGTTTTTCTCATTCAATAAAAAAAATAAGCTTTATGAGCAAAATTTATCGCTATTATTGTTTTTTTTTTTTTTAATATATATTGAGTAATAATTATTGTGCAAAATTTAATACGCAGTCGAAATATGTTTTTAATTGTATACATGTTTTTGTAATTATACCAGTATTTTATTTAATCGTTGATAATATTGGTGAGAAGTTACAATAAAACATTTGTAGGACCATTTCAATTAAAAAAATTTCACTTTATTTCCCGTTCATAGTTGTAATTCATCTTTAATTTCGAACAGTCACTTATTGTTCAAGTTTGTACGTTTAAACTGGGTGAGATGGCGCACTAACATATCGCAATTATCGTACTCATTAATTATAATATTAATTGTTTATACAATTATCTTAATATTTTTATCATATGTAATTATTTTCTACAATGTTGCTAGAAAAAACCAGATCCAAAAATGTGAATTATTAACGAATATACTCTTCAAAACATTTTCAGTTTTATAACTTTCATCTGCTACAGCAAATTACTAAATATGCCAGAGAGATTACATAGACAAGATAAGACAGACAAAACTAGACAGATAAGACTAGGCGGATAAGATTACAAGACTAGACAGACAAAAAAGACTAGACAGGATGTCTGGTCTTAATAGACAAGACCAGAGAGACAAGACTAGACAAAGCAGACATATTAGGCAGAATAGACAGACTAGACAACCAAGACGGACCAAACAGACCAGGCAGACTAGACGCACTAGACAGACAAGATTAGATAGGCGAAACTGGACATACAAGACTTGACAGATGAAACTAGACAGAAAAGACTGGACAGACAATACTAGATAGGCAAGACTAGACAGACAAGTCTAGTTAGAGAAGACTTGACCGACATGGCTGGACGAACAATACTAGACAGACTAAGCTGGACAGACTAGACTAGACATACAAAACTAGACAAACAAGAGTAGGCATAGTCACTCAAAATTTAGTTTCTTCATTGATGTTATTACATACACATATTATATGATTTTAGCTTAAGACTAGACAGACAAGACTAGAGAGACTAGTCAGAGCAGACTAAACAATTAAAACTAGGCAGACAAGGCTACAGAGAGAGACAAGACTAGACAGACAAGACTACACCGACAAGATTAGACAGACTGGGCAGATAAAACTAGACAGGCAAAACTACACAAATAAGACTATCTAGTCTATAGACAAGGCTAGACACACAAAACTTGAAAACCTAGACTAGACGGACAAGATTAAACAGACAAGGCTAGACAGAGTTGACTAAACAGACAAGATTAGACATATAAGACTGGACAAACGAAATTTGACAGACAAGACTGGACGGACAAGATTGCACTGACAGGACTACACGGACAAGACGGGACAGACAAGATTGCACAGAAAAGACTAGACAGACAAGGTTGGACAGACAAGACTAGACATACAAGACCATCAGTGTAAACAACAAGTCGTTATTCTTAATGCCGGTCTCTCAGGAAGAGCTTGCTGATTCTATTATTAATCTCAAAAATACCAAAAGTGCGGGTATAGATGAAATCCCTTCCATAGTTATGAAAAATGTGCTCCCCTCTATATTAAACCCTTTACAATCCATTATAAATAATGTTTTAGAGGTGGGAAAGTTCCCGGAAAATCTAAAAACGGCGATTATCGTCCCTATACATAAAGCAGGGGACAAGTCTATAAACGAAAACTTCAGGCCTCTCAGCATTCTATCGGTTTTCTCTAAAATTTTGCAGAGGATTTTATGCTCCAGAATTTTAATGTTTTTAGATAAGCATAACATTATAAGCCCTCACCAATATGGCTTCGTAAAAGGAAAATCGATTGAAACGGTTTGTTACCAATTCATAAAGGGGGTTATTGATAATCTCGAGTCACGGAAAATCCCAGTTGGAATGCTCATGGACCTATCTAAGGCATATGACTTAGTTAACCATAATATTCTACAAATAAAACTCTCCAAATATGGTATAAGAGGAGTTGTGCTGGAGTTGATCATATCATTCCTTTCTAACAGGACACAGATTACCAGGCTCCACACTCCGCATGGATTTGTACATTCTCCACCGAGTACAATCAATATAGGTATTCCTCAGGGAAGCACAATAGGACCCTTACTCTTTGCAGTATTCATCAATGACCTGCATGCTACTCCGATCAATTCACCGCACTTAAGATCAACTATGCAGACGAAACATCCATATTGATATTAAATAAGACTATCAACTATATCATCACCATTTCAGAGAGAGCTGTTGATGCGATGAAGTTATGGTTTGGTACTAATAAACTTAGACTAAACAAAGATAAAACACAAACAATAATCTTTAAAACTAAGCGGAGTACATTATAATATCCTGATAAAGTGGCAATTGACAACGAAGAGATAGCAGTAAGTCATTCTGTAAGGCTCCTGGGACTTCACATAGACCCATCTCTTGACTGGGTCTCACATACCAATAACAACGAAACTCAACAAGGCAGTATTTGCTATCAGATCTCTCCAACGTTATGTGGAGTCCGACGTCCTGAGGATGGTGTATTTCGCCTTCTTCCACAGCCTTCTAAGATTTTGCATTATGTTCTGGGGAAATGGAATACACTACAAGTCTGTGTTCAAGATACACAAACAAGCCCTGCGAATTACCGCGAATCCTGCAGAGGACACTACAAAAGGGCAAACATTTTAACCACCACGGCCACATATATTTATGAAAACATCATTTTCCTCAAGAAACATAAACATCTCTTCAAGGATTTTGTCAAACCTACTGAACGTTTAACAAGGTTTAACAAGGAACTTTATCAGTTTCCTAAACATGTCCTCACGATGACCGAAAAAAGTCCTCCATATGTCAGTATGAAACTATATAACGTTCTTCCAAGAGAAATCAAACAACTAGATAATATTAAGAGATTCCAGAAGCAGCTTTTTCAACTCCTAAATAATATTGAATCTTATGATTTAGAAGAGTTTTTCTCGAAGGTCTAACCTAAGGAGTATTATGTTATATTCACACTACCGACACATTTCATTTAGAATGTATTTGCAATATTCTTACTGTACTTGCTTTAATAATGAAATAAAATATTTTGAATTTTAATTGAATTTTGAGGCAGGACTAGACAGACAAAACTAAGACATTTGCGACAAGACTGAATAGATAAGACAAATAAGATTAGACAATACGACTGGACAGAGAGGACTGGACAGACTAGACTGACAAGACTGGGCCGACAAGACAAGACAGAGAAGGCTAGACAGACAAACTAGACAGACTAGGCAGATAGGATTAGACAGATAGGTAAAACTAGACAAGTCTAGAGAGACAGTACTATACAGAAAAGACTAGACAAACAAGACTTGACAGACAAGACTAAAATGAGACTAGACATTCTAGTCACACTAGGCTTGATAGACAAAACTACAAGAAGAAGACTGGACAGACTAGTCAAACAAGAGTACACAGAGAGTGAAAAACTCGAGAAAGATTTGATGGGCAGACTTATATAAATAATAGTTGGTTAAAATCTGGCTATAATTTGAATAGACTACATATCTAAGGTGTGGTGATTCAAAATTTATTTTCAATTGATTTGTAATTCAATTAAGATTTTAGCTTAGGAACAACTTATTGAAGTTTAGTAAGTTGAAGAGCGTAAAATCCAAGTTCCAAATTACTAATTAATTCTATTGAACTAGTCATTGACTAGCTTATTGAACAAATAAAATTAGACGAATGTTCCAATATAGATGCAACAATTTTCTTTCCTGGAACTTTATGGCTGCATCTCAACCGGTTTTCTCCAAAATAATATAAGAAAATAATGATACAAACGGATGTAGATTTTTTTCATATTCGGCAAAATATTTATAATTTGTGCTGTGCTAAGGTATTTTAAGCTAAGTATTTAAATTAACTCTGACACTGACCAATCACTTCCCATTCGCATTATCCTATTATAATCATTATTTGCCGTACGTCATTCATTATGACGCTGATATATGTTTGCCAATTTCATCCAGAAATTCATGAAATAGAATTGCATTTTAAAAAGACTAGATTTTAAAAGAAACGTATGTTTAGTAAGTTTTAGTAAGAAACGTAAGTTTGCCTTAAATTTTGTTCTCATTTATTTAAATCTATGGAATGTGTAAAAAATATAAATTCACTTGATAGCAATGTTATTGTAATAGAAGAGGTCATTGATACAAGTTCTCTACCATAACTTCTGGCCTATATAGTCCCTGTATGGCATGCACATTAACTATGTCTTCTTATTAGCAATAGTGAGGTAGTAACCCACCTCACCTTGTTGCATTCTATAAATAACAAACAATAAGACATGATTAATTAACTGCAACCTATTCTAAACTATTTACTTTTGTCTTATGAAACTAATTACTTTGTTTTAATAAAATCGTACAAACTACTAACTAGTTTTAACAGCTTGTCTAAAATCTTATCAGTGCGGCTTACATTGGTGATTCGAGTCAATTGTAATTGTAACGCGCATTTCTGATATAAAGCAACAATGTGATTAGAGTATAATAAAATGAATCTTTGGCAGCTGAATATATAAGGAGGGTTTCATTTAATTCGATAAAATATTTCATCATAAAACAATTAACCCATTGGGTCAAGGCGATCCCTATTGAATTGTTATTTAAAAAAAGAAATGTGAGGTTGGTGTTGTGTTAAAAACTGTTTGATGTCCTTGGTTTAATTTTTCTGTTAGTTAAATGGATCTGATTTATGTGTAGAATTCCCGATAAAGTTTGAAATTCGCGAAATGCTTCGGCCAAGTACGTGTGTACGTCATGCGGTCGTAATAGAGGTTTTCTAATGCGGATCTCCCCGTTTCCATTACGCCGGTTTTATTTTACTGTTTTGACAAAAACATAGCGAATGACGTGCACAATAAGAACGTCACGGCGTCTGACACACATTGCAAATATTTGGCAGCCCGAGCCATTTTATTGTTGTGGACAAATTTAGCATACGTACATTTAAAGTGGGTTCGTTTTGAAAAACTTTTTTCCCAACCTCTATTATAAATTATTATATTTATATAACAAATATAATAAACTTGCTATATGCTTTAAAGTGAATAAAATCGGTTTATTATAATTTACGATAAAAAGTTTGTTTGTTAAGCTACCAGTGCAAAACAGGTTTGGTTAAATGGCGGATACTCACCACTGTGAATTTCCGATTTGTAATCTGAGATTGAACTTTATTTAAATATTTACAGTTTTTTTTTTCTGGTTTTTCCTCTTTGGTCAATTGTATTTTTCAAAACTGTTTCCTGTCTCTATTAAACAGAGTGCCGTGTTTGCCAAACAATTTCCTTTTTTAGCAGAAGTGTTTCCTTATTTGTTAAATCTATTTCACATTATTGTTAAGGTTATTCGCGCACATCTGTTATTTAAAAAAAAAATAACAAAATGTGTAAATTAATATACTGAATATATATGTTAATGTAGTATAATTATTGAACATTTATTTGACTTCGGTATTTATTTGCAAGAAATACATCTGGTAACACCGCATCTAACAGCTGTGTTTTGTTGTGCTGTATTTGGTTTTTCACAATTTTTTAAAATGAGTGATCAACAACAAAAATTCAGATACAACGGGCGATTTGCAAAAGGAATAACGTTTCAATGAAAAAAAAAAGTATAAGCGATAATACGAAAAAAGACATCGAGGATATAAAAAAGTAAATATTCAATTAACAAGGAGGATAGCGATTAGTTGATATCGAAAAACTTGCAGAAGACGTAAAAAATGCCAAATCCCTTTATCTTTTTGTTTTGTTATAAAAGGAATACATTGTTTGTGAATTTCATATAAAAGGTGTGATTTGAAGGTGTAATTTCATATAAAATGCTATGAAATTTATCGAACGAAAAAATCAAGTAATAAAAATTATCCTTGTTTAAAATCAAAATATCTCGTACATTTTAAATTATCACTTGTAATGTAATAGTATATTACATACCGAGCGGGGAAGTACTTTGTTACAGCTGAGCGTCAAATTAGCTTACAAGTTACAGACGTGAGGCTGGAATGAGTTTCCCCGAGGTATGCATATGATTTTACCCACAATCTAGTATTATTGATAAGTTTCAAATAATATTAATTTTTATTATAATTTGATAAATTATTTTAAAGATATTTGTTAGACCGTTAAATCAGACAGATCGGTAATTATTTCATCGCATCTTGACTAACTTATTAAAGCGTAACATAACTTGAATATATAAATATATTCAACCTTTCCAAAGCCCTACAATATTATCAAGTCGTTTTAAGACTACAAAACAAATCTCATGTTGTAACACAACAGATATTTGTCTGATATTTACTAGAACTCAGTTCACTTTCGTGACACTGAAGAAGAACTAGATAAATAACATTGTTTGTTAAGATCAGAACTTTCCATATAGCCAAAGTAAATATCTCTCATCAGTGCAGACAAATATCTGTTGCGTTTCAACATGAGATTTGTTTTGTAGTGTTATTGTTAAAATACTTAATAATATTATAGAGCTTCGGAAAGATTGTATATATTTATATATTCAAGCTACGTTTCGCTTTAATAAGTTGGTCTGATTGTATATATAATTAGTTTATATTCACCTATATTCAATTAGCATCCTGACTAATTTAAAGGGTGCAGATGCACAGATGACTAGCTGATTGTGAGTAAATAAAGCATGGGAAAATGATGAAAATTTTGGCAGAAGGACCTGGAGGTCAGTATCCCTTTGTACTATTTTTTATGTTACAATAAATATCATTATTATTATTATTGATGAAAATTCATTTAATGTTAACTTATATTACAGATTCGGCAATATTTGATGATAGTTTGATGTGTTGTGATGGTGGTGTTTTTATATATACATGCATATATTTTCAGCTGAAGCCTCTAATATAGCTGCACCCACAGTAAAACATGGCCAAATACTTAAAAATGCCATTTTAATAGAAACTGGGTCATCCAAATGTGCAATTACTGAATTTTTAGAATCTGTTAGCTTGTCTGTTGTGTTGACTGCTCATAATGGTTTGAGATTTGAAGTACGTAGAATTACTTAATTTTAAGATTAAGAAGACTTTTAAGCAGGTTAATATGCTCCACGACTTTCAATCAGGACTTCAATATGTTTTCTTCTTAATTCTAGTGTTACAATTAGCAATATTTTTAACCCCCAACACAAAAGAGGGGTGTTATAAGTTTGACCGAGGCCGCACTACGATAATACGGTAATAACCGCGAAACCGCTCGAGAAACACAGTACGCCATGGGAAAAATCAGTCGCGGGAAAAAACGCAAGTGAGGCCGCTTGTATTAGATGACTTGAGTCACAAAACTGGCCTAGGCCTTTGACGTGTCTGTCCGGCTGCCCTATATGTGGCCGTTTATGGAATCGTAACTCCTATCCTCAAACGATAGGACCGATTTTTATGCGGCTTTTTTTTAAGCTGACTTGATCGAGGAGGTTTTTGGCTATAATTTATGAAAATCTGTTCAGGCGTTTGATGATCATCAGCTCATTTCCTACTTGACAAAATTAATCTGCAACCAATTTGACACAAATGTTTGTCTAGTTCCGTATATACAAATCCACCAATCATGTATTTGCGAACGAAATTTCAAAGAGCTAACATTAATCACGTATTTACAAACAAATTATTAAACAAAAGAAAAAAGTTGGAATCATATCATCGTTGGCACTACAACCCTGGATGGGTCCTGGCCTCCTCAAGGATCTTCCGCCATCCGTGTCTGTCTTGGGCTTTATTCTTCCAGTTAGTTACCCCTATGCTTCTCAGGTCTTTTTCTACCCCGTCTATCCATCGCAATTTTGGTCTACCTCTTCCTCTATTTCCATCAGATTCTTATCTAAGTGCTCGTTTTGTGGGTCTTTCGTCATTCATCCTCATTACATGTCCTGCCCATCTTAGTCTTCCTAGTTTTATTATTTTTACTATGTCGACATCTTCATATATTTGGTACAGCTCGTGGTTGTATCTGCTCTAACAATAAACCCTGTCCCAAACTTATGTTCATTTTTGTGGCAACTATTGTATATATCGTGTTTTCTTTTCTGGATTATGCCGTTCCCTGTCCATCTCATCTCTTGGATGGCTGTAATGTCTGCCCCGTATGTGTCTAGGATATCGAGGAGGGCTTTTAGCGCTCCTGGTCTGTATAGGGTTAACATGTTCCACGTGTCGTAAATTCGTAAATCATTCGTAAGTCCTTGTTCCGTTTGCTATTTCATCATCTTGAGTTCCGTCCGGCTTTATTTTTCATAATGGTGGTTTCTTTTACGGGGTGGGGTTGTTGGCCCCACGCCCAACCCTCTTTTATCCGGAGTTGATACGTACAATTTGAAACTGGTAGGTATTTTCTATTCGTTATACCTATGTATATATAACTAGTTATACTTCTTCACATAGCGGTCCCCGATGCGGTGAGGCTCATCATCAAAATATTAATGTTAAGGTACTTCTAAAGTTAAAAGGTCAAGAGAGAAATTTCATTTTTGTCTCTTTTAGAGTTTTTTTGTGTCGGGGGTTACTTAAAATTTTTAATTTTATTTTGTAATTCAAGAACTGACAAAGAAAAAAGGCAAATTTAAAAGATGCTTTAAATGTTTTAAAAGGGCAAAATGTAAGCGGGTTAAACAAACAGCAAAATGGCATTTCTGCTAATATGATTACAAAATTAGCAAAAGCAGGAATAAGTTTGAATCACTTGCAAAAAATGTATCAAAGAAAAGATTATGATGGTATAAGACTATTGTTAAATCAAAACATTAATAAACGTCATTTTGTCTCAATCAAAAATTTATTTAATCATTAATGCATTGAGTGATAAACTGTAATTGTCAACTGGATTGTTAAGCTAGAACTTCTGGCAAGTTTTATGAAATGACAGATTAATCACAACAGTGGAATTACAATTTATAACAATTGTTTCTATATTCTAACGCTCCAGATATAGTAGCCCAAGATATAAGACTTAAAAAAAATTCAAACGTGTTTCTCAAAATTGAAACTCCATAAGAGTATTTAGAAACGGAACATCTAAATCTTACAATTGTTAATAAATCAAAGCTTTTTCGGAAATGACTTACTACGTTGCAACATTATTTAAGAATTCTTGTCCCCGTTATTAATCCAAGAAGAGATATTGTGAACTGCTCTTTCAAAATTCAATAGTTCCAAAAAATATTGAAAACCTCAATTATTGTAACTATTTTCAAAAAAGAAGACACATTCCATGTCAAGTGGTCTAGTTTTAAAAAAGTGTCGCATTACCGCCATGGATTTGGCTGAAATTTTGTGTGGAGGACTCTCTATGTCCGAAATGAAAATTTTGTTTAACCCCCTTACTGGAACCCGCGATAGTACGCCAGCAAGGTTTTGGCAACTTTGAGTCTTAATATCTCATTAATTTTTTTTTTCAAAATAGAGAAATTTTGCCAACTGTATGGGATTTATTCAATGAAAAGAATGAAAGTTTATATACATTGCACCCAAGAAGTGTATAGTGGTTCAATGAGCATGGGACGAGTTTCTCGTTCCAGATCCCATCCCGTGGGACGGATCCCTGTCACTGTCCTATCCCATCACATTTTCATCCCACTGTCCCATAAAAAACCTAAAATGTTCGTCCCATTCCATCCCAATCATCCCATCCCATCCCGGTCGCACAGCTAACCAACGTCCAATTCATCCCATTTTTGCCATACAGCAGTCTCCTTTCGTTCAAATTTAATTTTTCCGTAATTTCTTTCTCCGATAGTGAGTAATCCCTTTTCGTCGCAAGCGGATCGTAAGACCTTTCAGGAACTAAGTCGTTATCACAGAAATCTCCTGGGCTGGATATATTATGGAGGATTTGCGTATTGGCACGATATGCAATGAATTATGAACGAACTAGATTTACTAAATTATCAAAACTCGTCCCATACAAAATTGTCGCCCATCTCATCCCATCCCACGCGACGTTCATACCACTCATATCATCCCATGGGACGATGTGATGAGATGGATCGATGGGATCCCATGCTCATCTTTAGTTCAATGTATAAAAATGTATAAAAAGTTTAACTAATATAATTAATAAATCCAATAAAACCAAGTTGTGCAAGTTGGCAAAATTTCATGCATTTTGATAAAAATTTTATGAGATAATTTTTAATGAGATGATTTTAAAATGAGATATTAAGACTCGAAGTTTCGAGCATTTTGAAAACCTTGTGAATGAGATATTAGGACTCAAAGTTGTTGAAATTTGGCTGGCGTTGAAGAATTTTTTGAATGTGCATTACGAGAACATGCTTTTGAGCTAAGTTCCGTGCCTCTTCAAAACTCAAAAAGGGTTAACATTAACAGGCATTAAAAGGTATTGGTCCGATCGAACAGTGCAAATCAAGCTTTCGGGAACTAAGCATGTTAAGAATACCGTGTGTATACATTACTTTCCTAACACACCAAGAAAAAAGTCATTTGAAGAAAAATATAAACTAACATAATTATTACACTAGGAGAAATGATCATATTCTTACGCCAAAATTTGCAAAGTATAAGCAAACTATATGTAGTAACGGATCATGCAGGGATAAAATTGTATAATAATTTGTCAAACAACACAACAATCTAAATTAAGAAACTTTAAAGCTTTGTTCACGGGAAACTTTTTGGTGTTTATATCTGAAGGCATATAAGAAAATGAAGTCTTTTTAGGCATTGAAAAAACATATATACAAGATTAAAATTAGGAGTTAGATTAGAATTAGATTTAGAGGATTAAAATTACGAAAATATTGAACGGCTTAGACCATGGTTTCAGATGTAACCAGTAGGAAAGTACAATAATAAAAAAGTAAACATACATAAAAAGTTGTAACATACATAAAAATGATGATACAAAAAAAAACTTATGGACATAATATAAACAAAGTTTGTTTGTGTAACCATCATTTTTGTGACACAGCAAGAAGCAATTCTTTCTATCATTAATGCATAACGCAACATCACAGGTACTGTTCGACCATCTGGACCATACTTCAGCAAAAAGCGCATCGCCGTGACTTAAGTGGATGGTTATATGTAAACATTGGTCATCTCTTATTTCATAAGCTACAACCCATTTGAAATGATTTACACGCACTGATGTTTTGAATCTTAGTGGTTGCTGAGCATCAACCGAACCTGTAGCTACAGATAATTTAAAATTCTTTAGAGTTGGCGCAGTGGATTGGGCTCTCTATTTGAAAATAATATAAGAGAATATAATGCAAAGATCCGCAAAGTACCAAATAATCCTCTGATGCAATTTTTGTGACTTACGGTCTATTTCATAAACAGATTTTAGTTTGTCTACACAACCCTTATGTTGGTTGTATTTTTTCCAATAGCTGGGCAAACAACTGACTGAAAAGTACCATATTTTTGTGTTTTGGAGACAGTGTTTCCAATTGATGGATTATGATGATTTCTAAGAAACATTGCACATTTTCTGTCTCTTCTCTTTATAAATGCCAAACCATCTTTACTGATTCGCAAATCTGTAATTCCTTACAATTCCTTATCAACCTTTGTATCACCAGGGAGGCCTTTTCTTTTAGTCCTGACTGTCCCACAGGTGTAAATTAGTTCTGCCTGCAAATGTTTTTGAAGAGCTACAGAATTGAAAAAGTTATCAAAGTAAATAAAGACCTTTTCCCACCAAGTCTCTTGTTAGGTTTTTCACTTCTCGGTTTCCTAATTCCTTTTCCGCGGTATCATTTACTTTGCTAGTGTAGTCTTGAAACTGGCAATCATATCCAGATTTTGCCAGCTCGTATCCAAACCGTGTAACCCCGCCTTATCGGTTTTAATGGCATGAACTGTTTCAAACAACTACGACCTTTGAAACGGATCATTGACTAATCGATTAGTGGATTTTTTGAAGGCTTATAAAATTTGCTGAATGTTTCTGTCAGTGTATCTAATAACAACTGAACCTTATAAAGTTTGTTATAATTTGGAGGTTCTTTAGATGACATAATTGAATTAGCAGCTAAGTGAATATGTCGTAAAATTATTGGCGTAAAAGCCAAGCAACACTAATAAAAGTGTGTCTCAATTCTGGTTCTGGTTAATTCTGGTGATATACCAATCACAATAATTGGGTAACTTCTTCAGGCCCATCAGTATATTAATTCCAAAAAAAAGTGTATTTCGTCTTAGTAGGCGTGTAAGATTTTGTATATCTACCATTTTTGTAACGCGTAACCACATTTGTATTGCATAGAAATTTTTCTGGAAGGGAATTTTCTCAATGAGAGTACTAGGGAAAATATGAAGGAACACATCGACAGTCCAAGTTATCCACAATATTGGAGCCAGTTGCTTATCCGCAATATTGCAGCTGTAAAATTTTTCTAATTTTGAACGCAATTTTCTATAGGAGTTGTCCAGACTGTAACTTTTGCTAATTCTTGTCCTTTTATTGTCGCTAAAGGAATATCATCTTGTATTTTCCATTCACTGCCTTCGGCAATCACATCTTGATTCATATCATTTTCAAAAAGTATTTTCCTCCGTAAGGCATTTTTCTTCTACGTCCGTATTAATGCTATTTACATCTGATTTACTAATAATATTTTCTAAAAACGAAAAAATCTCATGAGGTGCTATTTCACTAAGATCTTTGTAACAGAATAATTTTTTCTCTGGAGAAAAATACATCTAGGTTCCTAGTGGTTTCTTCCCGAAACCGACTTGTTTCCGATTTCATCTACATCAAATATTTTTTCCTCCGTGAAGCAGTTTTCTTCTTCTTCCGTATTAATGCTATTTACATCTGATTTACTAATAATATTTTCTAAAAGGGCAAAAATCTCACGAGGTGCTATTTCACCAAGATCTTTGTAAGAGAATAATTATTTCTCTCAAAAAAAAATACATCTAGGTTCCTAGTGGTTTCTTCCCGAAACCGACTTGTTCCCGACCTGCTTTCTGTAATAATATTTTAATACGCAAAAAATATTACAGAAAGCATGCCATTGGATTAAAACACTCCAAATTTGCAATAATACCCGACACGTGCACTCACTAACGGAACAGTTGACTAAAAGTACTTGCGCAGGATGACGCGCGAAATCCGGCCAATAGCAATGTGTTATTTGTGTAGTGGGAGGCACAACCTGTGCTCCATGCGTGTGGTTTCACTATAAAGGCAGTAGGAATATATTAATAAACTTTATTGGAGACGGTTTCACCTTGAAACCACTGGGGCTCAAAGGGTTAAGTAAAAAAAAACGTGCATTTGTTTATTATTGTTTATTCATTGGTAAATTGCATTTTTTCTTTTAAAAAATCAATTAGGGTACCCCTATTATTAGGATACCTAGGTAATTAGGGTACTCTATTGAGATTCATCTGAACGAAAATTAACATGGAAATCTCATTGAATTAATGAACATGTATGGATTACCACATAGCAACGTTTGCAATCATCCTATTGCAAACGTTGCTATGTGGTAATCCATACATACACTGAATTAAAAAATTCAATATGCTTCAAATCAGTGAAACTTAAGTGCAGTCACAACATAGTGAATTTTCCAATTCAGTGCCTGCTTTTGAATTAAATTCAATTAAAACTTCGTAACTAATTTTGTTATATTGGCTATATATACTATATTAATATATAAGCAATACTGGTTAATTTATTTCATACATATATGCAACTGCACATCGAAAGATTAACAAAATGAATTTTGAACACGGATAGTTAACGTATTATATCCGACAGTGTAACGTTATTTCAATGGCATATTATTACTTGGTATCTTTTTGGTGTAGTACTCGGTGTCTTTTTGCCAATTTTAAACAATAATTTGTGTTATATTAAGCATATTTTAAACAGCCTGGCTTAGAAGCAAAATAAATAACACACATTTTATATATTTAAATGTTATATTAATAGAAGCAGTCGCTGAAGCAGGTTTTTCGGATAGCCTATATAGTCACAGTATAACATTCACATTTACAAATTTCAGTGATTTTAATAGTAAATATTAATTACTTAAACTAATTAAAAGAAAATATATGAAATTGAAACAGTGAAAACTCGAAGCTGGTGGACGTTCATTTTACTTCTATTTAGCGCAGATGTTTAAATTATGTTATAATAACTATAATGATGTTTAAATTATGATTTTATTAATTATTATTTTTTTACATCGAATTGAGCCTCTATGAACTGCGTGGTAACAACCAATTTCATTTTAGTGTCTAGGTCTTGTTCTTATTCCTGCTTTGACTTCCTGCCAGTATCTTCTGAGCCCACCAAGAAGTGCCTGTTTATGCTCTTCGGACAAAGGTCCTCTCCGTCTTTTGGACGTTGATGCCATTTTAAAACCTTAGTAGTTGTTCACCAATATTTTAAATTTGTTCCTATCAAGAACGTTTAACAATCTGCCCAAGACTATTTTCACATTCTTCGAACCATCTCGTCCTTGTTTTCTTAGATTGGATGAAACTCCATATCCTTTTTGTTAGTCGGTGGTCACCGTCCATCCTCATGACATGACCATAAAATACAAATTGTCTCTTTTTAATGGATGCTGTAATAGGGTCTGTTTTGCTGTACAAATCCTCATTTGCTCTCATTCGCCATTGTCCATCAACTCATCTGTTAGCGATTTTCCTGAATATCCTACGTTCTCGTTTTTCAAGCCGCTCAGCTTTACCTTGCCTATTCATGGTCAAAGACGCATGTAAGCCCTCACGCTTTAAAACTGTATTATAATGTCTGAACTTGGATCCTATACTCATCCAATTTTTGTTATAGGTATTTTTTGTCAGTTGGTATGCCTGGTCAAACTTTCTTATCCGGACATTAATTGCTTCTTCTTCTAATCTATTCTCCTGGATGATTTCACCAAGATACCTGAAATTCTTGACTCGTCCAATTTTTCCCGGATTGGTGATCATCCATTCAGGTTCATCGGATTCAGTCCTTATATGTTCGTCATATATTTTGTCTTTTTAATAGAAATCTGGAGTCCAACTTTTTCAGCCATTTCTTACAGCCTATTGATCTTGTTGACTGCTGCCTCTATGTTGTTAGCAACAATGGCCAGTTCATCTGCAAAGGTCAGGCAGTCAATGTACATCCCTTTGTTCTTAGGACCAACTCTGAATCGCCCTTCATTTGTTTCTGAAGGGCTTGGGCTAACAGCTTTCTCCACTCTCGAGTGATCCTTTCCAAAACACAGTTGAAAAGGATTGGGGACAATCAATCTCCTTGTCTTACGCCCGTTTTGATTGTAAAGATCTCACCCATAAATTTTATTTTTGACATTGTAATTTTATTAAATTATTATAAATATAATTATTAAGTTTTCCAGTGAGTTATCGAACTGTTCTTGACTATAAGAAAATCTAACACTATGGCATGAACTTACTTACGCTTCAGCCAATAATTTAGTTTGTAAGTTTTCTATTTACGAATTAAAAACAGATTTAAAAATAATATTGCAAATAACGATAGTTTTGAAAATATGTTTCTAAACAAATAAATTATACTAATGGAAAATGGTTAAGATTTCATACATAATTTCTAGGGATAATCTTTCACTACAATATCTAATTAAGGTATAGGGGTGGAGCTGAAATTTTGCTGGAATCATTGTAAATAACTAATTAAGTCTTCAGTTATCTCAGTTACATTATAATGTTGAAACTTGAAACAATTTTGAAACTTGTCACAATTTTTACAAAAATATGTGTACTATACAATATCAAAGAATGATGTGAAATTTTATATTTGTTATATAATTGTAAATAATTGTTATAATTTGTTATATAATTGTAAAAATAATTTATGGATTTAAACTCAAATTTATAATTTTGCAATTTTATATATTAATTGATTTTTCGGGTTCCGTACCGAAAACGAAACCCTTATAGAATCACTTTGTTGTCCGTCTGTCTGTCTGTCTGTCCGTCCGTCCGTCCGGTTGTCTGTCTGTCAAGATTTTTCATTTTTCTCAGGAACGCGTAGAGGTGACAAGTTGAAATTTATATCAAATACTCGGGTCTGCGGTCTCTTTCAGCTGTGAAAAAATCAAACTTGTAAGTCAACGCGATCAAAAGATATGACCGTTTATGTCGCATATTTTGCGATTTCACAAGGGAATCAAAACCTATAGAGTACTTCCCGTTGACCTAGAATCATGAAATTTGGCAAGAAGCGGTGTCTTACAGCACATGTAAAGGGAAACCGTAAATATGTAGTTTTATTACAAGAAAAATGCGAATTTACTATTAGAAACTTATGAAAATACACTAATGTGTTGCGTGGTATTGCCAGGCACCAGAAGCATATGGGTTGCATACAGTTAGGTCCTCCTAGAGATACCTTACTTACAAGTTTGAACGGAACCCTCGGTGCGCGAGTCATAATTCGCACTTGGCCGGTTTTTTTTAGTCATTCGAGAAATTCTTGTTATATATTTTATGTAAGTTTTATTTGATAAGACTTATTAAATATGTAGAATTATTATTATTTATAGTACATAATGTTGTAAAATGTGACTACATGGAGAATTATTTTTAGAAAAATTTAAGAAAATTCTGTAAAATTTTCAATAGGGAATTATGCATGTATTTGTACATTTGGTTCAAATGTTTTTATTCCGAATCTTTATTCCCACACATTTGAACATAACCATTATTTTAGTAATTAATATCTTTTTAATCACTTAAAATTAATACATAAAATTCTAATTTGCAAAGCGCAACACCATTGATTAAAAAGAAACGTGACGTCAAATACTATGTCAACAGTATTACTTACTTATGTTTGGCAATTTTTGGCCGGCTTGTGAATTCATATATTGTTTAAGTGCAATTTTTGCATCCTAGTGAGATTAGAAATCATTTAAGACAATGAATGAAGGTGGTTTTGTAAAAGCACATTCGGGTAGGCTTCCGAGAAAAGATCCATGATGTCTTATTTTCTTTCAAATCCAGACTTCTATCTAATACTGATTCTGAGAGAAGAACTTCTTTTATCAGTGCTAACCATTCTCTTTATAGTACTCATTCTTATTTCTTACGGGTGGTGACATATTTCGATTTTGGCAATGGAATATGTGAGCCAGAACTCTATTTAATCGTAGTGGCACATTTACACCTTTTTGTTTCATTATGTTGTATTGAACATAATTTTATGTATCCTCCTATATCTGTAATTAAAGATGTATTGTATATATAAAAACAAAACGTGCGTTGGTATAACGAATTTAAAGTCAAGGGATGAACACGTCTTACGTGAATTAAATACAAAACTGATTAACTGAAATCGTATTAGATATCGAAATACGTTATACTTACATTAAAGAAATCTTCACAACAATGTAATCAAGTTGTTGCAGATACATCATCTCTTCAGAACCTTCTACCGTTCCTTACGTATTTTTGCACTTACTCGATACTGGAAAAAACTTTATCAGGTGCACTTCTGATAGTGTTTCTAGTAGTAAACAATGGACTGGACTGTCACTGGACATAGTATTTGACGAGATCAACAGAGCGCGCGAAAATGACAAGCGTTTAAATAGCTCAAAATTATTCTTTATTTTAAATATTTTTTTAAATTTATATTACAGCATTTTTAAACAGCATTTATATATTTACGCATTTTTAAATAGTATTTATATTTTTACCATGTTATTTACATATGATGTTAGAAATATCTCAATAAAATAGAACAATTTAAAACTTGCTATAACATTTGCTTGTGTATTAATCTTAACTTCGCCGTGTTTCTAGATTTGCTTGTTTATTTTATATTATAACTTTAAATAATACTAAAACACTTCGTAATTATAACTCGAGAGTTTAATAACAAAAATATCTCATAAAATAATCTCTTGAAATATTTTACAGATTGTATTTAGACAGATTGTATATTTTATTGAAAATATCCTGGACTTATGTAAAGTGTATTAAAATGCGGAAGCTTTAAGCTATTTATTCAAAACATCAATTATTGAAATGTTTTAATACACAGATTCAACGATATTTCGAAGTATAAAATATCTTGTTATATAATTTTGCCCATTTAAAATTGGTTTAAACATTTCACTTTATAAAAATATCAGTAAAAATCCCAATTCGATTTGTTTCATAATATCATTTTTGGAATTGTTTTTACTGAAATATTTAAAAAAAAAAAAAAATGTTTGATAAGTAAATTTCAAGAACTTTTTGATAAACTTTTTCAAAAATGTGTTCGTGATTTAAGACAAGTTACATTTTATATCATTAGTAGGCATTAAAAAATTACATATTTAAATGTAATGGTGAAAACTACAAAATAGTAGTTTATGATAGCAGTGTGAAGAAGGGCTTTATATATGAGTTGCGAAGTTTAAAGCTTTAATCGCAATGAGTACACAACGTGTAGCACAAAAATACATTATTTTATCTACGAACTATGTTAAAATACTGTTAAATCTACAAAAAAAAATGTTTCTTAACGATAATATTGAAAACTTGTAATTTTGACAGACAAAATATGTCAAATCACTGCCATAATAAGGTTACAACGTTTTGGTCGTTGTAATCCAGGTTTGCCTATAATTAATCTAGACTAGGTTTATGATTAGGTTAATTTATATTAGAGCCTGATAAATCCAGGGCGAGAGTCGAGGCTTCTTGATTTAAAATAAGAAAAAAAATAATCAATTTTAATATACGTCAGAAAATTTATTTTCACTTCGTCTATGTTTTTTGTTTAGTGACGCGAGTTGTTACCATAGTAACAACAAACAGATATCGTTTTGAAAATCCATTTGATTTACATTGAACTTTTACGCATGATTTGGATACTTTTACACAGTATTATAATAATGGCATCCTGCGCATACAATAATTGGCTTATTAATGGATTCATTTTGGTGTGCAAGTATATAAATTATATTTCTTTGTAATTTCTTTATCTTCCATTTATTTATTTAATTAATAATTAAATTTTTATTATTATATTGTGAATTAATTTTTACATTAAATTTAAATATGTGATTTTTGTAATGCCTACTAATAATATTATAAAATATAACTTAAAAAAAAGCTTTTACCTGTTTCTTTTTTATTCTTACCATTTGAGTTAAAGACATTTGGGTAATAATTCATTTTACTCTAAAAATAATCAATTTGAATATACGACAAATGCATTAAACAATATGCGACATAAACATTAATAATAAACGTGTTTTTTCATATTCAATAATCTATATCAATTCTCTATATTTGATAAGATTATTATTATTATCTGTATATTTTATTATATTATTGAATTGATATTCAATATTCTCTGTCATTGAAATTAATGAAAAATGTAACAGAGTGCATAAAATCTACATAAAACTAAGTAAAATATTTATTTACATTGTGATTTTATTATATAGTTAATATGTGTAATAATAGTATATTCCTTGCATATATTTAAATAATCTCCTTTTTCTTGTTTTAATAAATTTAGTTGCAATTTATATGTATTTATATAATTATGTATTTATATAATTATATATTTATATGTAACACATTATAATTGCAAAATTAATTAACCCTGTTAAATAATTCGATTTTTTTGAGAAATTGTTGCCTTTATAAAGAAGTAAGTAGTATAATATAATATATAGTAGCATAATATTTGTTTAGTTGTAAAAATAACAGAAAACTTAATAAATTGAAATCATTTAATTAACCTAACGCCTATAAATATGCTATAGTAAGTAATTATAAAATTAATATGTTTAAGCAACTTATTGATAATTTTAGTTATTTTTAGAGCAATTAAAATGTTTTCAATGCATTAATTTCAGATAATAACTAACAAGTAGCAGTATTACCAGCATAATATTCGTTTTATCGCAAACAGCAAAAAACTTAATGGAGTGACATTTCACGTGAAACGGAAAACTGAAAATAATGTTAGATTCTGGATTTTGTTTAAATTTGAATTAATTGTACTTCTATATTACCTGAATGAATATCATTATTAGTTTGTGTAGCCTAGTTTCCAATTTATAATTTTGTAAATTTTAGGAATATATATTTTCAAAGCTATAGTAACTATTACCCAAAAAGTAATATTGTTTTTATAAAATTATATAATTTACTTTATATAAAAGTGTATAATGTTTTTTTGCGAATAATCAATGTTCTTCTTGGCAGTTATTATTAATTCGAAAAATTTTTGAATATTTGTAAGTAAACATTTCAAACCGTATTTCACTTAACATCGGTATTTTTCATTCTATTAATTTTTATCTAAAAATGTAGTATATAAATAATACGCGTAAAGTCATATAATGGGATCTGCATTCGTTTGGAAGATTAATTGGAAATTAATGTGCGAAGGCGCCGTACTGAGCGCCGCACTGGCGATTTCTTACGTTGACTGGTGTACAATCCAACGGTTTAAAAAATACTGCAATATCAATATGAATGAGTATTACAACTATAAAAATTGCAAAATACATCCGTTCTTTTCCGACTACATATTTGTTACATATTGATCATCCTTTAATCAAGGATTTTTTTTAATTATTATATTAAGTATAACAAGCAACAAATATATAGAAATTAAAAAAAATAAAAATACCGAAGTTACTCAGAATCTATAATCATTCAAAAATATCTTATTAGTTGAATTAAAGTCAGTCAAATGTTACGCGTATCGATATCTGGTAACATAGTTGTTCACCATTATATAATAGATGGGAATATAATCGTGTCTGTCCTCTCCCTAACATAAGGTACGAAGTATAAAAATAAGTCAAACCAAAAGTTCAAAATCCAAAAGCCCAAAATACAAAAGTCAAAAATTTCAAACTTCAAAAGCCCAAAATCCAAAAGTTCAAAATATAAAAGCACAAAATACCAAAAGTCCAAAATACAAAAGTCAAAACGGCCAAAATCCAAAAGTTTAAAATATTAACACGTTGAGTGCCATACAAATACTTAGGGAAATCACCGTCAGGCCACGGGCGGTGCTTAGAACCGCTGGTATTTACACTGTCAGTCGCCGGTGACTTACCCGGCCTAAACGAAAAATTCTGTGTCGATCACCGGTGGCACACACGGCACTCAATGTGTTAAAGCCCAAAATCCATAAGTCCACAATCGATAAGTACAAATGCCCAAAATCCAAAAGTTCAATATATAAATGCACAAAATCGAGTTGATTACGTTCATTGAAGCACCTTGTGATATTTGACATTTTTCGTTTTGTTGTCGGGCGCGAGAATGAACAAAGCGGATTTTTTTGCCGACACGTGAACATGCATCGTACAATTGACCGTTAATGAAACACTGATTTTCGAGATTCAGGCCACAAACACCCAAGGTTTGGCCTTGTGATTTGTTGATCGTCATGACAAATGCAAGACGAATTGGAAATTGAATTCGTTTAAACTCGAATGGCATATCGGTTGGGATCATCGGAACTCTCGGAATGAGAACTTCCTCACCTTTGAATTTACCTTTAAGTATCGTTGCGTGAATCACATTGCTCATGACTTTTGTCACCACTAAACGCGTTCCGTTACATAGCTTTGGTTGGTTCAGATTTAGAAGCATGATGACTACCGAACCAACCTTCTTTTGTAAATTTTGCGGTGGCAAGCCTGGCAGATCTAATAAGTTTAAAAGTTCTGTTGGATAGTTGGTTGCCTCGTCTTCATTTGTAACAGTGTCGATAGATTTTAAAAAATGTGGTGGACCCACGATTTGATTTTGAATTGTGATGTTTTGTTCTTTGCCGCTATGATTGCTCGTTCACTCAACCAATAGTAATGTTTGTGATTAACAATCATGTTCGGGAACACTTTGTTGATGGGCTCGTCCTTAGTTGAGACCAAATTGCAAAAAATATGCTAAAACGAAATTTTTTATTTCGTCAATGGGAAGACGACCATTACCGTTTGACAACAATCGCTTGGAGAAATCTTCGGCAGATGGGTCGTTTAGCAATGCAACTCGCATGATTGTCGTCAGATGAAGTTTCTTAATATAGCGCCCCAGAGTAGATGATTTGATGCAAGCGTTTATTTCATCGGCAGCGGTGGATCTTGGAATTACTGGTAGTGTTTGCCGAAAATCGCCAGACAGTACATCTTTGATGGTTGGATTTAGTGCTTCCAATGAACGTTTGTGCGCCATTGTGCATTCATCCCATATGATCATTTTACTTGCTATTAACACTTTGAATATTGCCGATTGTTTCGCAATGTTGCATGTGGGTGTTTCAGTCGTTTGAAGGTTTAACGGTAATTTAAACGCTGAATGAGCCGTTCTGCATCCTTCTAGCAACGTGGGCGATATACGCGAAGAAGCAACTGCTACGGCAATCTGATCTCGCACGAACAGTGGCTAATGACATGTGGAATGTCTTCCCAGTTCCATCAGGCGCATCGAAAAAAAATTTCCACCTTTTCCATCATCACTTGCCTTCATTAACTTATTGTACACATCCTTTTGTTTTGAGTTCAACAGTGGTACATTCATTCAAACTGATTCATTCAATGCATCTCGGTCGTATTCACGTTCACGTTCCAATTCTCAAGTGAGTATATCAATATGTCTTCTATCAAAAGCAAAGCCTGGTTATGTATTTCCTCATTCACCTCGAGATCGGGATTCACTGAAGTGGCAAGAATTCGATGTAAAATGTCCTCCTGATGTAAACACGTCATCCTTGTACTTGTTCCACAGTTCAATTGGATTCGATCGGAAACTTGTCGAAATAATGATAGCAATGTTGGGCACACTGTATCATTGTGTCACTGTAACACTGTGATATTTCGAAGTGATTCAAAGGATGTCGGCCCACGAGCATTATAGAGTAGAGTAACGTTCGTGCAAATGGATCGCTTTGGCAAATAAAAAAGAAACTTGTCAATGTTGTCGCTGGAGGTGTTGCATCACGATGAGCAACATTTGATGCGTTGAAATAAACTCGTTGACCATTTTCTAGATGCACCGCCAAATGTAAAACACGTGGATGACGTTCATGAATGGGGAATGAAAAGCACCATCTACTGGCATAGCTTAAGCTATAGCTTAATTAGTTTCGACTGTGCGAATATATGTGGCGTTCCATAAAAAAATAGATAATGAATTATTTTCATTATTATTACCTTTTTTCGTGAATTTCGTGAATTTTCCAACATTTTAATAGTCACTATAATAGCAGGGGTGGAGACAAATAAAAAATCATAAAAATCGGTCCAGCGGTTCTTGAGTTTTTAAAAGTCTTACTTCAAACCCGACTTTGTTTTACATATTAAAACTAGCTACATTTTTAGATAAAAAAAAACACGTATGCGGTCATCAATAATAAATAAATATATATATATATATATATATATATATATATATATATATATATATATATAGTAAATATCAATCACTCGAACTACATGTACGATAAACATGTGTAAACAGTTAGCAATTGCTTCAAATTATACAATTTTTTTGATTAACTTACTTTTTTTCAGTATTTTGTATGTTTTCTTGAGTTTCCATTTCGCGAAACCTAATTCAAATAATGAGTATAATATACACTAACAATATAACTCTCGTATGATTCAAATCAACAAAAATCAAATACTTTTGAACAATTTCTTTTCTTGTTTAGTTTTAAGGTTATAAACCATGCTCGTCTGTCAGTCTGCGAAAGAAATAGAGAGAACTATTATAGTAATATACACTGACAAGCGGACAGTATGATAAGGAAATCACCGATTCGATTCATTTTTAGTACACGCGTAGGTGATGACCAGGAGTATAACAGGTGTAAGTAGTAAGATGCCATACTTATCCGTTTCCGAGAAATGAATTAATTGAGAAATTAATTATTTTTTATGCGTTCGTCTGCATTATACGTTAACAAAAATTCAACATGCGAGTAGCGCAACGGTAACAGTCGCGCTCCGAGCGCGAGGTCGCCGGTTCGAACCTGCCAGCGGGGTTGCGTTTTTCTTCAAATATTTCACATTTTTTACAAATAGATGTGTCTTGAATAATGTTTATTTTGGAATCAATTGTAAATATTTTTTTAACGGGACGTAGCAAGCATCTTTAATTGTAAGTTAACTTGTCAAGTGGCCCCCTGAAAGCTTCCCGAGCATCTTGGAATCGCTCCACGTATTACCTGATGATGTCGAATTTGTTAGAATTTATATTCCCTTTCCAGGTACGATCTACGAATTCATTTTTAATACTAATTGTAAGGTATTATGAAGGGGTTATGTTGATATCAGTGCAGATAACGTAGAAATTAAGAGATTAAAAAAAAGAAATTGAAAATTTCCTGCATGATTTTTTCAAAATTCCTTTTCCCGCTAATAAAAACAGTTATTACAATTAATTCCAAAATAAACAATATTTAAGACACATGAATTTGTAAAAAATGTGAAATATTTGAAGAAAAAACACAACTCCGCTGACGAGTTTGAACCGGCGACCTCGCGCTATCGAAGCGCGACTGTTACCGTTGCGCCACTCGCTTGTTGAATTTTTGTTAACCTATAAGTGGGAGAAAGAGAAAAAGCCATCGCGCCGTATAATGAAAGTAACGCGGCGTATAACGAAAGAAAGAGCGCGCGGTATAGAGAATATAAACTGAGAGAAAGAGAAAGAAACTTACGCGGCTTATACGTTTTCTGCCGAATCACTCATACCGAGACCTCCCTAAAGGAACTTCGTTCCAATAAAATAAATAATAAATACTGAAGTTAAGTGAAATCCGATTTGAAAAGTTTTCTTTCGGTTTTGTATACGCAAAAAAATCAAATTTCCATTTTATAATAACTGCCAAGAATAACATTGATTTTCTCAACAACAACAAAAAACATACTTTTTTTTCATCTTTTTGGATAATAGCAGCAATAGCTTTCAAAAAATGTATTCCTCAAATTTCGTCAATTCTAGAAAGGGTTATAAATTGGCAACTGGGCTTCATAGAAAAATAATGATATATATTCATTTAGGTCATAAGAAGTTCAATTAATCGAAATATGAACAGAATCTAGAATCTGCCACTATTTTCAGTGTCCGCTTGACGTGAAATGCCCCTTATTAAAATTATTCAATTAACCATTAAATATGTAATAATTTTAGTTACTGTTAGAAGAATTAATTTGTTAATTAATTAATATCAAATTAAAACTGGAATTTTAATAAATTAATAAACTATACATTAATTAATTCCATCAATATTGTTATATTTATTAAATTACCATTTTATTAAAATAAATATTTATTAAACATTTTATAATAATATAAATATTTTATTTAAATCAAATATTTAAAATGTTTCATGCAATGGCTACATTCTACAAATAAAAAAAAAGAATCTATTGATAAATCTCATTAAATTGCTCTATTCTACAAATTAATTATTAATTAACTTTATATAGTATAGTCTTGTTTTGTATAGAATCATTTCGACTATAACACTGTATACTCTCGGGCAGAAAGACCTAATGGTCGATAGTCTATTGTTAATTTTTTGTTTACAATAATTATTTCTTCTACTATTTAAAAAGAAATCAAATAGTTTTTTTTTTATAAAATTAAATTGCGAATTAAAAAAAAACACAAAGCTATTAATAAATCTTATTTCAAACATAATACGGAATGTAAACATTTTTTTAAAACCGCATAATTAAAATGGCGGAGTGATCAACGATAATTGAACGTGTCAAATATCTTGTCTGTTGTATCGGCTTGCAATTTTGCGCATAAACGAATCTGCTCTCTGTTAAATCGCACCAACTTACCAGGTGATAATTAAACTCATTTATTATCATTATAAATTAATATTAAATACAGCTTATTTTATATAGAATATTTTCAATTTGAAACTACTTCCAAGTGGTTTTATTTAGATAAGTGAATAACTTACCCACTTCTAAAAAATCTATTTTTAAATGAAAATAGGATGTATAGTTATTGTAGTGGCAACGCTGCAATTTACCTAACTTTACCTGTAACTAACTTGACAGTCATTCATTCTACTTGTACAGTTTGGACTTGGAAGTCGTATTTAGAGTTCTATTACGTTTTTAAATAGTTTTATATTATTTTAATTTAGTTTTAAAAATATTTTGATTTTGTTTTTGTTATTTGTGGTGGTTTGTGGTTATGTAAAAAGTTTTATTTAACATTCGTGTTTACTGTTATCGTAACCTTAAAATTGGTATAGTTATCTAGTTATATAATTTTGCATATCTAGTTTACGAGAAAAATGTGTTAATTCTACAAATCTCTATTCGGTTCTAGTTTAAGGTGATTGTTTCTTTTAATTTGTTATGAATCGTTTTGGAAAAAGTTTTAAAAACTTGTAATGTTCTGGGCGAGTTTAAAATAAATGTTAACGTAGTTTCAAGCATTTTTGTGATAATAAAATAATTGGAAATTTAATGATAACAATAACTGGAAAATATTTTGTTATTTAAAAAAACAACTTTTTATTTAAAATGAAGTTTAACAGGGTTATAAATGTGGTATATGCTATTAGAGAATAGTATGGATTAGTACATGCTTTTGTAGTATAGTGTGGATTAGATGAATGTGTTTAAATATAATGCGAAAATATGACAATTGACAAAGGTGTCAATATTAAATATAGTGATACGTAATAATCCAATGTGTCGGTTAAAAAATGAGTTTGTTCGTGTAATTTCTGTGGAAATTCTGACTTTTGATTTAAAACCGTGTCGAATAAAGTTGTTATATGAGGTAATGTTACGTAGCTTGTTGCCAATTGTAGCCTTTATATTTCTTTTAGTTTTTCAAAATTATGTACAAATTATAAAGTTCATTAAAACGACTGATTTAATCTGTAAGGTCTATTACACAAGTCCGTGCCGTATCCGCTTAGTTCTGTGAAATTACATTCCCGTGTCAGTGATAAATCATATTATTACATCCTTAATAATGCACTCATCCGGCACAGTGCCGTATTTTAGTTGTCAGTATCCGATATTTCACGCACCCATTTTTTGTATGGAAATTAATTGCAACCACTTATTCAATACATTAGTTACTGCATGATTCATCTCCAAAATAGTTGATGATTTTCATTATTGACGATTATCAATAACTGATTTGTAGGGTAAATAGGAATCAACTGGATATGTGAATAGGTATCACTGAAACGTTTTCACTGACATTATACTGATACCACACTGATTATTTTACGTTACTTACACCACACGGATTATTTTATTTACATTAA
The DNA here is from genome assembly GCA_944588485.1 of Phosphuga atrata. Classification (NCBI taxonomy): domain Eukaryota; kingdom Metazoa; phylum Arthropoda; class Insecta; order Coleoptera; family Silphidae; genus Phosphuga; species Phosphuga atrata. Next base: position 30,683,334 of record OX155894.1, read on the forward strand.
AATAATTAGTTAAGATTGAAATATTGATTACAATTTACAAAATATGTTTACTACTTCAGTTGTAGTTTGGTATTCAAAATAATCTAAATTCTAAATCATCAATATTTTCACTAATACTTAACTGACACGGCGCTGATAAGTTACTGATGCGTGTCAATGGACCTCTATATTGAAAGAATTGTTATTGAAAGCTTATTATTGATTGAAAAGACTTTCATTTCGAATTCGCTATTCTGAGATAATTCACAAATTTTTCCTTCAAACTTAGTTTTATTTTGTCTTATCTAATCACCGTGTTAGAGTAAGGATGACTATTATAGTTCCACCTTGTTTAGATCTTATCTAGCCTTATTTCGTTTAGTTTTAAATTTGTTTTATCCCGCAAGACTGTGTTTCTTGTCTAGCCTTATCTATTTTGCATGGCTTACAATTAATTACAATTTCTTTAGTAAATTTATTTTTGACTTTTCTAGTGATATCATGCGATGCCCTTGGGTTTTTCAATAAAAATTTTGGGTCTCTTGGTTGATTTTTAGTTTTTAGTCTTATATTATATTATCTAGTGTAATATCATAATATCTAATGATTATATAAAGCTTGTTTTGATAAAAGCATTTTTACATTCATCTAGTGATATTTTATCTACCTTTAACTAGACTTTTGATGTCTTGATGTCTACTTTTGATCGCCGGTTTGCACTTGTGTCGTTTTCCGTCCATACCTGTCTAGTATTTCTAATATTATTTTAACCTTAGTCAAGCAAATTTCAGTTACATACTTATAAATAATATACAATATCTGGCAAGTTCTGACAAGACCAGGAAAGATGAGACATGATTGCAGTTAAATAGTTGTAAAATACTGGTCTGATCTTACCGCAACATGCCTGGTCTTATCTGGCCTTGTCTGAACTAGCCTGATGTTGTCTGGCCATGTCTGATCTTGCATGGTCTTGTCCGGCATTGTTTGAACTTGCCTGGTCTTGTTTGAACTTGCCGGGTCTTCTCTGATCTTGCCTGGTCTTGTCTGATCTTGCCTGGTCTTGTCTGATCTTACCTGGTATCTGTCTGATCTTATCTGGTCTTGCCTGATCTTGCCTTGTATTGTCTGATCTAGCCTAGCCTTGTCTATTTATTATCTATCTATAGCTTGCATCAGATCAGACAAGACCAGGCTAGATCAGACAAGGCGAGATAAGACCATGCAAGTCGCGGTAAGATCAGACCAGTATTTACAAGTATTTAACTGCAATCTTGTCTGATCTTTCCTGGTCTTGTCAGATCTTACCTGATGTTGTATATTTATTATCTATATATAACTTACATATCTATATATCTGGGAATTTCAAAATTGGCACATATTTCCTCAGGAAATGATAACAATCTATAAATTTGAAATTTACTATATCAAGACTTATTAAGTCATTAATTAAAAAAATATATTTTAGTGAAATTTATTTCCTGATACTATTGTTTTTATATTTAATTATTCCATAAATATTTGAGGTAAAATAATATTAAAAGAAATTCGTATTTAACTTATTATGGTGCCAGAATTAAACAAAGTATGAAGGATTTGTTCTAAAGTTAATCTTTATTATCTAATTATTTAATTAATCACATTGAAATTTATTAAATAATTCCCAAACAATAGACCTTTTTGCGGTTAGCGCATGCGCGTCCGTCATGCTTAAGACACGGGAAAATGAAAGATTCGGGCACATTTTGTTATTTTCACTGTTTATACGTCAAAAAGCCGGAGGTGGTGGTGGCTCAGATAGCTAAGCACTTGGCATTTGATTCAGACAGCTGGGCTTCAAATCCCCACAGAAGCAAAGCAGCAAAAATTAATGGCTGCAACCCATTACACTCAATAGGGAATATGCATCAATTTGTTTTATTTGCTTAATTCACTTTTTACTTCGTTTTAACATATTAAAAAATATAAATACTGTTGAAAGTGTTTCAATTAATTTAAAAATATATATATAATATATATATATATATATATATATATATATATATATATATATATATATATATATATATATATATATATATATATAATACGATTAAATTTGACCTGAACGAAACGCATCATCATTGGTCATAGTTATGTGACGTGCACGTCGACAATTATCGGCCTCGATATTCACAGATGTAGGTAGGGTGGACTATACACCTCGATATGGACTTTATCTGGTGTATTTATAATAGTGTTTTTGAATTCCGGTACTATACAATATCTATAAAATGTTTTTTTAGCTTTTTCCATTATCGAAATAGCAAACTCAAACTGAAAATCCTTAACTGTCTATGCAAATTCTATGCAACACTGAATGTCATAGATCATAAAGAATCGGGGATAAAAAAATCAAGTAAATTTAAATTCCTTGCATATTCCCTATTCCCAAATTCCGTGGGGTCTCAACTGCCTAACACCTTCTCTAGAAATTTGTCGTCCCCTGTAGTTAAACTGTAGGTCTGCCATATTCAAATCTTAGTGCTGAGGTTAAATATGTGGAAGAGAAGAGGCCGGTGCCCAACAGTGTGACATAATGACGCTGATGATGACGTCAAAAAGTGCCCGAAATACAAGGCGAAAATTGACACATGCACACAAAAAAATTTCAACTATGAAAAGGTATGTTTAAGTAATACATGTAAAAATACATGCAACTGTATATCTCCCTTTTTCATCTCTAAAATCAATGATTACCACTATTATCGTTTATCAATGACTAATTTGTGGAAATATGTAATTAGCAATCACCGAAACGTTTTCACTTACATTAGTCGGTGATTCGTATCAGTGTCAGTGACGTATCAGTATAATTCCTGATACGTCTCTGACACCACACGGTTTGATTTATTTACATTAAAATAATTGCTTAAGATTGAAATATTCACTATAATATACAAGATTTTATAACTATTTGTAGTAAACATAATATGAATCCGTCAATGTTTTCACTGACGCGGCACTGATGTGTGTGAATGGACCTCTTTATTGAAAGATTGAAATTATTATTGAAATGTTATTATTGTTGCCAATGTTATATAATAATCTTTATTTCCCCTAAGGGGTTTCTCGATCCCTGTCTATACATTCAAATAAAACTAATGTGACATTATAAAAATTTAACTCAAAATATCTTCTGCAATATGTCATAACAGCGTCATAAATTTACTCAAACAAGCTTCTCTTGTCCTGCTCCTTCTTTTCCCCGTCCAACCTTTCCCTTCTCTTCCATTCATCTTTCATCCACTGTATCTCTCTTCCATCTTTATTCAGTATTTCTTTTGTTTTTCCTTTCATCTCTACACATTCGTTGTGCCACATATGCCACACACACTGTCTCTCTCTCCTCGTAGCACATCCTACACATTCTTTTATCTTCTTCCATCCAATATCTATTTTCTCTCTCCTCATTTCCACATCTGCACCTCACCATTTTCTTCCTTCCTTTCGCACTTTCTACTCCCAGATACTTCGGAATCCCTTCTATAATACAGCTATAGTGAAAATACAAATATAAATATAGTAATTCTATAATACAGCTATAGTGAAAATATCATACTTCATATTGTATCTGGATTCGCTTATTCTTTCTCTTCTTTCTTACATGACTATGTCCTTGTCACTTTGGCTCATCTTCCCATTCATCCACTTGCCTTCCGCTTTTAGCCTAACTATTTCCTTACTCGTGTATCTATTTCTTCGGTAATATTCCTCTCTTCCACTCATTTCTATATCTTTTTCTTTTCTTTCGAGCATGCAGTCATTAACCTGCAGTCTGCCCTTCTGTTAATTTTATTGTTCTTAAAACTTAGTTGCTTTCTTACCAGCTTTCACTCTCAGTTTGCCTCTGTTACATTCCTCTCTTACTATGTATCCTGGAGTTTCTACCCATAATACCCATCTCAGGTATTTCTATTGCACTTTCTCAACCTCTTCCTATTCATTCCATCCACAGATTTCTGCTCCATACAATTATATACTCTCTATCAAACTTCCAAACATCATCATCCTCCTCCTGAAGTCGCTTCCCCATATTCTTTCTCCTATCTCAAAATACACCCCATTACCTTGTTTGCTTTCCTGGCTAACTCTCTCACATGCAATTTATCCGAGGCCCTCTCGTTTATTGTGTAGCCTAGGTACTTAAACTCTTTTACTCGCTCAAGTGTTCTCCCTTCCCACTTCCGTTCCTGCCAATATAAATTTTCTTTGTTTCTTATTCAAAATAAATATCAGAAAATTATACAATTATTTTAATAAAAAAACCTTAATCAAGTTATTTATTAGTATATTGTTTATATATTATTGTTATATATTACATATACATACATATACATATATACATACATTTTCAATATATGTACGTGTATAATAAGACAAAATGATTCATTTCAAATTTTAATTTTAAATTGAAAAGGAAATACTACAAAGTGATTTTTTGAAAATTTTATGTATTATGTTATCATTTTTATGCATTATTCATGCAGAAGAGATAAATAAGCCTTTTTCGTTTTGCTACCAATTATTTTATATGGCGGAGCTAAATATTTTGCAAATAGTAAATGCCAAATTGGTTTAGCATTTACATACTAACTGTTGAAAGCGAATTTTGAAATTTGTACCAGAAAATATTTATCAAAGAAAAACGTACCTACAACTTGTAATTTGAAATTGTAAACGAATTGATCGATTGCAGTGATTTTTTCAAAATTATAAGTATTTTTGTATTTTAAAAAAATAATAATAATTATAATAACTAATAATAATACCAGTTTCTTAAGGAATTTTGAAACTTTTACTAATGTCGCGAGCCTAAAATTCGTCACTCTTCGTAATATTTTGGAAACTATCAATGCAAATTTTCTCAAAATTGTAATTTCAGAAAAATTCACGAATTATTTTTTTGTGAAGTTTTAAAAAAAAATTAGTAAATTTGCAATTCTCTTTTAAATCTAAAATTCGTAGAAATTAAAACAATATATTTTGAAAAGTATTACGGGGTCTAATAATATATATTTTATAACTATTCTGTCACTACTTTAATAACAATTGATTCCTTGTTTGAACAAATGATGTGAGGTCTATTAATTATTTAATATTATTATAAATAACTATTTAATAACTATTTTCTAACTACTTTAATATTGGTTTAAACAATCCTTTCCTTATTCTGAAAAGTGTTGACGTCCAATAACTATTTAAAATGTTTTATAACTATTTCCCCACTACTTTAATAACATATTGGCTTAAACAACCGTTTCTTTGTTTTAAAAAATACTATTGGGTCGAATAATTCTTTAATTTTATTATAAATAACTATTTAATATATTTAATAATCATTAATAACTATTTCCTCACTACCTGAATAACATATTGGTTTTAACAATCCATGCATTATTTTTAAAAGTGCTATGCGTTCTGATAACTATTTAATGTAATTATAAATAACTATTATGTATATATATATATATATATACTAATATGTTTATCTACGACCACTTATTGTAAATGCCCATTATTATACAGTTCGTGGACTATGTAAATACATCATAACACACACGTATGTAATAGTTCGCGATTAATGATAAGTTATGATTGATAACACAAACGTGCGTTTGGTTTACGATTCGTTGATTGGTTGAGAGCTATTATTACGTACTCGTACGTTCAGCGCCCCCCCCCGTGCCACAATTCAAACTAACAGAAATTAATATTGCGTACATTGGGTTGCCTATATCTATGCGCACTCTTATTCCAGTTTAACCCAAATAAGTACTAAATAATAAGGTCTGTAACTATTAAGAATGTATTTCTTTTCATTTCTATCAACTTAAATAATGTCGAGCAACAGTTAATTATGAAAATACAACTGTTTGTTTACACGGAAAAAAGTAGCGAGAAAATACTTAATAGTATATTACGTAACGAGAGTTGTAAGAAGCATACGAGCGGAACAGTTACGTTAATAACAGTATGCGTAATTCCGCGAGTAAGTAATTGCCTTACAACTCGAGTTATGTACTATACTTTATCTACGACTACACTAATTTGTTTCTGTTTAAGAAAAATATGTTTGATGTAACAAATTTATTTCTTACATACATTATTTAACATTATAATACACGGAAAAAAGTACAGTTTAAATAGTAGCATCGGCCTTACGAATTTGAAACTGTAAAAACTAACAATTGCTTTTTTTAATTACAGTTTCCGGTATTATTAGTAAAAAAGTTTTAAAAATTACATTATGCGACTGCAATCTTTAAAAATTTGTATTCGTATGGCCGCTGCTACTATTTAAACTGTAATTTTTAGAGTGTACTTTTTTCCGTGTATTATAATGTTAAATAATGTATCTAAGAAATAAATTTGTTACATCAAACATATTTTTCTTATTAAACAGAAACAAATTAGTGTGGTCGTAGATAAAGTATAATACATAACTCGAGTTGTAAGGCAATTACTTACTCGCGGAATTACGCATACTGTTATTAACGTAACTGTTCCGCTCGTATGCTTCTTACAACTCTCGTTACGTAATATACTATTAAGTATTTTCTCGCTACTTTAATGACATATAGGTATAAACAATTCGATTCCTTATTTTGAAAGATGTTATGAGTTGTAATAACTATTTTCTCACTACTTTGGTAACATACTGTTTTAAAGAATCGGTCATGATTTTTGATTTAACATTTCGCGGTTTTTTGTTGTTGTCGATTGTTGCAGAGCAATTTAGTAATTACATATCGGTTCGAAGTACAAGTTTAATTGTTAGTAATTAAATATTTTATAGAATCGTTAAATAATCGGTAAACAAAAAATGATGTAGTGTAAAATATAATTAAAGTCGTTTTAATGGTTATCGTTATTTTTGTGAAATTAATAAATATTTTATTTACATTTAAACAGAAACAAATTAGTGTAGTCGTAGATAAAGTATAGTACATAACTCGAGTTGTAAGGCAATTACGTACTCGCGGAATTACGCATTCCCCGCTACGCGGGTCTTGCGTAACTGTTTCGCTCGTACGTAATATGCTTCTTACAACTCTCGTTACGTAATATACTATTTTGGTTTAAGAAAAGAAATTACAGTTAACTGAAAAAAATCGTGATGTTGCTTCATTGCAAAATATTAATTACATCTTGACATTTCTAGTAGACGTAATTAGTGTTATGAATGACTTAAATTTGAAACTACAAGCTAATGAATGGTAAGCTTATTTTGATCTTGTTTGATATGTGCACGCAAAGAAAATTTCATTTATTACAAGAACAGCTTAAATTTGGGAACTTCATTTTGAAACATGTGGAATATTAGTAAAGGAAAATACCGAGGCATCCATTATCCTTCAATCGGAAAAGTATTACAAAATGATACAGAGTTTGCTAGAAGAGTTTGATAAACGTTTCAATGATTTTTAAGGAAGTTCGAGCGTAACTATTTTCAATTATCATAATAGTTATTAAAATTCATTATTTTTATTTATAATAACATAACAAATTTAAAAATTGGTAATTATTATTTTTCTATTTTGCTTCTGTAATGGACTCGTAACAGCACTCATATGGGTGCGGTTATGGCTCGCCGAGTGCGTTACAATTTTCTCAATATGTATCGGCGATTTTTTTATTTAGAAATGGCGTAAAAGGGTGCAAAATAGAAAAAATACTTTAAAAACTCGTTCGTAAGGCGTTTTTCAGCACTTGCGTTTTTCAGTCCATTAGAAAACTCTTCGCTACGCTCTTCGTTTTCCAAAGTTGGACTCGTGCTGTAAAATCGCGCTTACTGAACTCGTTCCTTTAATATACTATCGTTTAATAAAATAGAGTTATTGAATGACTTCGTTATTTTTGACTTATATGGTGTAATAAAAAGATCTGGCAACAGCGCTTTATTGTGTCTTGATAGTTTATAGTATAGAGAGAGAAAAGAATAGTAATTGAAAGGAGTCGAGTGCATTTTTTCTCATAAGACAAAAGTATAAGACAAAATCAACGAAGTCATTCAATAACTCTATTTTATTAAATAAATAACAATTACCAATTTTTAAATTTGTTATGTTATTACAAATAAAAATAATGAATTTTAATAACTATTACTTCCGGTACTGTCGGAGTCCTTCAACCTGTCTTTTTTTTAATGTAATAACCCTTGTTTGTGGTTCATCATAGATGGAACTACTCCTATTTTACTCCTACCATTGGCAGTCCTATTTTACTCCTACCAAATTGTTCCAATTAATATTGTTAGAATCAAAAGCATGTTCCACCGTGGAAAATATATCACATCCCCTTGTACCGCCTTTTAAGCTTTCCATTGACAATAACTCTTGAAAGATGGGATTTAACCTGGGATTCGCTCGAACCTCATTAAAAAAATGTATTTTAATGAAATTTTTGATTGTCTTGAAACTATTGTTTTTATATTAAATTATTTAATAAATATTTGAGGTAAGATTAGAGCAAATTCATATTAAATCAATTAAATTTCCAGAATAAAACAAAATATGAAGACTATTTTCAAAAGTTTATCAAATTATTTAATTAATCCGTAAATTAATCAGAAAATTTAAAACAAAATTTTGCGTTTACTTTAAATTATGACAAAGGTTATAATACAATATAGTCCATGTATAGGCCGCATGAGAACCGTCTTTTAAAATGTCCTGCCGTCTTTTAAAATGACAAAAAAACGTATTTTATCAATTTCTGAAAATCTAGCTAAGGGGACTGCAAGTGCGGAGATACTCATGCGGACATCTAAAAACTTCAGATATTAAAGATGTGAAAATTGGTATTTAAACCCTTCTTTAAAAATGAAGAAATGGGTGTGTTACCATTTTCCAAAAAACAACTGAGAGGTAGAAAGGAATTATTTAATAAGAACAATGCTCCATACAGATATAACCGTTGACAACTTACATTTGAGTAGTAGTTTATAATTACAATTTCAAATGCAAATTGAAAATGCTTTGATGACTCCCATATGCAGTCGTAATATTGTAGGCGATGGATCGTACCTATTCCTGATGCTATTTTATGTATGGAAGTCAAAATCTAGATAAGCAAGTAAATGAACAAATAATTAATAGAGATGAAAACTGTCTTGAAAAAAGATTTCAAAATGTTTACCGAGGGCCGGATAAAATCAAATTGCGGCCCGAAGTTTCGAGTCTCTCAAAAATTGATCAAATCGTTTTATAATCTGTAATTTTTGCAAAATTAGAGAGGGTTATTCTTCTTGCAACTGCAAGATCATACATAGTTTTAATCTGCTTTTTATTTTGGAAAAACTTACCGGAAAAAATCCTAAAGTACGTTATTTGGTACGTTTTTATAATCGTTAATTTCAGGCTTACGTTTCACTAAAACAGAAAAATGTAATATTGGTGAAACCACACTAATTATAGATACAAACATAAAAACTTATTAAAGACGAAATATTGCTTGATTATATAAATATATTCAATCTGTTCGAAGCTTTATAATATTAAGTCTTATTAAGACTATGAACGAATCTCATGTTGAAACAACTACTTACTGGCTAATATCACTCAGGATTTATACTACAGTCATTTGCATGTTATTACTAGTGTCAGTACATTTTCATGTCACTAACAACACATATAACATTGTTTTTAAGATCATTTCGTGAATATCCATCTATGTCTCAGTACAGCTATGCTTTTTTGACTTATAAATTTGAATACACTTACACATACACTTTACACACACATTAGTTTGAACACCTAGGGACTGGTAATAACATGCAAATGTCTGTTGTATAATTCAATATCCTGTGTGATATTAGCCAGGAAGTAGTTGTTTCGGTACATGAGATTTGTTCATAGTCTTAATAACACTTAATATTATAGAGCTACGAGCATATTTGTTGGTTCAATATATTTATTTATTCGTGCTATATTTCGTCTTTAATAAGTTTGTAAAACAGAAAAAGATTATTAGATGTTTGTTATAAAATTTCACGTCTTTTGATGTATTATACCTAGCTCAATATCCATGATATGTCAATTTTCAAGAAAAATCGTGATTTTCGGCACCTCTTCGATTTTAACTTATAGTATATTACACGCAACGTTTACACATATGCAAATATATATTAATATACAATTTACTTTACAATTAGTTAAGAAATTTAAAAAAATAAACAATTTTCAATAACCTAAAAACATCTTATTATATTTACAAGTTATACCTTAAAAAGTAATAAAAGTAACGGAATTGCTTTTAGATTTTCTGAAAAGATTTGGATTTTAGATTTGGAAGTATAATTTATTAATATTGTTTGCAACAATAATTAAGGTAATAAATAAAAACAATAGTTAAGGTAATTAAATAAGGTAGATTGTTTCAAAACGATGTCGAAACTTTGGAACCTGAAAACTTATTCATATTTTTAACTTGATTTATAAATGTGCAAAGTTTTTAATAAAATCCACACGAAAATATTGGAAACAATAAGTTATTATTAAACTGTTTATTTTATTTCAACTTGATTTTATCTGGTCGCTCGCAACAATTTTCAAATCTTACTTACTGTCTAACTTAATATTAGTCATGTTATTCACCATATAATTAGTATTTGGTAAACTTAGCTGACCTGAATTAATTTGACTGACATAAAAATCCACGCGAGCGAAGCCGCGGGCTGTAGCTAGTAGTTGTATATTTTGTAAATATAAGAAAATAAAATAAAATAAACAATTTACCTAATTTATTTAATAACGATATTTCATAAACCCAAAAATTATTTCATTTAAATACGAGATCCATAAATAAATATTATCGTAATCGTTATTATAAAAAATACTAATAATTTTGTAATGAAATAATAAATTATATTAATCTTTTTTTTTTTATTAATATTTGTAAAATGTATATACAACAAAATGTCAAGACCTAAATAACTAAATCACCAATCTATCGAAACACAAACACCATGTTTTTATTGCCTAATGACATTTTAATGCATTTTGCTATTTACTCCCATAATCTTATTGTTCGTTTCAATCCAACAATTAATATATAGTATTTTGGCAACAATGTAAATAGGATTAAGACCACGTGACATTATTGGACCACGTGACATTCCTTGGACACGTTCCTGTCAACTAGTTGCTGCTGTGTTGTTGTTACTGTGACTCGTTCTTTCAATTACCATTTTCAAACATTTATTCAAGTAAAACCTCAATTTGATTTCAGTGATTTTTCCACGATTATTCAGGTATTTTAATAGTTTAACGTACGTAAACATTGCATAATTAAACTTTTTTATGTAATCATATTTAACGCGTTAAGTTTTTAATCGTTAGACGAGGTTTTATCGTCAACAACATTTTGTTGACGTCTTAAATTAACGTCACAGTTGGGAATTACTAAACGGAGAGGGCAAGGTCTAAAATTAGATTTAGTTTTTACTTAATTTTCTAAGTATTACTGCAAATAGGTTGAGGATTAAGAATTTAAGTATTATTAGGGTTCACAGTTATATTTGACATGGTTTCTAGATAATTCTCGATCATTTTTAGTAATAGTTGATGTAATCACCTATTTATATTTCAAAAAATTACAAATACATTTCGTAATTTTTAAATATGTTTTATTTTAATGCAAACTGAGTTTATTTAAATAAATAATCCTTAAAAATCTTCTTAATTTAAATGTTTGTAATATATCAATCTCACTTAAATTAATAAGGATAATAATTAGTTAAACGATCTCGTATTTTAAAGAAATAAATTTTCTGGTTTGTGAAATATCGTAATTAAATAAACGAGATAAATTGTTTATTTTCGTTTCGAAATCTTTTTTTATTACACGAAATCGCCAATGAAACGAAATGTTTTATGCGAACCGACACACAGGTAGACATAGGACGACCTCAGACAAGAAAGGATGTGAATAAGGCGATTATATAAATATTTTTAATTGGACTCGTCGCTTAAATATTTTGATTTGAGAAATTGCAAGAAAACAGAAGCATTAAATATTTCTAAATATATTTATTTTATTTGCAAATCTAACAACAGATTCGTGTAAACAGTAGTTTAAATTAACTCAATGTAACAAAATAAATAATAAAAATTTATAGTTTGTTAGTAATTTACTTAAATTATATACAAAGTCAATTAAAGATATAATTATCTTTAATAAACAATGTTTCACATTATAAAAGTGAATTAATTCTCCAGAAGGGGGCGTAGTTGTTTAACTTACAACGGCGATTGTTTGTTTAAATAAAGTGTGTAAGAAACATATTTAAATTATAGTTACAATTATCTTTAATAAACACTCTTTCACGTTATAAAAGTGAATTAATCTTCTAGAAAGGGCGTAGTTGTAAAACTTACAACGGTGATTTGTTCGTAAAATTTGTTCGATTTGAAGTAAAATGTATAATAAACAAACTTTAAACATGTTCAAATAGTACAACGCGACTGCTCGTGTAAATAATGTTTTATATTGCAATATTTGAAAAACTTTTATGTCGTAATATTTGCTGCAAAAGGGAAGACACGATAATAAATTACTGAATATAAAATATTTTTTTATATGCAAATAAACACTGTAATTATGATTTAAGTTTCTAATTCTTTATGTTTTCTCCAATTTGTCGCAATTAGAATTCGCTAATAATTATCTATAAATATTATAAACTGTTTAAGTCTAGACATTTTGCCTGGAGTAAACAGAATTCAAAAACTTCTACGAAGCAATAAATAATTCTTCGGGAAATTTATTGGCGAAATGAAATTTATATAAATCCGAGTATAAATCATTATGAAATTATGAAGTAATTACACTAATCGAAGTTAAAATTTTCTTTTTCTATTTTGCGTCTATAATGAAGTCATTCAAGCACTGTTATGGGTTCATTAATGGCTCGCCGAGTACGATACAATTTACTCATCTGCATTTTTTATTTAGAAATGGCATAAAAGGGCGCAAAACAGAAAAAATGTATACCATTTTTTAAATTTGTTAAATGTTTACCATTTTTAAAAGGTCGTTCATAAGGCGTTTTTCACACTTGTCCATTAGAAACATTCTAAACATGGACGCGTGCTGAAAAAAAGGAGCTTATGGAACTCGTTCTTTAATATACAATTTACAGCTGCTTTAGAAAATCGTGTTATTGAGTTGATGCGGTTTTGGGTAAATTTATTGCAATATTTTTTGAAATATTATCTTGACAAAATTTGGAAAAAAATTACGTTTCTGAGTGTTAAATTCCCTTTAATAAGCCATATTAATGTTTAATGAGGTAATAGAGTCGAGTTTTGCGTTAGTTTCATATTACAATATGAACTTGCATACGGACGTGATATTATTATTTCCTCCGACAGAAAGTTTTAATACATTCTTCTTATGGTAAATTACACTTCTAGTTCAAATCTTTAATATGAAAAGCCCTTTATTTTCTAACCTTATACACATTATTATGACTAATTACATGCTAAATCACCAAGTTTTATATAAAACCATGAACAAATTAGTTTACGTTTAATTCAAGAATTTAATTCTAATTCAATTTTTTCTTTTCGTCGGTTTTAAAAGCATTTTTTTATTAAAACATTTAAACTGTTCATATTTATAATGTGTGTTAATATTTATAATAGTTATATAGTAATTATAATAGTTATATAGTAATAATAGCTATATATATATATAATATAATAGCTATATATATAATAGCTATAATATAATTTTAATAGTTCAATCACAAGGGATTTATAAATGCATAATTATCTAAATGGTTACGTAATATTCAGCTATAAAAATTGTATTTTTATAGTTAAAAGTTAGTACTATTTTAGTTAAAAAAGCTTAAGTTAATACTATTAAACATTAGATTTCATATTAGTGCACAGTATTAACTTGATATACGAAGATTATGTCGATAAGATTATAGTTTTGCGCTCCACGCAATTATTTATAGTCACTACTGTCAACACGGAATTTTTGTTTTCTCATTTTTAGTACATTTTAATAAAAATGTGTTTTTTACAAAGTTTTAACATATTTTATTTTATTTCTAAATAGCAAAAAAAAATAGTTTACATTTAATTGAAGAATTTATTATTCCAATATTATTTTTTGTTTTTATCTCTATGCTTATCGATTTTTTCAAATATACCTCTTTAAACAATTTTGTTGATCTTCTTCATATGGCGCTACAGCCCAAATCGGGCCCTGGCCTCCTGTATTTTTGTCCTCCATTCTTCCCTGTCCTTTGCTATTATTCTCCACGCTCTTACTTCGAGTAGTTGGCATGCGTCTTACCAGGTCTCTTCCTCAGCACACATTAATTTCAACACCTAGACCCGACCATTTAAACCAGGGATGTTAAGGAGCTCCGTAACCGTAACCGAAACTATCGGATATCCGAAATAAAAATTTATCCGTAACCGAATCCGATACAAAAGTTTCGAATAATTTCGGATAATTTTGATTGATATGTACCTATTTATATTGTAGTACTTACTTGTATGACATATGGTTGTAGTACCAAATAATAACAAAGTTAAATTAAAATTATTTACCAATTAGTATTTTACTTTCACAATCTCTTCGAAATCTAATATCCGTAACCGAAACTATTCGAAACTAACGGATAATCCGAAAAAAAATTCATATACGTATCCTAAACCGGTATGATATTATTCTTATATCCGTATCCATATTCAGATCCGAAATTTCATATCCATAACATCTCTGATTTAAACTCGTGTAAATTGAGAAATTAAATTCAAAAGGGGACCCATTGAAAAAAAAAAAATTTGCAATTCATATTTTTCACTTATGTGGCTAAACCGAATGATTTAACTAAATTTGCAAACAATACTTTAGACACCTACGTCGTACATACTGGGATCCGGGTTACAATTTTTCATTTTGGAGCGTTGACGAGATATTTGCAAAAAAACTTTGAAGCAAAAATAATTCCCCACGCCGCCCCCATTCGAGGCGAAGCGTTCAAATTTGGTCAAAGGGTACTTCTTGTGGATACCCCTATTCAGTAAAAGTTTCATTGAAATCCTTCCAAGGTAAATACATTTCCTCGCTATTTTTTAATATTTTAAAATCATCCTGATTTTGGTCGGAATTTGTGATGTGGAACCGGACGGGTCTAGGTTTTGAAATTAATGTATGCTCTCTTCCTCCCACTGTTTTCTTGGCCTCCTACCGCCCGCCTGCCTCACATTTTTGCGTTCAGTGCTCTTAGTGGCAGACGGTTGTCGTCCATCCTAAACACGTGTCCTGGCCCATCTTAGTCTATGCAGTCTGATGAAAGTAATAATCGGTGGTTCTTGGTATATCTGGTATAGCTCGTTATTTTACCTTGTCCCTTTGATGTTTCCGACCGTTACCGCCCCTAGAATAATTCGTAGCACCTTGCGCTCAAATATGTCCATTGCGTTCTTGTTTTCGGTCACAGTCCATGTTTCACTACAATAGCATGCGATGGGCCGAATTATTGTCTTGTATAGCTTGCTCTTGCGGTGCACACTATTAAATCTTAATATTTGCGCCATTGCATTATGTGCTGCTAGGTTTCGGCGTCTTACTTCTCCGTTTTCGGTACCATTACCTTCGGTTTGTTTATTTCCACAACCAGATATATAAATTTGTTGACATCCTCGATGTTGTCTGGCAACTGTAATTCTGGCCCGCGCTTTCTTTTTGCGTCATCATCTATGTGTTGTTTGTGTTGATGCTGAGCCCGCTGTATTTGGCAGCTGCTTTTAGTTGGGCATAGGTCCTCTGTGCTTCGTCCCTTCGGCCCTTCTGCTTACAATATTTATGCCATCAGCATATGCCTCTAGGTGCACTGTTTTGTTGGCTAGGATGTTGTCGCTACCTACACCCAAACGTCTTATAACCAATTCCAGCACTAGGTTGAAGAGTTCTTTCTTATTTTTAAGGGGTCCGTCAGTTGGTTTTGGACCCGCACCACGACTTCACATTTCACTTTTCGCACATTGTGGTCTTTATCATTTTTACCAGTTTAGTTGGTAACTTCAACTTCTGTAGAATTAGTTAGAGGTTGCGGTCGATCGAATCGTATACCTGCTTATAATCGATGGAGATGTTGTGCACATCAATGTCGTATTCCCATGCTTTATTCAAAATTTGCTTCACTGTGAAGAGCTTGTCCACCGTCTCTCTTCCTCTCCTGAAGCCGGCTTCATATTCCCCTATCAGGTTTTCTGCGTACGGCTGTAGTCGTGCGTTAATGATATACGTTAGTATTTTGTACACACTGTGTACAAAATACTAACGTATATCATTAACGCACACACATAGCATACTATTCCGCGGTAGTTATTGCACTTTGTCTCCTTTTTTATGGATGGGGATATGATTATTGCTGTTTTGGGGTTCTCTGGTAGCGTCTCTTCTTCCCAGATTTTTACTATGATTTGTATTTGTTGCATTAGGTGTTGTATATCTAGTTAGTATACTTCAGCTGGTATTATATCTATCCCCGGTGCCTGGCTGCGGAGCTCTGCTCGGCAGAGAAAAATGTACTTTAGTGCCACCTCTTGAACGCAGAGGAGCTTCAATCCTTGAATCCCACCTAGATCCTGAAATTCCTAAAGGAATCAGTACTAGAGAAGCCGCTCTAAATGGGTAAGTATACCAACGTTTAGAGGAAGAGGGTGGGGTACAATAGATCTATGAAGGTCGCGATACAAGTCGTCACCACCAAATCTACAATCTACATCCCCGGTGCCTTGTTTCCTTTCATTTTGTATATGGCCTCTTTCGTCTCCTCGAAGGATGGGGGTTCTGTGCTGTCCCTTCGAGCTAGTTAATTTCTCATATGTCTTCTGCCATTTCTTCTCTTTTATGAGTTTCTGGAAACGTTGTATCCAGATGTTCTTAGCTTTATTCGGGTCGCTTTCCGTTTGTCCGTCATGATTTTTGATTAGGCTCGTGCGTGGGGTGTAGCCTCTTCGTATAATTTTTGTGGATAAGTTGATAAATTTTACAACAATCAAGCGCCATGCTATGAGGACAGTTAAGAATATATCAATATAATTGGGTTAGAAATGGTATTATACATATGCAATATGTTTGATAGAACACGTGTCCTCGGAAAAACATACTAAATTATAGAAAAAAGGAACATTTTTTAACCCTTTCGGTACTACTGCCGCCAAATGTGGCGGCGGTCATGAAACGTTCTGTTGGTACTACTGCCGCCCATTGCGAGCGGTCATGAAACGTTCTCTATGTACTATTGGCAACATCCACGAAACATTAAGCGACAAGTCTGTTTTGTCTGCTTTCCAATGTGATCCACGAGATAAGATTTTATCATTCAATTTACGCTGACGTACTGTGCCAACCACTCTTCCTCATACCACGAATGTATTAATGCGTACTGGCCTCCGACCAAAGGGGTTCATAGCGTGTCTCTATGCTGACACAGTTAATGTTAAATTAGATCAAAAATTAGTATAGCACAAAAAATTTATAATTGTATAATTATCTAGTTTCTATACGTAATATTTATGGCGTATAATCTATAAGTAATATTTGGCTATAAAAGTAGAATTTTTAAAGCTAAAAGTTAATACTGTTTTAGTTAATAACTCTTAAGTTAATGCTATTAAATAATAGATTTCATACTAGTGCATACCATACTAGTTTACTTGACATACGAGGATTACGTTGAAAAATATTTCTTCCTCTTTAGTGCATTTTAATTAAAAAAATGCATTAAAAATTTATTTTTAATTTTTTTAAAATTTACTAAAAGTTTTTTTTACATATGTTATTTCAAGATAGCAACAACATTATTTCAGATTTAGAAAATGCTGAATTTTAATTAAATTTTTTATCGTTTTTGATTTTCTAAAATTAGATTGAATTATAGTGATAGTTTCACAATAATCAGAATATGTACTTACAAACTTTAAATGTATTAAATTTAAACGTGTAGCTCCTCACACATTATTCAAAACAAAACAAATATATTTGAAAGAAATTTTTTTAACTATTCGTTTTAGGATTTACAAAATTGGTAATAATGGATTTCACAATATATAAAACCGATTTACAAAATTATCACACAGATTTCAAATCTGAATATTCATATTTGAATCTTGATTTCAATTTCAACGGCCTGTAGCAGAATTCATCAAAATACCAACTCAATGAAGATTTTCAAAATTTATTTAATTTAAACATTTTTGTTTTCTAAATTCATACCAATATATTTTGACTTGAATTTGAACCTTTGAAAGTAATTTTAGAATTTCCAAAAATCAGCAACCTGTAGTCCCATAGAGACAATTGATTATAGTCGACAAATTTCCTAAATCTTAACAAAAACAGCAATTGAAATTAAATTTATTGACTGATTAGATTGGTTTACAAGTTCTAGTTAGACAACATTGATAAATCTTATCTGTGCAAAATCATTTTTGAATAGTTTTGGGAATTAAACCCATGCAAGACTAAACCAGTAGAATTTTGATTTTTAAGAACACACATTTTCTATTTATATGTTTCTGTATTGAAAATATTTTGTTAATAAAGTTATTTAAAAAACTTTGTATAAAGATAACAAATAGAGTTGTGGTTGAGTTATTGCGCCATCTCACCCACAGCTCTATTTTTTATAGTAGCATGACTAGATTATGAGTTTTGAAATGTTGAAAAACAATTTTTCATTAAATTTCACAATGCCTCGCCACTGCACCATCCTGTTTAGTCTTAATACTTCATATTTTCTAACTTAGAAACATTCTCAACAACTAAGAATAAATCTTTTTTTTTTAATTGTATATAATCTTATGTAATAACTAGAATGGCTGAGATTTGTCGACGTAAACAGACAACAATGTAAAAGCAGGATATCCTCTCTTAAAATATACCAATATTTAAGACTGCAGACTTCAGATTATTTTTGTAAAATATGTGAAATCTTTTTTAAAAAAATGATTTAAATATATATTGATGAAGTTCATAGATGTTTCGCTTATAAGAACACGCAGCCCCCGGCAAATTTATAAAACCTAAGTTATTGGTTATTATTGCGCAAATCGTTTCATATATAATTTATATCTTCAGGGCCTTTTGCATAGCTAAAATTAATTTCCAACTTGTAATTTAAACTACAAAAAATGAGTTTTTGTTCTAAATAAATTTCAATTTTAATGAATTTATATCCTAATATAAATTGATGTTCATCGCTTTCCACCATTAAAACTAATACTTTCAATCATTTCGTGCGTCATTCTCATTCATTTTAACATATTTTTCATCTTCAAGTGCTGGAAAAGGAATTCTTTTGGGGCGCTTTTCTTTCCTCCGCTTTATTCTTTTAATGAGTTTACTTTTGCATATATGAATAGTTTTGTCGTTTCTTTTCGTTTTCTTTTTGTATGTTGGGTATTATGGAAGTGTGCACTTGTTGATTTCTTGTGTTTTGCTTGCAGCGTGGAAAGAGACCGCCTCCGCGAGCGGGAGAGGCAGGCTCGGGCTCAGATGTCCTCTCAGACCGCCGAACAACAAGATACTTCCGGTGAACCTCTCTTTGGTGCACCAGTCAAAGTAAGTGAAAAAATCTTCACTCACAAACATAAAAATACATTTCATACATGAGACGTTCATACTTGTGTTTTTATGACTTTAAAATTGACTTGTCCTTCGACAATATTTACATAAAAAATATTTTATAGGATTAAGCAAAAAAATCCTCTTAAATATGCTTAAAATTACATCGATACTATTATATACAGTACCGTAACTAATACACTTAAAAGCTTTAGAGATCCATAGGGTGCGCAGGGCGAACTGTGATATTTTGGGCGCCTGTTGGGCGCATTTTTTACATAAAATAATTTTGACTCTGGTCTACCCAAATTTTAACCCTGGAATTCTACCCATCAAAAAATATTTTTCAGGTGTACCCTAATAAATGTATCATAGAAAATGAACTTTAAATATTTATTAACTATTATTAAATTGGAATATTTATGAATTAATTACGGGAGATTAAGAAATTAGAATAATATGTTACGCCGACGATGCAGCGCTAGCTGCTGACAACGAGGATGATCTATAGAGACTATTATATCATTTCTCAAATAGCTGTAAGGGTGATTCGGATCAAACGTTGCCACTAACAAAACCAAATGCCTAACAATAAGTAAAGAACTTCTCCGATGTAAACTAGAACTAGACGGGCAAATAATAGAACAAGTACACAGCTACAACTACCTGGGACAGAAATAACGAGTGAAAGAAAATTGAATGACGAAGTGCAAAGACAAGTCAATAAAGCCTTGAGAATATCTGGAAGTACTTAAAACCAGAACTGAAAGTAAAAATATACAAGTCAGTAGTAAGACCAGTACTGACATATGCCTCAGAAACACGTGCGGATACAGTTAAAACAAAACAGGTGTTGGAAACTGTGGAAATGAAGATACTTTGAAAAATATGAAATAAATCCCTCAGAGATCATATCCGAAGCGAAGACATTAGACAAGAATGTAGTATACAAAAGATTGGAGAATTGGTAGAACAGCGCAGAGATGAATGGAATCAGCACATAACCAGAATATACGAGGTTGTTAAGCAGACAAGTTAGGATAGCAAGAGATAGAAAGCCCCGCGGGAAGCGCAGCCACGGAAGACCACAAAAAAGGTGGAAAGATAATCTGGAATGAAAAAGCTATTAGCTTAATAAGAAAAAAAAAATTAAATTGTACTAAACGAATCATGACTAAAAAATGGGGTCAGGAAAGGGCCAATATTTTGAAAATGACGAAACATGGGTCGACAATGCAGTTTTCGTTTTGATTTTCTTTTGGGCAGAGCTAAAAAATTGAGTTTTTTTCGATTATTTTTATAAAACTCCGCCTCCGCAGGTGGCGGTTCTGGGTGCGTTTTACATTTTTTCACATTTTCGCTGAAAACGTTTTTCCTTGAGAAACATCATTTTCGGTTTTGAAGCTCGATTTTTTTTAGCATCCTTTGGCCTCGTTATATACTAAAAAACTTGTGCTCTAAGTAAATGAAGTTTGAGCAAATTTTAGCCCTCAGGGCAAATAGTGGTTTGATGCTGTGAACATATAAACTTATTACACAAATAAACCCAAATTTGCGATCATTTTTGCTGGGATAGAATGAAAAACCATGAGAGATTATCGGTAACGAATAATTGGATGATGGATAAAAGAACCTGATTATAATTGGTACAAAAAATTGTGTGCACAGCTAATGTGGATGGAAATTCGTTAACATGTAACAAAGTGTGATGACGTTGTCCACATTGTCCACGTTGTCTTACACGATGAAATGGACCTGCATGTGGTAACCTCGTGGCTAGACAATTTATACACAATTTTAAATTTTGAATTTGCTTCAATCCCCCTGTCACACCTTTAGCATCCAATTCGTTAAATTGATAGGTATTATGGGACCCTTTACAAATGGCACAGTTTGTAAATTTTTGACTCGAAATTATGTTCGACGAAAATTTATTGCTTCTATTTTTATTTATTTATATATTTATTAATTTCATTTCACCGGAAAATAGTTTGGCTTTGTTGACCGACTTTGTTTAAAACTAGTTTTACCATGTTTTACCATGTTTAACGCTTCCACGATTTGGTATCTTCTTTCTATGAAGTTACTGAATTCTACAAATGTTGGCAACTCCTTCTGTAAGGTAGTTTGCAACTATTTTTTTGATTGGTAATCTAATTTTTCTGACAAAATTACAATGAGAATTTGATCCTAGGATTCTACGTGGATTTCGAATATCTTTAATGCTTCTATGTTCCTATTAACTATGTCTATGAGTTGTCTTAATTCGATACCAGAAGATTTGGTCATGACAGGAATGTTATATTAGATATGACAGGAATGTATACATTACATAAAAAATATTTTATAGGATTAAGCAAAAAAAATCCTCTTAAATATGCTTAAAATTACATCGATACTATTATATACAGTACCGTAACTAATACACTTAAAAGAATATATATGTATTAGAAATGTGCTCTGAACGATAATTATTTTATTTTCAAATCTTCAAATCTTTTTTAACAATTCCTTCGCGCTTGCATAATTAGCGGCGCAGACCTAGAAGGACTCGATAGTTCGAAGGGCCTCCTCCTTGAGACATCCTTTTAACTCGCGACTTGTGACGTGAATTTGACTTACATCTTTGGTGACGCCGGTCCTACGCACTGTGTTTCTCAACTTAAGATTTTCCTAATAAGAAATACTCTAACCTAATTTTACTAGGTCAAGTATTAAAAGACATTTCATAAAAAACTTAACATTTATATCTTCACACTTACGCAATTTGAACTCCTTCCAGCAAATAAATATACAAAACATCCCCTCAAAAATTAATCTTTTTCAAGGGCCATGCAGCTAGTGCATGTTGGCACTACGTGTTGTAGACCAAATTTTTCTTGCAATTGTAGCAAGTATATGGTGTTTTTTGGTTTTTCTGCCATCCACACTAATAACATCGACGATTTCTAGAAGGATCGGTTATCCCAGGTCCCTCATCAAACTCCAAAATTTCTGCAAGTCTTTATTTCATCAATCGAGGCAAGTTCAACTGAACCCGTCGTTATTTGATCGGAGGTTGTTGAATTATTAGACGCGCGTATCACCTGACTGTTTATAGTACTGACATTGAGCATGACGTAAAAGAACCATAGGCCAACGCCTTGCTGCTCGAGCAGTAATTGTAATTCACGCATAAACGAACGACGACATCGACTCCTTCCTTCCAGGAGGTATTTCTTCCTTGTTCTTCCTGGTTCTTCCAATTGTTGTTCGAGCATTTCTGTAGGAATACGTCAATTGAAACAAGTGAAACAATTATAGTTGCAACTAGTATTGTAAACTGGCATAATCTTTGAACAACAGCTAGGCCATAATTGTCAAGATTGTATGGACCGTCATTTGGCTGTTTTCCAGGATAAATTTCCATACTAAATGTGTAAAACATTTTAGCATCACAGGGAGCTTGAATCTTGATTCCATAAGGATTTGGTTTATTCGGAATTTATTGTTCAAATGCACGTCTTCCACGAAAGCCTTCTATTTTTTCTTCAACTGTCACAAAAGCAGATAAGGTCTAATTATCTTTGCAATTTTGGACCAATCTCTTAAATATTTCTCTGACATGGCAAATCTTGTCAAGTGTTTTTCTTTGTTGCCTCGTCGGGACATAAACAAATCTCAAAACTCGTAGCAGAATGTTAAATCTTTGGGCAGACATAGAAAGCCGAAAAAATTCTATCAAACCATCATCCGTTCGAAACAACTTGTCAACCTTTGGATTATTCGATTTTTAGACTCCGGCTAATAAAATCAAACTTATAAAGCATTGCATCTCATTGACATTAGTCTACCGGGCATACGTTTCTTTGTTATATTTATGTTTGACGGTGTCAATGTATTGGTTGATACACGTGACAATTACATCTACCATGGTGCCGTCAAAGAAGTCTCACCAAATTCGAAAGGGGATCCTCTCCGCTGTCCAAATTTTGTATTTGATCTGCAGTTTGATTTTCCAGTTCGCTATCACTTCCAGCTTCACTGTCCGATTATGTTTGTGCTACTTAGCTACGCGTAGTCATCAGATAATATTTCTTCTTGTAGAAGAGCTTCGACGACCACGAGTTTCACGTTCCTTATAATAAACTTACCAAAAAGTTAAAATTCAAAAATTAAACTATGACTATTTGACTTACTTAGTCTGTAACCCCGGTGTCACACACTGGGTTGGCGCCAAAACTCCAAGACATGCCTCCGTGTCGCAGGCACGGAGTGGATTAACAGTGGAGGACGCGCAATGAGGAAAGTACACGAAATCACTTATCAATTCGATGGCGGATAGCTTATTCGACTTATTCGAACCACCCGGTCTTAGAGACATGCAAGTCACAAATGGCGGGTTAAATAGTGAAATTTCCGAATATCGAAAAGTACTTGCATCATCGTCCACAAGCGACTGAAATGAATCTAAAAATTTTATACCAATCACTTGGCTTACTTTACTTTACTTTTTTACTTTCTTTTGAAAGAATATGTTGGAAAAGGTTTTAGATTAATTGCGGCTCTATATTATGCGGACCTATTTTAGTGATATTAATTACGGTAGTTGATTGATTTGGATTTGATGATCTCAGGTTATTTTTAAGTAAAAAACGATTTAATGTTAGCGACATCAGCATAAAACTGTGTTTCGATTTTCTCGCGTTCTTTGTTATGTTCCGCGTACAAGGCGGCTTCATCAAAAGATTTTCGGTTGATTCCTAAAATCGTCTCCTCCAACGAGGGTGGTCATTATTTTAAATTTCGTACATGCGCATGACAATTTTGGACATGCCCATTACTACGGGAGACAGAGGCGTAGTCAAAATAACTTGAATATATTTTTTGATGAGTATTAAAATATATTTTATATATTAAAATATATCTAGACAAACAATCATAGATTGTGACAGATTTTTAAAATGTCCTTTAAAATGTTATTTTTGTAAATTTATTTATCTGTTTGAAAGTATCTTCTAAGTAAAACATGAAAGTTTCTTCTAAGAAAAAAAATGAAAGTATCTTCTAACTATACATGAAATTAGCAGAAAGAGAATTTAAGGGGATTTTTGAAATTTACAATCTGCTTCTGAGGATTCATACAGTTGTCTGGTCACTTTCCAATTGGTATGGCCCCAGTATCTGGATTTTTGAAGGTGACGGAGTGGTTGACTGTGAGGTGATGGAATCCCTCATATTCCAAACAACTATATGCCCTCCAACAGTCCGATATGATGGTCGTCCCAGGTCTAATATTTTCTTTAACTATTCTACGCGAGACATTTGTACTCCGTTCATCCACAACTTCCATAAAACATTTATTCGTTCCACGTTTAATCCCACCAAATACCCATTTTCCCTCTATGATATTTCATTTTACCAAACTTGCTTTCATAAATTTCCACAATCACTCCAATTCCACCAAGCATTTCTTTATCTCTCACACACATCGCCACACATATATCTCTACAAAATTGCATCCAATCAGTCACAGTATTTTTATTCACTTTACATTCATATATTATACTCACCGCACTGTTTTTGTGAATCCATTTATACGCTAATAGCACGATTGTTTATAATGATAAATTACTACATTAAAACCAACCACCCTTCCTTACACTCCGTAACCCTTTTCTGCATACCCACTCGCCTTGCCCACCCATCCTTTGGACTTTTCGCTTTCAACAATTTCATATCATCTCTACACTCAAAACAAACATACCTTCTCGCTAACAATCCCAGATCCATCAACCATTCAATCATCCTGCCATTTTCTTGCAACTCCCTTAATTTAACAATAGAAAATTCCATTTTAAAAGTAT
Source organism: Phosphuga atrata (assembly GCA_944588485.1). Lineage (NCBI taxonomy): Eukaryota > Metazoa > Arthropoda > Insecta > Coleoptera > Silphidae > Phosphuga > Phosphuga atrata. Next base: position 30,708,800 of record OX155894.1, read on the forward strand.
TAAAAATGTTCTAATTCAACTTTTGAAGTAATTTTTTTAAAATAGTTAAACTTTGGGCTTATATTCTATAGTGTGTGCCCGCGCAACGCCACTGAGCTGCAACGTTAGTTGCATTTTCTGCCACGTACCAGAGGAGATGATTTTAGGAATGTGTAGATATATCTCGATCTGCGATTGGATTGAATTGTAATTTTTTTAATTTTCCGTTAAGTCGGTGCTATAGTTCTATATTCTAATGTTAACAAATCTCCTTTCTTCATCTCCTTTCTTGAAATTTTTGACCGCGGTTTCGTGTCGGGTTATTGAGCATTTTATCATTTTTCATTATTGTGTATTGTAAAGCAATTAGCTATAAATGCTTATGACGGTAGAAGAATTAAATTTAAAAAAAATTTAATATAATTTTGAGGTTGTTTAGGCGGGATTTATTGATAAAAAAGGAACAGACTGACCTGGACGCTGGAGCTGTGATTGCTGGAACCCTATTTTTGAATTGATTTGGAAATAACTGCGACGCCTGGATCGGTGTTCGATAGTGTCGTCTTGGATTTAATTGCAACGCCTGAATCGGTGTTTGATAGGGTTGTCTTGGATGTAATTGCGACGCCTGGATCGGTGTTCGATAGGGTCGTCTTGGATTTAAAGTGTTGCACTGCACTGGACTGAAAGAATCCCGTTCGTTTGGACCAAAATGTTGTGTGTATAATGTAGAATTACTCGAAGGACCAGTTGGTTAAGAAAAATGGAGCGTTTTAGTTTTAACGTATATTCAAGCTATATTACAGTGCGGTCGTCTTTGAGATCTCTTTATCGATCTGTTAGATAACTTAGTGACTTTTTATTTTTACAAGTTGCCACCCTGTCAGTGGGAATGGCCACCACTTACGGGGTAAGTAAGGAATCTGTAATACGAAACATAGGTAGTACATTTTGAATGGACATCGTCTCCTGAAACTTTCTAATTGTTCAGATCAATCAGATGACTTGACTTGTAAATTTAATAGCATTTTGTAATAATAGCCTCAAACAGATTACGAAATGGAGCTAAACAATACCATGGTGTCCCTATTATCAAATCGGAAGCAATTTTTTAAAAAACGTGCCTCGGTGATTGTTGCACGACAAAAGGCGATTCCTGTATTTTTGTCAAAAAGTTCTTTTGCAGTAAAAGTTCTTTTGTCATTACACCAGCGTGAAGACCACACAAAACTATAATTCGATTAAATTATTATCACTGCTGTCAGATGCTACATCTTCTTCATTCATTCTTCTTCGTCGCTTGCATATTTCTTTCGTTGAACCAAAATGTCCATATTTGTGGACGTAACTATGGAGCCCAAAATATCTTGCGTCAAAAACAAAGACGATGCTTCAAGGTGCACTTTACGCGAAGATTCTTTATTTGCAGGAAGATTCAAAACTAAATTTCGATCAGTAATTAATGTATTTTTTCCTGGTTTACCACTTGAACCGGTTTTAGTCGGTATATCTTCGATTTTCATCATTTTCATTCATCATCACATCATTGGCAGATTGTTCACATTCTTCTTCTGCTGCTAGTTCATATCAAATGTTCCTTCGACATTTTGCTACTAATTTTTGTTGAAGACGGGATAGCGGCAAATTGAAATCTTTTTCGTCGTCAGAATCGCTTTCAAAATCGTTACTAAAGTCTTCTATTACTACATCCGCTTCTGAAATATTTGATTTATCGTGTGTTTATAAATCGGACAAAATGATCTCAATTTCTTTTTGAGTAACTGGTCTGGAAGAGCTACATGTCATGCTTAACGCTAAAAAACACCTTAACTATATAAAATGTAATATAATAATAACTTAACACTACCAGTTTGGAAAAAAAATTGTACTTGACATAATTACTACCCAGGGGCATACCTGTATGCTAAACAGAGATTTTACATCAAGCAAAAACACGAGTCACTGCAACGACTGCATCCTATAAGGGATTAGCACCAACCATAATTTTGTCGAAAATTAATCGAAGTTTCGAGCTAGGCTGGGTTACACCTATACCCCCGGTAGTGTTCTAGGGTTATGAGATGAAAATTCTTAGTGACTCCATGGATTATATAACACATTTCATATAACATTGTACATTTCACAATTAGATATTTTTAAAAATTGGAAGTAAGTCAAAATTGCTCAAAAGTCTATTTTAAAATTAAATATGGTAGAAACTCAATTTAATCTTGACCATTATAATGGTTATAATTACTACTATACAGGGTGTTAGTTAAACATGCGGCAAAAATTGGAGGGGTTATTCCTTGTCTTATTCTAAGAATATTTTGTCCTATGATGATTTCGATAAAACCCCTCTGTTTCGAAGATACAGGGTGAACAAAATTTGCTGCAACCATATTCAGTATTTGTTGAAATCATTAATGTAAATAAAAGTATGGCGTGGGTCAAAGAGTTTATATACGTACAAAAAATTGTTCACGATAACTTGTCCACGGTTTTATCTACTAAAGTACAAGTGGATTTCATTTGAATACGTCTCGTCATTGATCATCACCTGGAGTGACGTGTCTTTAATAGTTAGCGAAGTCCTCTATCGTGTATACAAACGCCAAGATGACTGAAATGCATTTCATGTATAGACTTGCTGATGGCAATTCATTACAAGCTAGACGATTGTACATTGAATGGTTTCCTAGCCGTAATATCCTCGACCGAAAAATCTTCGAAAACATTCATCGACGTCTTCGTGAAAGAGTCACATTGAAACGATATGAAGGGCCAGGAAAATTAATGACAGTAAGAACGGTATAACTGGAACACGGTATAACTGGAATGTGCAGGACATGATAGAGGAACATCTGAGTTCTACGCGACAAATTGCCAATTCTTTGAATGTAAGTCGTTGGACAGGAAAACTCTGGACTGTAAGGGCAATTTGTTGAATCCATACCACATTCAACGTGTTCAGGCACTACTACCTGCTGATTATCGTCCACGTATTGCATTCGTAAATGGCTTTTGCGAACAGTTTTTATTATTATTAGTTCTTATCCCTTAATTCCTGACAGATTATTTTCACCGATGGCGCCAGTTTCTCAAGAAATGCAATAAGGAATTTTATTTAATTTTTTGGGTTGGAATTGTGGGTGACTATCTAATTGCACCGGTATTTGTACCAGCAAGAATTAGTTGCGAGATGTATCGCAAATTTTTGGAAGAAACACTGTTCAAGTTTCTGCAGGGTGTACCATTGACGACAAGAATTGCAATGTGGTTTATGCACAATGGTGCACCACCACATTTCATTTGGGTTGTTCGTTATTTTTTTAACAGCAACATACGGAGATCGCTGGATTGGTCAAGATGGGCTACACGCATGGCCTGCTCGATCCCCAGACCTAAACCCCCTGTATTATTTCTTATGGGGCTATCTTTATCTAAGTCATTAGTTCACGCTACTCCAGTGGAAAATTTGGTCCAATTGCAAAATCGGATAATTGCTGGGTGCAACCCAATTAGAAACAAACCCGGTGTGTTTGAAAGAGTTCAGCACTAAATGACGAGAAGATTGAATGCATGTTGTATCCAGGCTGGAGGAAGTTATTTCGAATATTAAATGTAGATTGAGCAACTTTACATGTACTTTTGATAATAAAATATTGTTACTATCGCAAATTCTGTTCACCCTGTATCTTCGAAACAAAGGGATTTTCAGAAATCATCATAAGACAAAATATTCTTAGAATAGGCCAAGGAATAACCCCTTGAATTTTTACCACATGTTTACGTAACACCCTGTACATTGCCTATAATGACTACTCAAATTTATGTAAATATATTTGAAAGAATTGTTAAATAGAAAGAAATTATGAAGAAATATAATTTATCTGGTACTTGTTAGTGACTTGCAAAAGTACAGGTACTAGTAATAACATGCAAATGTCTGTTGTATAATTCAATATCCTGCGTGGTATCAGCCAGGGAAGTAGTTGTTTCAACATGGGTTTGTCATAGTAATCTTAATAAGACTTAATATTATAGAGCTACGAACAGGTTGTGATATATTTATATATTCAAGCTACATTTCGTCTTTAATAAATTTATGTTTGAAAATATGTTAAATTAATATTATTTTGAAAGTATTCATTTTGTTTTCAAAATAAAATTATTCTAAATTATTGTAATATTTGTTTTTGCGTTTTTATTAAGAAAAGCAAATATTCGTGTACTCTCTTACTATTTTCTTTGATTTTCCTAATACAGAATTAATTCTCTGTAATATTTTTTACAAAATTAAAAATGGCTTGTAGCACATTTCAGGTAGGTATATAAAAAACATTTCTCAGAACGAAATTAAACACAATGACAAGTCTAAAAATATAGAAAAATAAACAGAAGCAGCATCAATCTGATACATCAATATGTTGAATTGGGATTGTTTAAATATAAAAATTGCAAAACATTTTTTTTTAACTTTTTATTCCATTTGGATCTAAAAACTAAATTACATTAAATTATAGTATATGGAAAGAGACACCAATTATATTGATCATTTGAACTTTATTGAAGCTAAATTTGCAAATAATGCATACATATACAGGGTTATTACAAAAGAAATAGACACTTTCAATGTTTTATTAACCCAAAACTAATAACGTTATTATGAATTCATTTAAACTATTTTACACAGTGATTCTTAGAGTTTACTTTGAGAACTCATAGCTGCTCACTTCGTTGGTAAACAGCACGAACTCGTTCCACTTTTTCTTCTGACACACGAGGTCTTCCCGGACTTTTGCCTTTACATAAACACCCTGTCGTTTCAAATTTATTGTACCAATCGTAGATCGACTGTCTAGTACAGTGGTTCTCAAACTTTTTTTGCCGCGGCACCCTTTTCGAGCTAAAAAATCTCGCGGTACCCTTGTCAGGCTACAAAAATTTCGCGGTATAGCTAAAAACCCTAAAAACGGTTTGAAAACATAGTCGCTTCAGAAGCTTCAGTTGGTTCATCACCTTTCCGTTTTAAAGACCCAAATTTTAGCCAATTGTACATAATTCGGCAATAAAAGTAGAAACTCAAATTCGTCTACCTCCTCATGTAATTTTCTTTTAACATTTTTTTACATTTCTTGATTATTGCTGCGGCACCCCAGACATACGCTCGCGGCACCCCAGGATGCCGCGGCACCCAGTTTGAGAACCACTGGTCTAGTATGTGGTGATTTTCCAAAATGTGTTCGAAAAAATTTGGGCAAATTCAAGCACGCAATATGCTTTCTCAGTAGAGTTTGCTGCCATCCTAGCTATTATGCATGCTCGCGCAGTAATATCAATTGTACTATCTAAACTTCTACAGTTCCTCAATCTGACAGCGCAAAATGCAAGTCAATATCACTAATAACTTGTTTTATACAATACCAAAGGTGTCTATTTCTTTTATAGTAACCCTGTATATTGTAAATCAATCAATCATCAACAATCTAGTGAAGATGCAATACTAATAATCGCCTAAATACAAAATACAACCTAACCTAGGAAAAACAAAATCTGACAATAATAAGAGACTAGTGAAAATTTGAGAGAAAATGTTTTAAATAAGCAATTATATTTGTGCTTCGAGCATAAATTTTCCGTTACAATCATTTCTGAATAAAACTGGTGTATTCCATTTTTTGTTTATATTCATATTTTTGTATTTCTGGCAAAACTGTAATTTAGTGATCTTTCATCATTCTCTTATTACAGAGTTGACGTTATAATTTCAGAAAACACAAAGAGATATTTAAATGTTTCATACATATTATTTTTTTGCCAACGGGATGCTACCACGCACTTCACAAAAACGTGTAATTAGAGCAAGAAAATCTAATTAATTCAAACCCTGGGGCGGCGCAATCCCACATAAAATCCTTAACGCTGTAATTCCTTGGAACTACTTATCGAGTTTCCTGTAAAAGAAACAATATTTTAATAACAACAAGCGTTGCGTAATGAATGTTTTTTAGTCTGTAATTATCTATCAGGGACGAAGTGTACCTTCATTAGTTACGTAATGTCACGTTTTGTGATTTTCGAGCGAAGACAAATGCGTTAAGCGGCAATTATAAATACATTGTTGGGGAATTGAAATAGTTTCAAGGATGGATTTTTGACAAATATGAAATTTATTTATACTCTGAAATATGTGGTCTAATTATATCCCGACTAGGAATGTTAGTTCGGTTTTTATTAGGATCAAATTAGGCATGTCGAATTCCGCAGAAGGTCCTCATCACATTTGTAAAGAACGTCCGCCCCCCTGTTTGATTAGTAAAGCTTCACATGGTACACATTAAGAAGTCACACTTGCCTGTTATCATCCCAAACTTGTCTGGTCCTATTTCGGCTTCCTCTTTATTCAGCAGTTTGCAAATCAGACTCGGATGTAACGACCCCAATCTAATTTGGCCCAAATTTGTCTTACTCTTTTGGCGACAGCTTGGGAACTACACTCGCGTGTGATGATTCCTACCTAATTTGTTCGCATTTGACTTACTTTTCAGACTGCAGTTCAGATACTTTCTTGCATGCGTCAACTGTAACTTAATGTAGTCCCGATTTGGCTTTGGCCTTTGCTGCAAATTTGAATATATTTAATTCATCATAATACATTACAAAGAAATCATTAAAACATATTAGTAACTCAATCGCTCAAGAGTTAGGTTAGGTTATGTTGGTGCTATTGCTGAAAGGGTAGGCCGTAGTGCGTCGGTGATAGTACGATGCTGGTCTAGATGGTCCGAAGCTGGGGAGAATCGACGTAGACTTACAACTTTAAGGGATAGATTTACAACGTCGCGGGCATTGGGAAATGACTGGTTGGCTCTAAATGGCCAAAGAGTACCCATGGCTAGTCTACTACTTCAGAAGAATCCGCAGTTTTGGTATGCGATCCTACCGTCCACGATTGTGTCTACCTCTTACTCTGCACCATCGCAGAGCAACACTTGATTGGTGCAAGAAAAGACAACATTGGACCCATGAATGCAATAACAATATCTTCAGCAAGTCTTTAAAAAAAAATAGTATTTTAGCCCCTAGTAGAGCCGGAAAATTTGGAACTTTTCCGATTTTTCTTTCAAAATTGTGTTACATTTTTCTAATTTTGAATTTTTCACAAAAATAATTGTAATAAACAAATTTTTATTAATTCTTAAAAAAGGGGCCGGCCTCTGACGATGTTCACCTCTGTAATCGCGTCGTTTTTGCATTATTTATTAACACTATACAGACGCGTCTATATAGTGTTAATAATGCAAAAAAATATAAAGGATTTAAAAATTGATTGTATTACGTAGTATTTCATTTGAAATCAATTACAGAAATATCTTGTTCCAAAGAAGAGTAGTAGACACGACAAACCTTTTAAATATTCATAGAATCCTGGTTAGTCCGGTCTGGTTTCTGCCATCTGCCACAAAATAAATATTTCATATTAAAAAATATCCAGCCTAATTCATTTTGTATTACATTCCAACGAACTTTTATTTAAATAACATTTCCCAGCAACTTATCGTTTCACATAACAACATATCAGTTATCAGGACAAGGTCGTCTTATCTATCAACGAATCGTTATCTACTATTCAAAATATTATCGTTTATACTATAAACACTATTTAAATATATTCACAAAATCTTTATATGCCATTTTATTAACTAGCTATAGACCGCGGCTTCGCTCGCTTAGATTTTTTACGAGTCAAATTAATTCAAGTGAAATGTTTTCAAAATATTGATTATCTGTAAGAAATATGGAGACTAGTATTAAGATAGATTTGAAAATTGTTTCCAGGGCCGGATAAAATCAAATTACAATTATGAAGTCCTATAATCTCGAAACTTCCTTAATAATTATAAATTTAATTATTGATTTCTTTTTATTAATAAAACACAGAAAAGATTAATTGTTCTAACTTTATTTTACTTAATATATAAATATTGAAATTGATAGTGGAAAAGTATGTCATGCAATGCTTGTACACCATAAAATAGCTAGCATTAAAAGAGTACTGATGCATTACTGATTATTTTATTCCTTCTTTAAACAATAAGAAAATCAACTTATTTGCATAACTTATTTTCTCCAATATTCTCGTATGGGTTGTATTCACACTTTCCATACTTCTTACTTATAAATCAAGCTAAAAATGTTAATAAGTATGAATGCAATCCAGTGGTTGGTTTGAAAGTTATTGCTCGTTGTAGACTAATTTTCTAAATTTCGACGTCCTTTTTAAACACTTCACCAAGTCTTATTGTTTGAAACTATATAAATAAATTATACTTAAAAATTTTAAGGGTTTTTAAGCTTTTAAATCTAATCTAAATCTAATCCTGCTTTTATTCCTTTTTTAAATATCGCTGTAAAGGTATCAAGGTGTTTTCAAAATTATTTAGTGAGAGGTGTCGATAATTAAGATTTTTTCAAGAAAATTAATGTGCAGTTTGTGTAGAAAATTTTATTAGGGATTATGGTATCCCACAAGCTGATCCCCCAGAAAAGAAAGTTTTTGGCTGAGTAGCGAGCCAGGCATGCACAAGCATCCTTCACTACTTGGTCCGTATATGTTTGTGCAACATTCACAGTGTGTAGCCCTGCTATGAAATTTCGATCGTAATTTCTTCATTTGTCTTCCTTTTATTGCAGATAGATCATGGTCGCTCCATTAGTTTTCACCAAAGAGGAACAACGAGAAGTAAACGGTTTTTGTTGTCGGAGAGTGTATCATCAGATTGTGGCCCTTGATACACCTTCCAACCACAAATTCTTCCAAAAATTATGTGACAGATTGTCTGCAAATTAGTCATGGTTCTGCCTATAAAATCATCCACAAGAGGCTTGGGTTTCATTCTTGGGCGTGGCTTTTGCTTTGGTCTGTCTAATATTGGTTCCAAAATAAGTCACAGTTGTTACTGCTATGAAAAATAAAGTCTGTGACAACTGTGAGTTCTTTTGGAACCCATGTTGCAGAGACTTGATGATACCCGAGTCTGCTGTAGATGATTTCGTAGGTAGAACCATGACTAATTTTCAAACGATGTGCCACTTCATTTCGTCCACAAAAATCGGATCACTGCTCATTGTCCCTCTTTGCTGCAAACTTCTAATGGAGCGGCCATGATTTATCTGCAATAAAAGGAAGAGAAAATTAGGATCGAAATTTCATTGCAGGACCACATGGCAATAACATACACGAGGACAGAAGTCAGTTTGAATAATGTAAGAAGAGTTTTGTCAACATTGTGTATAATTTTTTACTCACCCAGTGAGAAACTTAGAAGAAAACCCTAACTGACATATAATGTTTATAGTTGATATATTATAATTTATTTATTTATTTCTCGTGTCGGAAACATACAGTTGCTATACATATAAAGGTAAAATGGTAAAAGGTAAAATAAATGTACAGTTGCTATACATGTAAAGGTAAAACTGTGTAATTATATAACACGTGCCCAATACTTAGCAACATCCAAGGCGCTCAGAGTGGCTAACAGCAGATCTTCCTCTGCACAAGATGAAGGGCACAGAGGGCAATGATGCACGTGTCTTGTGGTTTGTTCTTGTCCACATTCGCAAGACGTGTCACATGTACTGAGGTCCCATCTCCTCAGATTCCCCTGATCGTAACCTGTTTAGGTATTTCCACACTAACCAGCTTTCGTTGTGTCCGGGTGGTAGTTCTTCAGCTACTGGAATCCAACCGCAGGGGTGATTTGTATTGTACTTTGATCCGGTGTTGGAAGGATTAGCCAACATTGCTGTCGTTACCAGGGGACACCCGATTGCTTTTCGAATGAAATGCAATCTGCGTGGAGGCTCCTTCCGCGTCCCCCATATTATGATTATAATTAATATATTGACATATAATTATCCAAAAGACGCGAATTTGATATAGAACAAACAACTAACAATCTTTTTTTGTTTTCTGAAACGTAAGCCTGAAATTAATTTACGCGCAAATTAACATACTTTCGGATTTCTGCCTGAAACTTTTTCCAAAACAATCTAAATTGACGAAATCTTTTTCTAAATTAAATGCAGATTAAAACTATACAATTTGATAATTTTTTGAGAGATCATCTCTTTCATGTAGACTTTCTCGGGCCCATTCGATTTTCAATTTGCCTTTTAAATTATAATTATAAAGTTTTAATCAAATATCAGCTGCCAGGTATCAGATCTGCAAATGACCATTATTTAAAAAAAAATCTTTTCTACCTTTTTTAACAGGGTTTTTCAAATGGTAATACACCATTTTTTTCATTTTTAAAGAAGAATTTAAATACAAATTTTCACATCTCTAACATTTCCAGTTTTTGGGTTTAAGTATCCCGCATTTGAGGTCCCTTATCTAGATTTTCGGAAAATAATAAAACCTATTTTTCTCTATTTTGTAAAAGGAATCTAACTGCCAATTTTTACTATTGTGTCATATTCGACACCGAACCCACCGTTTCTGAGATATTTGTGTTTCTGAGATTTTTATGTCAGTTTTTGCTATTGGGAACATTGAGATATATCATGTTTGTGTCATTTAGTCTCATTGTGACATTTTTATGACATTGGTGACAAACATTGGCATATGACATGTAACATATTGTGGCGAGATTTCAAAGGTTTTATCGCTTCTGTCAATTTGTTAGTAATTACATCAATTAATTAATTCTATTATATTAATCAGAAATCAGAATTAGTAATCAGAAACCATTAATATTGGATTTTATGTTATAATATTTTAAGTACCACATTTTTTCCATTTGTCATTTTTTTGTTTCATTTCAATAGACCTTTTCATAGTTGAAATTTTTTTGTGCGCATGCGTCAATTTCCGCCATGTTTTCGGGCACGTTTTTTACGTAAACCACTGAAAGTAACAAAATGTGCCCGAAACTTTCATATTCCCGCCTTTTAAACAATGGGCGCGTCCGCCCATAATTAACCGTAAAAAGGTCTATTCAATATTTTTCATCATTTTTGACAGATTTCAGTGTCAGTTTTTTTAACGTCATTTTTTAGGGTTCCGTTGTTATCAACAACGAACCCTTATAGTTTCGATATGTCCGTCCGTCCGTCCGTCCGCAGTTTAGCTCAGAGACTATTAGAAATAGAAAGCTGTAATTTGGCATGGATATACAGATTAGTCACGCCGACAAAGTGGTAAAATAAAATCTTGAAAAAAAATTTTTTTAGGGTACCTCCTTTACCCTAAAGAAGTGGTTAGGTTTTTTTTTCTCGTCTACCCCATGGTGTAGGGTATCGTTGGATAGGTCTTTAAAAAATATTATAGGTTTGTGAAATTAATATTTCGATTAAGAGATCCGTTTGTGAAATATTAAGCTTTAAACTGTTAATTTTTGTTAGAGTCAAGTGTATTTTGTAGACATTTGAGTCTTAAGTCATAAGAGTAAGAATGACATCTACGGAACCCTACATTGCGCGTGGCCCGACACGCACTTAGCCGTTTTATTGTTTATATTTTCTCTCACGATATATTCAGTCAATAATTGCCATTTTCTTGCAATTTTCTACTATCCTTTAAATTTCGACGGTTTTTAAATATCTTTCTGTTAATTTTTACGTCCTTTATCCCAATTTTTCCAATTTTAAATGATTGGTATACATACACAAATTGTCGTAAAAATATTTTATGCAATATCTCAAAAATCCCTAATCAATGTTTCCATTACATTTTTGTTACTTTCTCAAGATTTTGTTCAATTCTAAATCAATTTTCTTTTATTGCAAATTAGGATATTTAGGTACGTAATAACATCATTCTAAATTTACGTGGATCGTGCTTTCCTTTTATACCAAGCAGTCTGGATAGATGATAGAAAAAAAAGTGGTTCACTTGAAAATGTTGGAGTACAAAAAACAACTTTGTGGTTTTGTTTCTTCTGTTTTGTGCATTTTATTATCGAATAATTGCTTTCGGTGAGTGTGGGAAACATTCTGATTATCAACATTTTCTACGATTTCTTCAATTCGAACGAATGTTTTTTCTGTATTCTGTATGCATTTTGTATGGATTAATTTCATGTACATTTCACGGAAGAATTTATTTCATGTATAAGAAGTCGGAATTCTACAATATATTCTTTATATTACAAAAATAATACACACACTTAAAAAAAATAATTCATAAAGCCAAAGAAATAAATTAAGAAAAAATATTAAAAATTTTAAAAATTAAAATAACTATATTATTATTAATTTTTAAAATTTAGAATAAATGCTGGGATACCAAAAATAATTAATGAAAAACATTTTATCACAAAAAAGCTTATTATATTATTATTATATTAATTCCTAATTATTATTATATTAATTCCTAACCAATATTATGAAGATTTTCCATTCCTCCATTTACACTACCAGAGTAGATTTCTTTAGTTTTTTTTCCTTGATTACATAAGACAATGACTCCAAAGGATAGTTTTATGTATCACTTTAACGTTTGCGGTTTTTTAAAGAGTCACTTAGCTAAGTTTTAATAGAGGTTTAAAAAAACGTGTGAAATGATACCGTGTAAATTGAGTACCGTGTAAATCGACAGATGGGTATAAATGTAATGATGATTTTACGAATTGCGTTGGAATAAATCGCTCTTTATACAATTTATTGTATTTATAATTCCAAATTGCCTAATAAGCCTAATAGAGAACTGAATTCATTTAAAAAAATAATAAATAAACGGCAGTATTTTACAAATGATTTTGGTTATTGTGCAATTTGTTTTGAGTGGATATAATGATGATTGGTGGATTAATACGGTTTTATTAGGTTTTTATAAATCCCCAATGCAATTTATCACATTAATTTGAAACAAATATGTTAAATTCAAAACAAAAACACATTTTAATCTTTATCTAACAAAAGTACCGCTTCTAAATGAAAATCCGAATCTCCTACGCAGAGGCGTAACTAGGCATGGCACGTGCCATGCCTAGTTACGCCTCTAGTAGTCAGTAATACATGCTGACATAAATTTTGATAAAAAACTGTTCAGATTAAAGAATCATTTCTCGGTTTTATAAAAATAAACGACAAGGACGCTGTAAGCTTGGTTCAAGAAATATTGAAGCAGTTAGCGAAAGACAATATAAATTTACAAGATTGTACAGTGCTGTGATGATGCTGCTGATATGGCTGGACACAAGACTGGTGTTCATCAAAGAATCATGGGGGAAAAACAACATTTGTGCAATATTTGTTAATTGTGATAATCATTCACTTAATTTGGTAGGCGTCCATGCAGCCAAAGAAGAAGTAATGATGGTAACTTTTTTCGGAACAATCGACGCACTTTATGTTTTCTTCTCTCGTTCAACCCAGTGCTGGGAAAAGCTGTTGTACCTGTGGCTTTAAAGTCTCACTCTAATACCAGATGGAGCGCAAAAACGGAATCAGTAAAACCTGTTAACAAATATCTGGAGTAAATAGTGGAAGTTCTCCAGAACAGAATGGACGATTAAAGCGCGACTAGTGAAACTAAAAGCGAAGCAAAGCAACTCTATAATCGAATATTAACATATGACTTTGTATCGTTGCTAGGGTTTTGGAACAAGATCTTAATTCGTATTGACCGCGTTCAAAAGAGCTGGCATTATCCTTAAATGAACTTCCATGGTGCAGCTTTAGATTTAAAAGCTCTCCAAAATCATTTTCATGATGAAAGGGAAGTATTAGTGACTCACTGAAAGAAGGAATTCTAAGTTTGAATGATTGGGACATTGAATTTGAAAGACGTCAAAGAAGAAAGAAAAGAACGGATGGCGAAACATGGAGAGATGCTGGTTTATCAGCCAAAGAAGAAATGGAAAGAGTTATGAAAGGAACTGTCAACCGTCTATGCCAGTGGTTCCCAAACTGGGTGCCGCGGCACCCAGTTTGCCGTGTGCCGCGTGCCGCTCACGATGTCTGGGGTGCCGCAGCAATAATCAAGAAAAGTAAAAAAAAAATTAGAAGAAAATTACATGAGGTAAACCAATTTGAGTTGTTCCCACTTTTAATGCACAATTATGGACAATTTGATAAAATCTGGGTCTTCAAAAAGGATAAGGTGATGAACTCACTGTACTGTATCCAAATATCCAAGACACCTGCGAATCTAAATCATTCAAGTTCGTCTGCCTCAGTTCGCGAAAATGCAACTCACGATCAAAAGATAATACGATGAACAATAAGGAAACATGATCCTAGCTACCTCACATTGTTTGGCTGCCGATACCCGCCAGTATCCGCATATGCAAAAATACAGTGGTCACAATGGGCAGACCATATCACAAGAATGGATGAGGAAGGACTGCCAAAACAGGCTCTCCAAGGAAAAATGGTAGGGAAGAGACCGAGGGGCAGACCACGGAAACAATGGGACGCGGTAGAAGAAGATGCCAGAGTGTTGCAAACGATTAGAGGCTGGAAGACGGTAGCAATGGACAGAAGCGCCTGGAGGAATAAATTGAGGGAGGCCAAGGCCCAAGCTTGGACTGTAGTGCTATAGAAGGAGGAGGATTTGAACTAAAAGATGCACTAGTAGTTACATTTACAGAAGAACATTTTATTCAAAACTTCATTGTGTCAATTGGCTGCTTAAATTGGGATACCTTTACGACATCTTTGAAAAACTAAATGAAACCGCCACTTGTCTCAATGTAGCATTCTCAACATACGCTTACATTAAAAACATTAAACGCTTACATTACATTCATTCGCGCATAAATTCGCAAACGGAATGTCAACTTCAAATCGAAAATTTGCAAAATTTTCGAAAATTAAATTAGATTTGAATTAGTTTCCGGATATTTTTCGAATTTTTAGGCACATCGTCGAACAGAAGCCTAAACCGCCCAGACAACTCGCCACTCATACACGATCATCAACTAATCAGATCTTAGTGGAACAGCCTACACCGAAACTAATGGAACAGCATAGACATAAGCTATTGGAAGAGTTTAGGCAAATATTATTGGAAGAGTCTAGACAAAAACTAGTTGATCAAAAACTAGTGGAACAGTCTAGGCAAATATTAGTGGAAGAGTCTATTTGCCTATTCGAATACAAGAAAGTAGTGGAACAGCCTAGACGAAAACTAGTGGAAGAGTCTAGGCAACTATTAGTGGAGCAGCTGAGACATAAACTAGTAGAACAGCCTAGACAAAAACTATTGGAACAGCCTAGACAAATACTAGTGGACGAGTCTAGGCAAATATTAGTGGAACAGCCCAGACAAAAACTAGTGGTAGAGTCTAGGCAGAAACTAGTAATAGATTCTAGGCAAATACTAGTGGAAGAATCTAGGCAAATACTAGTGGAAGAAACTAGGCAAATACTGGCGGAACAGCCTAAATTGCACATGCAAGGCCTAACTGAGGACTACAAATTGGCTGGGCAATCGATTGAGGGGTAAGGCTGGGCAAACTAGGATAATGTTAATGGGAGCGTTTAAATTGTTCAGGGCGTTGGGAGATGGGCTTAAACTAGCTAGGCAAACCCTCGCCGGTAAATTTGAAGGTATTAGACTGTTTTTGGAGGATAAGCCTAAACCTAGGCAAACCTTGACGGATAACCTTGAAGGGATTAGATAGATTTTAGAGGAAGATACTGAAGTTAGGAAAACCCCAATGATAAATTTGAGGTTATTAGGAGGTTTTTAGAGGATAAGCCTAAAACTAAGCAGAAATTTGAAAGGATTAGATTGTCTTTGTGTGACAAGCCTGAACCTAGGAAAACATGAATTGATGAATTTGAAGAGAATTTGTGATTTTTGGAAGATAAGCACGAACCTAGGCAAACTCTAACGGATAAATTTGAAGGGATTAGATTGTTTTTGGAGGATAATCCTGAATCTAGGCAAACCCCAACGGATAAATTTGAAGGTATTACGAGGTTTTTTAGAAGATAAACTTAAAACTGGGCAGAAATTTCAAGAGATTAGATTGTCTTTGTGTGACAAGCTTGAACCTAGACAAAGAGGAACGGATGAATTTGAAGAGAATTTCTGGTTTTTGGATGATAAGCCCAAACCTAGGCAAACCCTGATGGATAAATTTGAAGGGATTAGACTGTTTTTGTAGAATAAGCCTAAACCTAGGCAAACCCTAACGGATAATTTTTAAGAACATAAGTGTTTTTTCGCGGATAAGGCAAAAACTAAATCTGAAGAAATTAGATTGTTTTTGGGAAATAAGCCTAAACCTAGTCAAATTCCAACGGACAAATTAGAACTGATTACGCGGTCATTAGGACATAAGCTTGGATCACCTAGACCGTCTTCCAACAGGCAGTCGTCGTTTTCAGGCACATGTACTCAGAGGCGTGTGAGAACGCGGTGAACGTGCAGATCGTTGCGGAGCTGAACTACGCCTATTAGGGCATAGCCACACACTTCGGGCGCGCGGAGGTCGCGCTGCACGGCTTCTTCTACGCTATGCACCAGGAGGAGCTGGGCCATGCGCACGTCAGTCTCGAGATGGAGAAGCTTATCAAGGAGAAATTAATAAAGCTGTACTATGTGGCAGAGGAGAGTCAAGATTTGCATTTGATGGACTTCGTAGTGACAGACTTCATCGGAGAGCAGGAGAAGTCCATCTACGAGTTTGGAAGGTTGATATCTAGATACAGATGGATATGCGGGCAATGCAAGTGCGGGGAGTTTCTGTTCGACAGGGAAATCACAGAGAATGGGTGAACTTGCCAACAAATTGTACAAATAAACAGGTATTGGAGCAAACTCTCTGTATCAAGTGATTTAAGGGTGAAAATAACCAAACTTCCGATAAACTTAAAGTATATAATAAAAAAATCTTCCAAACAATTTCATTCAAACCGTTTTTAGGGTAGTTGTGCCGCGAAATTTTTGTAACCTAACAAAGGTGCCGCGAGATTTTTTTCGCTCGATAAGGGTGCCGCGGCCAAAAAGTTTGAGAAGCTCTGGTCTATGCAATGAATTAAAGAGTAGAAGCATACGTTTACAAGAAATTGATGGAAAGTTTGGATTTCTTCTTGATATGGAAGGGTTGTGTTTTAAAGCCGAAACAAGCTACTTGAAAGAGCGTTGTAAAAAAATTTAAGAGCCTACAGTTGTGATGTGGATGGGCAAGAATTATATGAAGAAATTTTGGATTTTAGAACGCTGCTATTAACAAGGCCCCGAACAATTAATTACTTAATTTTATAGTTCAGTATGGAAATGAAAACGTTTTTCCCAATATGCGTATAGCATTGTCAATATTGCTGACAATCGCGGTTTCTATTGCCAGTTGTGGAAGATCATTTACCAAATTAAGATTGATACTTTGAGAGCCTTGATAGGCTAACGTCGATTATGTGATAGTGCTTTACTGAGAATTTTGCTTTACTTTACATAGAACGAGAAATGACCGAAGAAATTGACTTGAAGATAATATAATTTTAAAAAATGCGTAAACTAAAGCAAGGAAGATAATTTTGTAATAAAGTGTTAATAGATTTAATTCGTGTGCTTTTTTACCCAATTTTAAAGAAGTTTTCTTTAGAAAATAAAACGCAAGCAACCTATAGCCCAAGAGGGGCGCAAGATCGGTGTTTGCCATATGCGCCATTTACCCTAGGTACGGCCCTGCTCCTACGTCATGTTTCATTATGTTCATAATGAGTAAAATAGTTTAGAAAATCCCTGAAACGCCCATGATAAGGTAAGAGAGGCGGTGGGTCCCGATATATGGCGTGAACGATAAGGTTGTAAGTCAACATGCCGTCGTCGGGTCAACAATGGGGCTTCATCGTGGAGGCCTTCTTCAGAAACACAGTTTTCGACAATAGTTGCTCATAAAATTAATCTGCAATATAAAAATAGTACAATTGCAACATATTTTGTATCCAATTTAATTCATTAAAAATGCTTTTAATTAATATTAGTAATATTCCAAGTCCATAGTCTAAATCTTCAACATCCCATAATTATTCTGAAATAAAATATACAGTTAGGGTTTTTACAACCTTATCCAACATGAATATGTCGTTAATTAACAGGAAAAGGAAAATCTCTTCTTTTAATAGCTTATTGAAAACTAAAAGAAAAATCAAGCAGCGGTAATATTCATTTATGGAAATTTTCAATCAACGTTTAATTAGTGAAATTTCTAAATCTGTTAATAGTAAGTAGTAATAATTATAGATGACGTATTTAGTCGGTATAAATTTTGAAATGTCGTTAAGCTCGTTTTGTAATAAAACAACAATCGGGAAGTTCGCTTGCAACAGCAGTCGCGCTAGCCAGCTAAATTAATAATGATAAAGTAATTATAAATTATTGGTTAATTGAGATAAATGCAAATTGCTCGGTGCATTAAACATTATTTATTATTTTAACAAAGTAATGTTGTAGCTTTACGACTTCAATAAAGTAATATAATTTCTTGTTGTTGGATTCATATTATCGCTGCTTTAAATGTCAAAGATTTAACCTAGAAAGATAAAAGCTTAGTCAAAAGAAATACGCAATTATTTTCATTATTTTACTTAATAATTCATGCAAATTTGCAAGATGTGGCACAATTTTCATATTGCATTGTAATATTTGTTTTTATTACTTGTTTCACATTTTATATTATTTACATGACACAAAACTACATAAATATGCAAATTTAATTTTAAACTATAACTTGGGAACGTTTGAAGCTAACTAATAATTTATTTGAAATTGTAATGAAATAGTCAAGGACTTGAAATACTTGAGTTACATTTTATCAATATCTGTCATGGTTATACCAAACTCGGATGTAGTCATGAGTAACAAACTAATACATACAGATACGAATATACTAATACACTAATACAAGTTTTAAACTGTTATACCAAGTTTGAACTGTTATAACGAGTTTGAACACTGTTATATCAATTATATTAAACAATGCCATAACGAGTTTGAATACAGTTGTAATGAGTTTTAACACCGTTTTAACGAGTTTGAACAAGGTTATAACGAGTTTGGATAGTGTTAAAATGATTTTAAGCGCAGCTATAATGAGCTTAAACACTGCTATAACAAGTTTCAACACGATTTTGAACACTGTTTTAACAAGTTTGAACACTTACATCGAGTTTGAACACCGTTATAACGAATTTGAACACTGTTAAAATGACTTTTAACACTGATGTAACGAGTTTTTACATAGTTATGTGTTTGAACTCTGTCGTAACGAGTTTGAACACTGTTATAACAGGTTTTAACACTGTTATAATAATATAGAAAATAGGAAAAAAATGTGTAAAAAAAATTTTCATATTATAAGAAA
Source organism: Phosphuga atrata (assembly GCA_944588485.1). Classification (NCBI taxonomy): domain Eukaryota; kingdom Metazoa; phylum Arthropoda; class Insecta; order Coleoptera; family Silphidae; genus Phosphuga; species Phosphuga atrata. Next base: position 30,728,110 of record OX155894.1, read on the forward strand.
AGAATTAAGGAAACTATGTTCTTTAATTCACAAATTGACTAACAACATATATAAAATATAATTATTAGTACGGTGTGGCTCCTGCATTTTGCTGCTAAGAGAGACCACGAGGGCCCAAGAAATATCATTTTTTGTGACCTCGTGGTCTCTTTTGGCAGTAAAGTGCAGGATTATATTTATATTTTTTACTATGTTAAAACGAAGTAAAAAGTGAATTAAGCGAAGAAAACAATTTGATGCATATTCCCTATTTTGTGTAATTATGTTGAGCTCCGCTTTTTCTTCTGGAACTTATTTTCAATAAAATATCTCTTTGAAATTTATAAAATTTCGCTTGGATGTTGTACTTTCCACCTGTTCAATAAAAGTATTTTAAGAACTGCGGCTTGTTAGAATCCAAGTGTTATTTGTAAATAAAATGTCCGTTGGCTTTGAGCTTTTCGATGTTTTTGGACGTTGCTTCAAACACCATTTTACTACAACGAGATACATTAAAACTAAAAACATTGTAAAAGATTTTATTACTTTCCACCTAATAAATCTTATTGTATAAACATTGGCTAAGAATGCACACATTTTTTAAATTCCTTTAAAATCAATAATACAAGGTTAATACAGAAAACTATCAGAAACATTGAAATAATTCAATTTAGAAAACTTAATTTTATTAAACCTGTCATCCATGAATTTTTGAAATGGGGAATAAAAAAATATTTGAAGTATTTTTAGGATATTTAGGATATAAGAAAACACTGTACATATTTTTGTATTTTTTTTTTTTTGATACATTTAATCAGATTTTCGATCATGTCCACTGTAGTGGACTACATACATTTATGGCTACAACTTATTTTTCTGTATGGAAGCTGGCAAAGAAGTCCGGACACAATGGTTAATTGCACTTAGTACAAATGTATTTCGTCTTTCTCGAACAGTTCTTGTCATTGCATCTATTAGCATTCTTTACATTTGTTAATTTCGGCCAGTGATTACCTTCATGGTATCGCACCTCAGGTGGAGCCTTCGCGACTGGACATTTCTTCAAAGAAGAAGGAGTTGAGCACGATCGTCTTCTTCTTATTCTGCTCTGGTCATGTGTGCCGACATTAATCAAAGCCCTGGCAATTGACGCTTTAAAGTCTAGAAAGTCTGGGGTACATCCTTTCCGGCTTCCCGGTATAAAAACCAGGAGTTCACAACGGTCAAATCAATGAAATGAAAGAACACACGTTTGTATCGCTTATTGCGGCGCCGGTGTGGATAGAGTGCTATGCACTGATCCATCAGGTCTACACCTCCCATATGAGTGTTGTAATATGTTATGGCAAACGGGCGGGTGATATTTATTGTCTTTTTCTTCTCCACCGTTCAGCCATGTCTTGGGAATGATGTCCGGCACATGCATGTGGACGCTAGAATTATCCACCCACCGTGTAACTGTGATATTGTTCTTTTTCGTTACCGAACCCCGCTGAACGAACCCCATCTGAAAAACATCGGTACACATACCAAATTCACTGATGTTATCTCTATCACCACTCCTTGGTACACTTCAAATCGATAGACGTAACGAAAGCTACCAGCACGAACCCACACGTTGAGTCCCCCCGATTTAGGTTTCTTAGGTACATATTGTGTTATTGCACTACGCCCTTTGAACGGAATTATTTGTTCGTCAATTGACATATGTTCTTATTTGTTCCCCAACATACATACTGTCCACTACAGTTGACAGCTATATATTGTATGATATCAACGTAGTTATAAAGGCTGAATGATAAAATTACATTTCAGGTAACGTAGCGTACTATAGTTGAAATATATTTAATATAAATAATATATAATTTAATAAAATAATCTTGTGGAAAATGTACGGCCATGTGCACTAGGTATTTTCAAGTCCGCCATCTTAACTACATTGTACAAGTTACAAGCTCATTACAGTTATAGTAAGCCTCTTCTTGGCCACTAGGTAGCACCAATATGCAGAGGAAGTCCACTGGAGTGAACTCCGTGCATCAGAGGTTACGAAATATGATTTATTGAACTCTGAAACTAACCAATAGTAGTTGTCCACTACAGTGGACATGATGCATGAGAGAGTTAAAATACCGAAAATACCTATATTCCAACTTAAGGGGGAGTATTTAATTTATAATTTGTTTTCAAAAAATCGTTTTTTTTATTACATAAATCGAATGCTACAAGTGTGTAGAATATTTGGTCAAAATTATTTGGCGGTTCGTGAATTAGTTCCTTCGCTACACGGCTTGCAATGGACCATTGTCCTGAGCGCTGACCGGCGCGGCGCTCAGGTAGCAAATTCGCCCCACGCTCTGCAACGAGTTTGTATACCGACCAAAGGTGAATTGAGTATTATACATTCTTTCTATACGTGGCAGTAATGTACAAAGATGTGTTTTGAATTTGGCGGTATGCTATAACCAACGAATTAAGTGTTATTCTCGTGGGGAACACAACGAGTCGTGTTTCCGCAGCGAAATGGGAGGACCAAAAAAACATGGTTGAGCGGGAGGAAGTCGTCCTTCTACGAGGAAGTCTAAAAAGTTCCAAGGCAATCAATTTACGGTGTAAACGGATACGGAGTTCGTGAGCAAGTCCGCGAAGAAACTAAAGACTGGACATCGACGTCGAAATACGCAGCAACTTCTTTATTTGCCACTTCTTGAAGATTTTCACCTTTCTGAGTAAATGTCTATTATGAAAATCGTGTGGCAACGAAGTCAAATTTTCTAGATCCACCGTACTAGGAGTAGCCTTCCACTTGGTCATCACGTGTTCATGCACATCGCGCCGAGTACCGTCAAGTCCCCACGTGAGTCTATGTTTTGAAATTAATCGTCTTTTGTTTGGAATGCGGCTCTTAGGACTCGGACTGAATTGCATGAAAACTTTATGTGCCATAATGGACATTTCGAACACTTTCACCCAGAAGAAGGCCGTCCAAGAAAAAATAAGCGCTAATACTGCAGCCGGCAATACTCCATCACATTTATCCGTATCCTTGGACGGCTCATGGAAGAAACGCGGGTTTTCGTCGCATTTTGGACTCGCAACGTATTGGAAAATATACCGGGAAAATCGAAGACGTTGTGGTAAAATCTTCGTTTTGCCAGGCCTGCGCGATTTGGATTTCGAAGAAAGGCACCCCGGAATATCTTGCATGGCAGGTGCAACACGAGAATGACTGCACGGCTAACCACAAGGGCAGCGCGGGAAAATGGAAGTGGATGCTGTCTAGGAGATGTTTGGACGATCCGAGGAAACACTAGGGGTGCGTTACGAGAATTACATCGGCGACGGAGATACTAAAACCTTATAAGCTATACTCGATTTGGAGCCTTACGACGATTTGGAGGTGAAGAAGGAATGTGTGGGGCACGTACAGAAGAGGATGGGCGTACAGAAGAGGATACAAAAGAGGATTAATTTTATTGACATTGATGAATATTTTCAATTTTTGGTCCGCCATATTTGAACCGCATTTTATTTTTCAAAACCGACCTCAAATTCGTGTTCAGCGACCCCAATAACCCTTATATTTAAAATTTCATCTACATTGAATATTTTCAATTTTTGGTCCGCCATATTTGATCCGCCATTTTTATTTTTCAAATCCGACCACAAATTGGTGTTCAGCGACCACAAAAACCCATAAATTACTTTATTCTTGGACTCATTGATCGAGCTAATCAAATTGTACAAGGAAAAACAGTTTTCAAACGCGATTTTCTCGAAACAAGATTTTTCGAATCTGCGCGAATTGTAACTTTTAAGCCGTTCAACCAATCGACTTCGCGTTTTGACTGCCTAAAAGGAAATTTTTTAAGGAAGGATGATTAACGATTTTTCACAGCAGGCCAAAGTGGAAAAATCATGCGACAAAACTGTACCTTATTTTCAAGAGGCCGCTATTTTGTTTCTATAAGTGAATTTTTTCATGTTGTTTGGTATAGATGCCTCCTTGGAGTGTAAACTTTAAGTACTTTTGGTTTTATGCTTCTAGGTGACGTATTGCAGCTTGAATCTCTCGCGCAAATAACATTTATTTTAAAAACGTTACTTCCCGGAGCCGCCATTTTGGATGCCATTTTGTAATATTATATGTTGAAAAAATCCCAGTTTGTAGACAAAAAAGGAATAAAAATTTTGCCAAAAACCGCAATATCTAAGTCATTTCAGTTTCTCAAAAAAAATGTCAAACAACAGGTAGTTTTGGCACAATTATAAAAATACTCCTCCTTAACCCACTAGAAAAGTTACAATACAAGCTGTCCACTACAGTGGACATGATGCATGAGAGAATTAAAATACCGGAAATATCTATATTCCAACTATAGTTCCAACAACAACTATAGTATTTTTTATATTTTCCAACTCACTACAGGAGATAAAAATTGTTGAATATATTCAAACTTTGAATTCAAGATTGATTATGTACTCGCTCTATTAAAAAGTCTTGACGGAGTACATAGTCTCGGCCGAGTAGAATTTTTTTTTTTTTAGAAAAAATAGTTTAATCAATTCAAATTTTTATAGTAATACAATTTTTCCAATTTTTTTTAATTTTTGTTCCATTTATTTGTAGATAAACTACATTGAATGTTAATTAAAAATAAAACTAGAACAGAAAACAAAGTAGATAGAGTCAATATTGATTTGTATTGTTTTGAAATGGTTGCAATGATTTGTGACGTTGGAAATCCGTATGTGAAAGTAATGACGTTTCTTGTTTATTTCGTCCAATCCTCAACGCAGTTTACAATACGCCCCGCAAATTAGATAATTTTGAATAACGACATGTAGCACGTATTTCCAATATATTTGACAAATAAAACTTAGTAATCTGGTCCAACTAAATGATACTTTATTCTAATCTCTGTCTTTATAACTATTATAACATATCAAAGTTGTGGGCTGTGTGGAAGAGCAGCCCACATTAAAATACAGATCTAATAAATAAAATCCTCCTACGCAACTCTGCATTAATACGAAAAAATATGGCAGTGCATCCAACAAACAAAAAGTTTTGCATAATTTTTTTTAATAAACGCTTGTTGATTTCATTTCCATATTAACGTTTGCAAAACGAAATGCTTTAATAATTGTTTGGTTTTGATTTTTTTTATAATTCACAGATAGTATTATAATATGTCGTGTTAAACCCCAGTTAATTCATTTAAAATAACGAAACTAAAATGAATTTTATATCTTATCATAACTTAAGAAATGTTTTTTTGCGGTGATAAAGTGACTTCTCTTTTAACTAGCAGAAATGAATAGCAACAGATAAAATAAAGCTTTTTAGATTTTCGACGCTTTAACACTTTTTATTTATTTCCAACTTCTAAAAACTAATTAAACAAAAATTATCCGCAAAGCTTATTTCGTTTCAATTATTATTTAAAAACAAAGAATAATGTTTTTATAAAGAGTGACGGTTTCGTTGTATGCAAAAAAATATTTGTTTTGAATTGTGATTTAATTTGCGCATGGATTTTATTTAAATAAAAGTGTTGGTTAGGAAAAAACTGGCGTTTGTTGTGTGTACTGAAACACGGAGGGATTCACTCGATTTAAAATTAATGTTTACAAAACAAAAACGTTTTTTAATCGAGCGATTTTATTTCATGTTTTTTGTTGAAATATATTTTTCACAAATTAATTACTTGTAAAGCAGTATAGAACCAATGACACTTGTAAATTTGTTTTTATAAAATGTTAATATTTATAAATGTTATTCAGTTTATTATTATTACATATTTTTTTATAATTTCTGTTGTATTTTGCAACATTATTTCTTTTTTGATTGCTATACAAATTAAGAAGAATATATAAAAAGATGAAAATTTAAATAATAATGGCAAACATTATTTAATATTAGACAATATTGACACAAACTATAATTTAGTGGTTATGATTTAATATACTAATAATAAATTAAATAATAATAAATTAACTGCTTATATATCTTTTTAAATAACAATAATAGAACTAGATGATTATTGTATGAATCATTTATGATCCGTAGCGAGAAATTTGCTGGATCGTGCTTGTGCAGAATTCATTCTAGTTCTGGGATTATCTCCGACTTCTGGGAAAATGTTAGCACATCTAAATAAACGCCTGTGGTGTAATCAAAATCGATAGTTTACAAACGTTCTAGTTAAATTGTTAGTTCCAAATTTTAATTGTATCAATAGTTATTTTGCCAGTATTTTATTAGGTCGCTTTGTTCTCTATTTGTTCTGTTCTCAAAATGTTTTGAATTGATTTTAATACAAACTCCCGATGAATTAGATATTTTAAACATACGACAGAAATAGATGACAATGCAATGTTTTACTTAAATTTTATATTGCGGAACAAATGGGATGAAATGAGATTTATAATTTAGTTATGAAAGGAGACCAATAATTCAAAAAAATATATTTTATCATATCAAACACCAAAATGATACATTATTATATGTGACAGATGCCATTATTTTAATCCTGTGTAAAAGTAACCAAATCGTGCGTAAAAGTCTAATGTAAATCAAATGGAGTTTCATTATTAAACGATTTCTGTTTGTTCTTACTATGGCAACAACTTGCGTCACTAAACAAAAAACATAGACGTAGTGATAAAAATTTTCTGATGTGCACTCATTGCTATTAAACCACACGCCTTCGGCTCGTGCTTTATACTTCGCAACTCATGCACAAAAGCCCTTCTTCACACACTTGCACCATAAACTTCTATTATTCTATACATTCATATACTTGTCTATAAATATAGAAAAATGTATTTATTATTAATTATTGGTTACTATAAAAATATTTGTAAAAAACAATAATTTGACATTATGATTTTTAATTAATTTTATTTTTCTTATTCAAAAAAAAATATGATTTTCTTTCACGGTCAAATTTTTTATGATACTTTGAGAATACTCTGATCATTTATTAAAATGTCGTGAAATTTTTCACGTGAATTGGTCTAATTATTTTTTAAGCTTAATATAGATTTTACAGTTTAATGCTCAACTGCGTTTTTTTCAGTTTTCCATATTTTATTGATACTAGAAGTAGTTATTGACATTAGAGTGCGGAAAAGTTGATTTTATAACGCGACAATGTAAAAATGTAAAGATGTAAAATCATTTACGCACGAAATTTGTATAAATTTTGTTGGCCGACAATTATTATTTAAGAAACAAATAGATTTAGATTATTTACAATATTGGATTTTATTTAATTTTTTCATGTTGGTACTCACAAACTTTTACATTTTTACTAATTCAAATTTATTAGGTACATAATATGTCATTATTATATACAGTACATTTAAAATAAGAAATGCAGATATTTTCAAAAAAGCGGGACATTTTTAAAAATCGGCGGGATGCGGGACAGTCCTCCAAAAAGCGGGACTGTCCCGCCAAAAATGATTTCTATTTTTTACTATATAAACGGTAGTATTCGGGTAATACGATCAACAAAAACTAATTCAAATTCTTCTTATGTCGACGTTTCGATTTATTAATTAAATCTTTTCAAGACCTACAAATTGTTAAAAAAGTTGCAAAAAACGAAGTAAAATATTTTTTTATTACTTACAGAGAAGGTAAAAGGTAATAAAGGAAAAATATCCGTTGACAAAAAATTGCAGATTACATTACAACTTATGTAAAGAGAGCCATCCATGGTAGAGCCTCATGGACAATTTAATTCAGGTGTAAAAATTTCATGAGGCTACCATGGCTTTCTTTACATAAGTTGTAATGTAATCTGCAACTTTTTGCCAACGTTGGGGCAGTTGCCATGGGCCTCATAATTTTAGGGGCCTCACTTTCCAATATTCCAACCGAATTATAACCGAATTTGCTGATTCTGAAGCGCGAAAAGCATTTATTAAGTAAATTTACTTATTCAATAAACATTTAATACCATAACAAACTAAGTTTTTACTTTTCAACGAATGTAGGAGGGGACCTCCAAATATCAATTGCCTCGGGCCTCGCATTTTCTCTGAGAGGCTCTGCATACATATATTGTAAAGTTGACGAATTTTTAAAAACTGAAGGGTTAGAATGTAAAAATTGCTGTGGAGTATGCAGGGATGTTGCAAAACGGATGATAGGTCAAAATATTGGTTTTAAATATTTTTTTCAAGCTATGATCATATAAGCTTAGGATCATATTACTTTTACGCACTGCCTTATTAATAGAGTGGCCCTCGCAGCAAAATAATAGCACCATAATTGAACGATGTGCTTCAGTATGCTGTTAAGATTATAAATTTTTCTTTTTCTTAAATTTTGACCTCTTGATATTCATCTTACTTCTGCATGCTTTTATCTTTATTTCATATTTTTTGAGTTGCAACAAAATCACAATCATAAATGGGGTCCTGAATGACAAAAGTTTAAGAAGCCCTAGTGTTGACTAAATAAAACCGTGAACCCGTTCTGTCCCCCAAAAACACAACCTTTTTTTTTATTATGGTTGTTATATTATGTTTTTAAATTCAAAACTGCTTATAATAAATATTGTATTGAAACATGATATATTAGAATTACTGCAATAAACTCATACTATTAAGTATACAATGCAAGGCAAAGCAGATATGTCGATTTGAAGAATTTCGAAGATGTTAGCAGAGGTGGAGGAAAAGGGCAACTAACTGAATCTGATTCAGTGATTTTTATCCTTTTGAACACGCTTTTACCAATTTTATCTGTAGAGATTCTCAATAGAAATCTGTCTAATGCGGTACGATCAAGCCCAAGACTGCTTTTATTGATACTTTAAATAAAAGTAAATACTTTCCGAAAATAAGTATTAAATTAGGGGCAGAAATCTCTCATAACTTAATTCATTTGTACCAACTTATTAAAACGAATATATTATTGAATATATTATATAAATATATTCAACCTTTCGGAAGCTCTATAATAATTATTAAGTCTTTTTAACAAATATGACTACAAAACAAATCTCGTGTTAGAACACAACAGATATTTGCATTTCACTAGGACACCGTTCACTTTCGTGACACGAAAAAAGATAAACTAGATAAATAACATTGTTTTTTTAAGATCAGATCTTTCTATTGAACCCAAAGTGAATCTGCAGACGCTTTTCGAGATCTACCTCTCATCAGTGCAGCTTTGCTCTTTTTAATTATAAATTGGAATACACTTACATTAGTAAGTACACTTACAAACCATGTCATGGGCTGTCGAGGATAGATTATATTCTGACATGTGTGTGGGAAGACCTGAACTTGGTTTAAGTTATTGATTTATATGATAATTGAATATGGGGTTGAAACTAAACTAATTATAGATATAATCATACCAACTTATTAAAGCGGAACACAACTTGAATATATAAATATATTCAACCTTTCCGAAGCTCTATAATAATTATGAAGTCTTTTTAAGATTCCTATACAAATCTCGTGTTGGAACACAACAGATATTTGCTTTATTCACTACGACTTCTTTCACTTCTGTGACACTAAAAAAGTGAAACTAGATAAATAACATTGTTTTTTAAGATCAGATCTTTCTATTTAACCCAGCCTAGCACCTGGTTTTCAAACTAATGTAAGTGTATTCCAATTTATAATTCAAAAGAGCAAAGCTGCACTGATGAGAGATAGATTTGACTATTCACTTTTTCGTATCTCGAAAAATCGTACGTTGGGACACTCGAATGTCGAAGCACTCTGTTCGTGGTATTCAAAATGTTGAATTAATTTCACCAATTCAAAAACGATAGTTTTAAATATTTTTAACCGGTAAATTAAACTTTTTTGTATTTATTTTAAAATACATAAATATCAAAGCAAAACTTTAAATATATAAAAACCTAATAATAATGTTTATGCGGAGTCAAATATAATTTATGGATGTTATAGAATTTCTGCGAGTGTCCATAAATTATTGATCATGGGGCTGATATAATAAAATCACTTCCATCGTCTGTAGGCCTCCTCTCAGAAGATGTTATACAGACTAGTCATAAGACTTACAAACAGATTAGACAATACCACTTCATGAAAATGTCAAAAATTAATACGATTACGGACATTTTGAACTGGTTAATCGCTAATTATAGGACAAAAACACCAAAAAAACACCACCACCCTTTTTTTTGTTGTTTTTGTATCTTAACAAAACCCACCAGGAAAAAATAAAAATGGAATGTGGTAGTATTAGGAAAGCCTCGAGTGCCCAAGTATCTCAATGAAGAATGTTCCTGAGAAACTACTGATGATACGGTTAGTGATGATGAAGAAGGTGCAGATAGTGACAATGATATTGATTTTGACGAAGATCAGTCGTGAACTTATAAAAAAAATGTTGCACTAGCACTTTTGTCATAAATATATTTTTCCACTTAATTTTGCATTTTTTATTAATCGAGGGAGGGCGTATACATCTAATATAGACTCATTTTATATTAAGATCATCAGAATGTCATCATAAAATAATATTTGAGGCAAAAAAAATTAAATGAACCGCATTTTATTTTTGTCGCCGTAAATTTGTAATCCGGCACAGTGTGCTGCGAATCCACACATAATATAAGAAAGCATAAGGAATTGGCACAATCCATCGTCTACAATAGTACGACTGTATATTAAGGGCGAAATGTATATTCAAACTGTTCGTAGCTCTATAATATTAAGTCTTATTAAAACCACAAAACAAATCGCATGTAGAAACAAGTACTTCCCTAGCTAATGCCACGCAGAATATTGAATTATACAACAAGTATTTGCATGTTATTACTAGTCGCCAGTATATTTTTATGTCACTAATGGATTTATAGTGAATTTTGAATTCACTATAAATCGATCTTTAAAATCATTCAGTAGGTTTTTCAATTTTTTTCTTCTGAAATATTCTTGTCTTTGGAATGATACATTCACAATTTTTAAATGTTCCATTGTATCGGTGTAGCATTTCTTTATAGATTATATTTCTATATTTCTTTATACATTATAGATCCATTTCTTTATCTTTTAATTGCGGATATGATTGCTTTCCTTCATCTAGAAAATCAATTATAGGTTCCAACAGTACTACTCTTACGGTTTTAGATTTTTCGGTAAATTTGAACATGAAATTCATTTGATTATCAATGACTTGAAGTTTGTAAATATATTATTTTTTATATTGAAATTAAACTCAATTTTCGAATGTTGAACCTGGTCGAACTGAAGAATGTCGGAGGACCGAACGAATCATCTTCTGCTATTCTTAACCGTCCAAATCTTTCCGCAACTTTTTAATCTTGCTCAATCGTCTCCAGGCAATTCCCTAATTGCATAAAAGCCCCTCTCTCGGCCAAAAAACTCAATCTCATTCATCAATTTATAATTCACTTGAAAATGACCTCAACAGTCGAAACTCGAGTCGTGATAATTGTCTAAATTTGTATATCTGTGAATAACAAGTTATATATTATTTTTACATATTATAAGTGTGGTTAAACCAATTTATCAATTCAGTGTAATCGGTTTAATTTTATGAACAAATTTTGTGATAACCCAAATGTGTAAACCCAACAAAAGATTACATTGAGCTTGTTTTGTATCTATTTTGAATCAAGGAAAAAGCATTCAATCCCATTCTAATTTGATTTTAATCTGAACTGAATAATTTCTCACGCGCTTTCGCAGTTTCGGTGCGACTATATACGCACTAAACCTGTTATAACAGTTTAATGCGGCAGAAATGTATGCACTTCGTTATTGCACTTGGACCTAGTTGGATATTCAACTGTGAAATTCTGCCTCAAATAGAGTTTGCTAAACGTCGCCGTTCTCTCCGTGCGTTTTACGGACAATAACAAAACGCGCGGACGAAGACACTGAGGTTTATTTATACGAGACGGCTCGCGGCCAAATGGACACTCGCATATATCTAGTGGAGTGTGAAGACTGTAAACATTGCCACTTTCGTTTTAACTACATTTTATCATGCTTATAGCGCGCTATATCAGCGCGATTGTTTATAATTCAGAAAGTCTAGTGGAATAAAACGATAAATAGTAAATTGCCCTCATAAATATAAACCATTTTACAAGCAATTAAATCATCCCTATAATACTAAATAAAACATATGACGATTTCGCAACCACAATTTCGATTCATTATATATTTCAAAAAGGGAAAAACATAAAATGCTAGTTATTTTTTTAGGGTGTTACCAACGGTGACCGTAATAATCACTCTTTAAAATAATTACATCCCGGATTTTTTATCCACAGAGTTTCTATTACAGTTTGCATTCTATTCAAGTTATTTTAGAATACATTTAATTTTCTGTATTCACATGAAATCCATACTAGGGGATTACGAGAACTCTGTTTAGTACGAACGCGAAATTTAAATATAACTGCTCAGTCCGTTCCGTGCACAGAGATTACAATTAGGATAAAAGGGGTGCAGTTGTGTCGATAGAGCCATTGACAGTTTTTAATCATGGAAAATGCCAACGAACGTGTTTAATGGCAGTTTGCTGCATTATTATTCTTCGAGAACAACCTAGTAAATTATCCACAAATATTATTTTCAACAAAAAAAGTTTTGGCCATAGTGTATTTTGGCACAATTAAGATTTTAGATTATTTGTCTTCAATTTTCTTAGAATTCTGTTATTAGTTATTAGTTTATAAATTATTAGTTTAAGATAAACTTCTAATTGGACAATATAGGTGTTGTCTATTCAAACATTGTATTTATAGGAGCACCAAGTAAAATAGCTACAATCATTATTTCCAAGAACAAAAAAATTATAATTAGAAATTTTTGTATTCACAATATAGGTGCTGTCTATTCAAACATTGTATATAAACAGAATCAAATAAATATCTGTCTTTAATTATGAGGATTATAATTAATAGACGAAGCTTAAATTGAACAATATAAATTTTGTCTGTTCAAACATCCATTCATCATATTCATTTAGGCATAATAAAATATTTCGATTATATCTCATTCATATTTGCAATGTGCCAAGCCAATTATACAAAATATCAACTAAATATATCTATATATAATTCCCCGATTAGTGCGCGCTTAATGGGTTGCCAGAAATTATATTTATTTTTATATTATCTAAAAATTATATAAAATCTTTTTTATTGCTCATGCGTTAAATGTATTTTCTCTTTAGTGTTAACCAAGTTATGTGATAATACAACAAATGGCATTTGTCGCACTAAAAAACGTGCCACAAATGCTATTTTTGGTTGTATTACTGCATAACTTGGGTAACTCACGCAAATATTAAATATTAAGTTATTCAATATGTAATATTAGTTACATTAAAAAAAAAACAATTAAATAAATAAAATAAACACAATCAAGACCTGGACATTAAAAAAATGACGTGAAAGTGACAGATTTGTTTTCATTACAAAACAAAAATTAAAATTAAAGAAAACGTTTTTAAGTGTGTAAATCATGTGTAAATCATGTGTGTCATCAGTGTAAATCATTGTTAATCTAAGTTCATTTTTGTCATTTGACATTTCAATCATTTTTGATATGGTGATACCGGAGACTGACGAAGTTATTATGACGAATCCACACCACCGGAGACAATTGAAAAAGCAAATTCTTCATTTTTTATTCTTTTTGTTTTTGGATGGCCTCTGGATCCCAAACTTGTAATATACGTCCCCTCGCATGTTTAATAAAAAATATTATCTGCAACACGGGCGGTATTGTCAATTGGTCATGAGAGCGAAATTGGGCGCACGAACGAAGTGAGTGCGCACATTCGCTCGAAAGGGCAATTGACAACTTACCGCCCTAGTTGCAAAATATATTAAAATGTTGTTAAATTTTGTATAAGATTTTATATCGAATATTGTTTAAGTAAAATGCTTAGTATTTCAAAACAATCACAAAATTTATTTGAAGTTAGAATTTAACTGAGGTTTTGGATAACTAACAAACATAGGTTTATCTATAGGTTTTATTAACAAGATTCAAAAAATGTAACACAATTTCTAAGGTTTTGCTTGAATACACAATGAAGCCTAAGTGTGTGCTTACCAAATCAAAATTGCCAACGCAAAATTATGAAAACTTTGGATGTTTTTGAAACTTACGGAAACTTTAAAAAGTTTGGAAATTGAATAGAAAAATTAATTAATTGTAACAAAAGTGTTTTAACAAATGAAATAATAAAACCTAGGTGCAAAAACAAAAGTTCGAAATTTGAAAGAAATCAAGTTTTGCTTAGAATCAATAATTTGCATAAATTGCTTGTTATTCAAAAATATTTTCGAAAAATGCAACTGAATCTTTAAGGCATAAGCTATTTTTTTGAAAAATAAAATAGACATTCCAAAAGTAAAGTTAAAATGTTTTTTTTTCAAATAAATAATAACACATAGGTCCAGCATAGGCAAACAAACCAAAATTTCTGATGATGTTAGAGATGTATAAATTGATATTTAAATTCTTCTTTGAAACAGAAAATGAACAAAAATGAAGAAATGGGTGTATTACCTTTTTCCAAATTCCAGTTAAAAGAGGAAAAGAATTATTTAAAAATGCTCATTTGCAAATCTGACAATTGGAAGCTGGCATTTGAATAATAGTTTATAATTGCAATTTAAATGGCAAATTTGCAGTCGTACAATCTACAAACAGCAGTCGGACTATAGGCATAACAGTAACCAAGAATCGCTAAAATAATGTGTAATATATCTAATGAAATAGGATTAATAGATTTTGGAAACTGTATTTTCTTATTTGAGGGCGAGATTCATCATTTATTTAATAAAATAAAACTACAACATGCAGCAGTCCGCCATGATAACTTAAACACCAATCAGAGATTGAATTACGTCACGGTTATATAAACGTACTTTGTTTACATTTTGTTTCGTACGAACTTCGACGATTTCTGCACTTTTTAATTGCTTTTACCTGCGTTTAAAAGTATTTAGTGATGTCCATCAATCAGTTGCTTAGTTTTGTGTTCTCAAAACAGGAAATAAGGATTTAGCAAGGGAAATAACTCTAATTTGCCCAGGATTGATTTGTTGATGTTGGGAGAATTTCTTTCAGCAAATAAAGAGTTTTGCTCATCTAAATTTCAAAATGTGAAAAGTTCCTTGTAATTAAATTTTTATTAATCTTTAGTACTAGATTTTCAGACTTTCAGTACTAGATTTCAGACTCATTGTACTGGGATTCAAGGACTGCAATTCCTCTGCGTTCAAGTAGTGGGCCCCAAGATAAATCTGTCTCTTGCGGAGCAGTGCTGCGCAGTCTTTAACCAGATGTATGAAGGTTTCCTCTGCTGAGGCGCAGAATCTGCATCTGTCATCCTTCCTCTAGGCCTAGGGCCTTGAGGTGTTTTCTAAGTCTGCAGTGTCCCGTCAGAACTCCTGTCGGAATGCTAAGCTTGTTTCTGTTTAGTTGCAGGTAAACTCTTGTTCTTTTCTGGTTAGGTTAGGTTATGTTATGTTATTAGTCATCTGTCATCCTTCCTCTAGGCCTAGGGCCTTGAGGTGTTTTCTAAGTCTGCAGTGTCCCGTCAGGACTCCTGTCGAAATTCTAAGCTTGTTTCTGTTTACTTGCAGGCAAGCTTTTGTTCTTTTCTGGTTAAAGGATCCCAGCATTACCTTGGATTGTCTTAGCCCTGGATGTTATTTCTAGATTTTCTTTAGTACTAAGTATAATATAACTTACACAAGCCTTTTTAACACAATGTCATAGGTTAATTTGGTTAGCTGTTTTAGTATGTTTATGCTACGTGCAACTGAAACGTGAAGGAAATATTTGAAAATTATGTATTTCTTTACATGGTTATAGAATAAAGTAACAATATAGAGATGATAAATCTCTTTCAAACCCACATTTTTCAGCCTCATACATACAACATAATCTTCAAAATAACTACCTTGTGGAACTTGTGGATGCAATTTCTTCAAAATCAAAATGTTCTGTAACCATACTACTTTCTTCTAATTGTTTTTCACATTCTTTAAGAAGCATCATCTTTCGTTTCTAAGGTATATAAGGTCGTTCTGTAGTATTAGATGTTCTTGCTTTTCGATCTGGCTAGCATGCATATTTTTGGGGAATACATTTTTGGGGTTTCATGCGCACTTGTGACACTGATCCCATCAAATGATAGTGGATATAATTTTCCGTATCCTTTGGCAGCTGAAAGGATAATAAGTAGTTCGTTAAAATTGATAACCAAGACTAAAACAAACATAACCTCAATAATTTGTATGTTATCAAACACGCAAGTATTTCATCTTTAACAAAGATTTTGCGTTACGCACCTATAGTAAATACCTAGTGACTTTCACCAAAAATAAATTATAGATTTCGTAGCTACATCTGTTGGGTTTCGGCTTGCGAGTTTCAGCCACTTAACTTTAAAAATTTTTGCCTTGGAAAATATACAAGTAGTTTTTTAGGTGTTATTATTGGTGTATTTTTGCACAGAGGAACCGAACAGAAATTCATTTTTAACTTGCGAAATATTCAATGGTTTGTTGATTTTTTTCGTTGACCATTGACAGAATGCAATTTTTTTATTACTCATGCGGTATAAATACTATTTTGGCGACCGTTTTTAATGCGACAAATGACTGTTTGTCAATTTAATTAGTGCGACAAGTATACTTGTCGCACGCAAATTATGCTTGATGCACTCAAATTTTCAATAACAATCGAATAGGTAAAAAAAAACACAAATCAAAATCAATACTAAAAAAGTGACATGAAAATGAATATTTTTCAATAAGAAATTGAAATTAAATACATAAAAAGATTTACAATGAGTGACACGTGATACCGGAGACTGATTCTTATGTTCTTATGACGAATCCACACCACCGGAGATAATTGAAAATGCAAAATCTTTGTTTTGGATTCTTTTTTTGGATGGCTCCTGGACCCCAAACGTGTTAGATACTCCTTAGATTACTTAGATTACTCTACGTTAGATTACTCCTCGCATGAGTAATAAAAAATATTTTTTATTACTCATGCATTAAAAGTACTATCTTGGCGCACGTTTTTTAGTTTTTGGTTTCCATTTTTGGCTGTATTACCACAAAACTTGGATAACGCACGCAAATATTCAATATCGCTAAGTTACATTAAAAAAAACAATTAAATAAATAAAATAAACACAATCAAGACCTCGATATTAAAAAAGTGACGTGAAAGTGAGTATAAATTCTTTGGTGATATCCGAGACTGATGAGAGTTCTTATGAAGAATCCACACCACCGGATAAAATTGAAGATGCAAATTCTTCATTTTTGATTCTATTTTTTTTTTCTATGTCCGCTGGATCTCAAACTTGTAAGATACGTCCCCTCGCATGAGTAATAAAAAATATTATCTGCAACACGGACGGTATTGTCAATTGCCCTCTCGAGCGAATGTGCGCCCAATTTCGCAACCAATTTACAACTTATAAATTGACCAATTTACAACTTACCGCCCTAGTTGCAAAATATACTAATCTGCAACTCGTGCGATATTGTCAATTGGTCTCTCGAGCGAATGAGCGCACTCTCGTGGGCAATTGCCAACTTGCTGCACTAGGTGCACAATATACTATTATCTAACCTTTACGTCACGTATAGTCGATACCTGGGCGTTTTCGTGTGAAATTCTAAGTAGGTAGATGAAAATGTGATTATTTGCGTAAAAACTTAGTTTATTACTAAAATAATGCTCTTTTCGGTAATAGTAAACGTGTACCTACATTATAGAAGGTTATTTCAAAATCTGTAATCATGCCTATTGTAGACGATGGGTCGTGCCTATTCCGGAGACTATCTCACGTTCTATGTGGAAGTCAAAATCTAGATAAAGAAGTAAATGAACAAATAGTTAATAATATTGAAAGCTGGGATGTCCCATCATTGTAATGGTAATAATAAGCGAGTGTTTTTGAAAGCTCTAACCGCATAACCTACGAAACCTTGGAAGACGAAGTCTACACATTCTGCAAGACTCAATAGAATTTGAAAATAAAATCAAGTTGAACGGCGGATCCGGTCCGCGGGTCTGTGAATGAGTTACGAGTCTTCTTTGCACTGTTTGAATGTTTTGGTATGTCAAAATTCTTGATAAACAATAAAATTATTAACAATAAAACACGTGTTTGCCGCCTTAAATTATCCTTTGAAAACCATATAACTTTAATTTTATTGCCAATAAAACAGAATTTACTAAGCATTTCAGTGTAATAATAAAATTATAATGTTTTTACGGGGAGAAATTAGTTATTATTAGATCATGTTCGTCTTTTAGTACACTTCTCGTATGCATCTTTATTTCTGGGGAAAACCAGTTTTGAAGATACAAAGGCTACTGCATTGAAGCAACCTCCAAGTCTCAGAATCGGAATGTAAATGTCCTTATGGTTTATTTTATAATTGGCTTTTCTTTTATTATTATTTCGCTTTGTTTATTAATTATCAATTAATATTATATTTATCGTGTTTAATGACACTTAGATCCGTATCGTTTAATTAAAGAGTTTATGTTAGATGGCAAAATAGAAATGAAATAATGTTTGGAATTAATAAAGGATATTGAATTCTAAGTAAAATTGCATAACCGTTACACGAAAAGGATAAAAAATATTTGAATATAAATATAAATAGATTTGTTCTGTTTTTATTGTTTTCAAATTGAAGGGAAGCAGGAAGGAAGTATTTGAATAATTTTGTAAGGCAAATTCGTTTATAAACATAAAATGAAACACTTTCGAGTCTTTTCTTCAAAAAATATATTTCAGAATGTCGCTAACAATCAAGTATTTTATCAAGTAATTTTTTTAAATATTAATATTTACATTTTATATTTTAAATTTATATATTTTATTTTAAATATATTTCATATAATAATTGCAAGGGTATTTAGATCTTGAAACCAATGCATATTCAAATTAATGGTTGAAACAAAAATAATTCATTTGTGATAAAAATGTAATTTTGTTTTAGAATTGCATGCACAATTTTTTAGAAATCATGATCGTACTTCTGTTTATTGATTTTGTCTTTGCTAAAGCCATTGAACCCTCAAACATATTTTCTTTGCAATATAAAATGTAAAAATTTGACTTTTTTTTTTTATTTGAATGAAATGTAAATTGTTGAACCACTCCTAAAACCGCACTAAATTAGTCATTGAACAACTAGTTAAAGCTTTTTTAAGGTACTTAAAACTTACTTAAAACAATAATGATTGTGGGAACGCATAAGAAATTATCGCTAGATGAAGATATAAATCATATTGAATCAATTTTGTTATATAATAATGTTAAGTATTGAATGGAAGAATGTTTACATTGAACTGATTTCGATTGAGGTGGCTTACTTTACTTTTGCTGTATTAGAGAAAGTTATTTCTCAACTGCCAAGTTTGTTGTAAAAAAAACTTGATTGTATAGGATTATAGGATGTTTCTTATTGAGTAACCAACAGGAATTTAGCTATAAATGTTAGCTTTAAAGGATTTAAAAGATCTTAATCTCTAACATCTTACGATTTAAAAAAAAATAGATTTCGATAACTTGTTTAAAAATCAGGATTTACAATTTGGAAAACAACCAAATAAGTAAGTTCCTCAAGGATAATCTTTAAAAGAAAATATTTGAGTTTGCTGAGTTTGAAGATTTTATAACTACGAAATTAAACATTTCGTAGACAATGTTAACATAGAAAACTAAGAAATGAAATACTTTGAGTCTTTTCTTCAAAGATATATTTTTGTAATAAAATTGCATGCATAGAAAACGGCCCACCGTAAAATTTTGACTTTAACTATTTATCAGATGAAATAAAGAAATATGCCGTTCGAAGGACAATATGAGTTTAAATTTATCAAGAATGTTTTTTGTTTATAGGCGTAGCAACCGGTAAAGAAAAACGAACGTATTTATGGAGGTGGTTATAACGAAAATAACAAACTTGTGAAACATTGTAATTATTGCCATTTCAATTGAAATTTGCATATTATTCGTTTTCCAAGAGTGTTAGTTTAATGCACACTACAGCGCAAAAACCGCCCAAGTTTTTGTTCTAATCTAAAATGGACTTAGCCAGCGAGCTGTTACTCGACAACTGGATATGACACGCGCTGCGGTTCGAAGAGTGTTCCTACGTTAAGGGGAGACTAGATCCTTTCCTAGACGACCTGGTACAGGCAGAAGGAGATATACAATGACCAGATATACCGGTTCCGGATGACCGCTTTATTGTTTCAACATCATTTAGAAAAAACCTTAATGCTGTTCAACTGCAACAACAACTCTGTGATGTAGAGTGGCCATTAGTCAGAGGACATAAGACGAAGACTGCAGGAATGCAACTTGACCCCTAACACACCTGCAGTTACTTACAAAAATTTACCTCGGCTCATCGTCAAGTATGCCTGCGTTTTGCAAGGGATCATTTAAATTGGACGTTGGAACAATGGGGGTCTGTTCTATTATCAGATGAGACCAGTATATGCATCTATGGTAGCGACGATAGAAGGAAAGTGTACCGGAGACGAAGAGAGCGATTTACAGAATGCTGCATTGAAGAACGGACTGCTTATGAAGGTGGTTCCTGCATGATCTGGGATGCAATATCTATGGTAGCATGAACCGACTCTGTTTTCATCTTTAGGGACGCCTGTGCCCAGGGCAGAGGAGGTTCAACGGGTGCTAGGTACATCGAGGAGATTTTACGTCAACTACATTGGAGAAAAATTTATCTTTATGCATTACAATGTGGAGCCGCATACCGCAAGAATCGTTCAAGATTACATTACGGAAATCGGTTTTGGGGTTATGGAGTGGCCAGCATGCAGACCTAAATCCGATAGAACATTTATGGGATGAGCTTAAACGAAGAGTTCCAGCAAGACTTCGTGCCCCAACCTCGATTCCAGAGTTTATTGTTGCAGTAGAAGGAAAGTGGCTTAACATCCCGCAAGAAACAATAGCGAACTTGATTAGATCTATGCCTAATCGTATAAGAGATGTTATTAGGGCAAGAAGGGATCATACCCATTATTAAAAATTAAGATAATTGTCAATAACCATATTTCTTGTAGTATCTTGTTCATCAAAATTTTACAGGCCGATTTCTATGCACGCAAGTTTATATGTATACATTTCGTTAACATAATCATCAATATAACTGAGTTATGTAGAGATGTAGATTGTAGACTTCGGTGGTGACTTGTACTGCGACCTTAATAGATCTATTGTACCCGACCCTCTTCCTCTAACCGTTGGTATACTTACCCATTTAGAGCGTATCCTCTAGTCTTGATTCCTTTAGGAATTTCAGGATGTGGGCGGGATTCAAGAACTGCAACTCCTCTGCGTTCAAGCAGTGGGCCCCAAGATACATTTGTCTCTTGCGGAGCAGTGCTCCGTATTCTTGGAGCAGATGTTTGAAACTTTCCTCTGCTGAGCTGCAGAATCTGCATCTGTCATCTTCCTGAAGGGATAGGGCCCTGAGGTGTGTTTTAGGTCTGTAGTGTCCCGTCAGGACTCCTGTCAGAATTCTAAGCTTGTTCTTGTTAATTTCAGGCAAGCTTTTGTTCTTTTCTGGTTAAAAGACCCCAGCATTACTTCGGATTGTCTTATCCCTGAAATTCTTTCCAGGTTTTCATCTATTGTTCTCTTATTTCTTCGTCTAAACTTTTGTGGATGGTGTTCATACTCATACCGCAAAAGGGTTTTGGACCTATAAAGGGATTACTGGATCCTTTGTTTGCTAGGTGATCGGCTTCTTTGTTTCCATCTATACCAGTGTGTCCTGGTACCCAGTATAGCGTTACTTTATTTTCTCTGTCAAGTTTGTTTAGCTTTCCCAGACAGTCCCATACCAGTTTGGACCTGATGGTGTATGAGGTGGTCTTGATGGCTGCTTCGCTATCTGACAGGATAGCAATTTGTTTTTTGCGATGGTTCCTGTCGAGGTTAAATTGTGCACATCTCTCGATTGCATGTACTTGGAAAATACTTGGGTAGATTCCCATGGATTCAACGTATTTGGTACGAGCTCCAAACACTCCTGCACTAGTACCTTCCTTTGTCTTCGAACCATGCGTATACCACTTAATAGCACATTGCTCTATATGGTATGCTGAGGATTCGTCGCTCCAATCGGCTTTACTACTACACAATGCTGTGTAGTTTTTCTCAAAATGGTATTTGCATACCATTGCTTCTTCCGTACTAACCGAGTTATACTAATGATGTTAATATTGTTAACGAAATGTATACATGTATTATAAAAATCAAAATGAAAGACGCCAAATATTTCATTTCTTAGTTTAAAAGAAATCTTCAAGCACGGTGGCAAAAAAACAACAAATTTATGGTTTTGATTAATTAATCAATTTGAGAATCGAATGCAGGAGAGTTACGAAGCAATATTTAAGCAGTTTTGCTAAATTAAACCAAATTATGAATTCCAAAAATTTGTACGAACAATTTATATTGTTGAACCCACCATAATGAAATATATGGTGGGTTCACCATATTATATGCATGTATATTATGAATAGCAAGGTTGCTACAGTTACTACGTGGTAAAGCATACTTACATTGAATTGACAAATTCACTATGAAACTAATATTTAAATTTAATTAAACTACCATATTATATGTGAACCATATTATTATATATTTCTACAGAAATTGATACAAAATATTTTATTTAATTAAAAACGAGAGAATAACAATACATTTATAATATGTTACTAGAAATTAAAAGTTTTCCTACTTCATTTGATTCAACTCCATTGCCTGACTAGCCTCCAAGCCTCAACTCCATTGCCTGGAAGTTTAGTTCGGTTTTTATTAGAATGTATTGAAATATTAGAAAAAGTGTTTGGCCTAAATGACACAACCGCAGAAGGCCCGCATTATATTTGTAAGTCACGTCCATCTCCCTGCCAAATTAGGAAAGCCTGATGTGGTACACAATAGGAAGTCAGACTAGCATGATCCCAACATCCTATTACCTCAACCTAGACTAGTGCGAGTTCGGCTTCCTTCTTAGGTAGTAGTGTGGAAACCAGATTCGGATGTGACGACCCCTTCCTAATTTGGCCCATATTCGGCGTGCTCTTTAGGGGTCAGTTTGGAAACTACACTCGCATGTAACTATCCCGACCTAATTTGTCCGGATTTGACTTGCTTTGGAATTTATATTTGCACGCGTT
The DNA here is from genome assembly GCA_944588485.1 of Phosphuga atrata. NCBI lineage: Eukaryota > Metazoa > Arthropoda > Insecta > Coleoptera > Silphidae > Phosphuga > Phosphuga atrata. The sequence continues at coordinate 30,751,363 of OX155894.1, forward strand.
AACTGTAACTTAATATGGTCCAGTGGCGGCTCGTGGATGATGTTTGTGGGAGGGCTGGAAAAAATTATAATAAAAAATCAGTACGAGTTGAGAAAACCGCATTTTTATAGACACATACAGAAACTTATTGAATTTTTTAATTCAGTGTAATACCAGTGACAATTATTTTTATTTAAATTCCATTCTACGTTCCTCCAGATTAACAAAACCAACAATAACCTTTTCATTAAAATTTGGTATATTTGAGATTATGTTTTTCTCTATGCTAATCATAGCTAATACTGTTAGTCTTTTTTGTTCCATTGTATTTCTTGAAAAGGTCTTTCTTTATTCTCTTAAGAGCGGAAAACATCTTTCAGGTTCTGCTGTTGTCATAGGTGTGGTAATTATTATTTCAAGTAAATTAAAAACTTCTACAAAGGATTCATGAATTCCTGAGTTATACATTAGGTCATAAATATTTTTGTGTCCTTTAAAATTTTGAAATTCTGGTCGATCATATAAAACAAGTAATTCTGTGTTAAGCCTCTCTTTATCTAAACTTGGATATGCATTCAGTTTCTCGTAGTTTGATGTTAGGAATTACGCGACGAGACTCGGTCTGCACTGAATGCAGCCCGGATGAGTATACAATCACACATACAGAGCGCCTATCGAGGCATTTATTACCTACAAATAAAAAAAAATTTATTCGTATTATATGAAAAAATATACGGGGAAAATAATCTAGCTGCAGATAAGTGTTTCGTAAAAGCAAATCGTTCTTTTGCTTGAAATATTATATAATCGCAAACTTCTTTTGTTGCTAAATTCGTTGCTTCTTTTGAAAATCTTGGCTTTTTTGCAGATAGAAAATCCTCTTGGTGATTGACCGAAGGAAGGTTATTTCTAATTTTTTTAATAATTTTAGTAAATTTTTGTCCACTTAAGGTTCTTTGTCGTTGCCGAAACTCGAGTTCTTAGAAACAAACTCACAAAATGTCTAAAATACAGAGTGCGGACTGCAATGTTTGTAGCCCACGATATACATATTACAAAAACGTATATCGCGGGTGGGGGTAACCAGGTCAATACACCAACTACGCGGCAAGACTCGGTCTGCACTGACTGCAGCCCGGATGATTATGCAACCACACATACAGAGCCTATCCAAATATTTATTACCTACAAATCAAAAAATTAATATACTACGAACGGAAAAATATGTTTTTGTAAAATAATTGTATACTAATGTAATAGTTTATAATAATTAATAAAATGTTTTCATTTTGGCGGGAGGGCTGCAGCACTGCAGCCCTTATGAGCGAGCGGCCATTGATATGGTCCCAATTTGGTTTTCGTCTTTGGTGCAAATTTAAATATTTTTCATTTCAATTATACATACAGAATGCAGTACAAGGTTACATAAAATAGTAACTTAAACGTAAGTGAAATGATTTTAAATAATTTCAGTAGAACTAAAGACTTTAACTTAAAGCAAATATTTTAGAGAATTTATAAAAAAACACATATTAACGTTACTTTCTATAAATAAGTGGTATACTTTTCAGTATTTCTGGACCTATTCAGCAGTAAAATATTCACTAGAATCCAGTAGTTTCTATAAATATAAAAAAGGTAAATTATATTAATTATGATTTAAAAAAAATAATTTATTCTCTAGTTCATTGATATACATATTTACAAAAAAACGCAGCTTAAAATAAATCTTTCAAAAATACAAAGATGTGTGATATAAAGTGATTGAAAGAATAGTGAGGAACTGGAGATATATCTTTCTTGGAAGTAGTAGAAGTTTGTGGATGCATGCGCATAATGAAACTCAATCTGATATGGTGCTGGAATTCTAAAGATATATTTAGGTTAGACCATGCCAAAGACTCTCCTAATAGCAACCGACTTTGGCATGCCTGACTTTGGTTGTCCCTATAAGGTTAAAGTCAGAAATGTCAAAAATATATCTAAGTTAGGTCATGCCACAGACTTTCCTAATAACAACCGAATTTCTTAAATGCGTACCTAACTTTCGTAAGTCTTTGGTTATCCATATTATGTTGAAGTCAGGAATTCCAAAGACATGTCTAAGTTAGACCTTCGCTTCAGTTTCCTCATAACAATCTAGTTTGGATTTTTTTCGGCATGCCGTGTTTCGGCTTTCTAATTAGGACGGAACAAGGCTAGAATTAGGCTTGCCCGAATTGTGGCAAGCCTAATTCTAACATTGTTCCGTCATTAGGTCCGAATTGATCCGTGTAAGCTATATTTCTATAATCCAAAGCGATAAAACAAAGCGATACACTAGCAAACTAGTCAACAACCTTGTCGTCAACAAGATTGAGGTTGTTGCCCATACACTAGACAACCAAGTTGAAAACATTAGTATTAGTTGCACGTTGCTTTTGTTCGGTTTATTCGTTGGAGTAGAGCTTTCACGAAGAATTTAAAAATAATGAATGAAGATATGATGAACTATATAGTTTTAAACAAGTTGTGTGAGGACGATATGGGTCCTTTGAAAATGAAAAAAATGTGGGCGAAAGAGTGGTTCCAAAATCGTAGCCAATTTTCGCATTCCAGTTTAATGAGTAAGCTACGCACTGCACCTGAGGACTTCAAATTTATTTTAAGAATGGACACTAAAAGCTATGGTCAATTGCTGGAAAAGTACAACCCTTCATTGAATAAAGTGACACGAAAATGAGATGTTCTATTACTGTAAATGAACGGCTATCTGCAACACTGCGGTTTTTGGCGAGTGGACAGAGCTTTGAGAACCTAAAATTTCTTACAGCTATATCGCCACAAAGTATTGGGAGAATTATCATAGATACTATCAAAACTATCAACAAAGTTTTGATAGAGTATATTCAGGTTCCAAGGATACAAGAAGTTTGGGTGATAGTTTCCGAACAGTTTATAAGGAGATGGAACTTTCCAAACTGCATTGGGGCTGTCGAAGGGAAACACGTAGAAATAAAAAAACCCGACAATTCAGGATCATATTATTTTAACTATAAAAAAAAGTCATCATTGTTTTACTTGCTTTTGTTGATGAGAGCTACGAGTTCTTAGTGGTTGAGGCTGGCGCTAATGGCCGTGTTTCAGATGGAGGAGTACTATCTGACAGCAAATTTTATGAAAACTTTAAGACAAATAAATTTAATATTCCTGAATCACGGCAGATTCATCATAATTTTCCAAAAAAATACCATTCGTATTTGTGGGAGATGATATTCCCTTTGCAAAAAAATATCATGAAACCCTATAGAGAAGGTCATATTTCAAACGATGAATTAATATTCAACTATCGACTGTCAAGAGCAAGGAGAATTATTGAAAATGCCTTTGGTATACTGGCGTCTAGATTTCGGATTCTGCTAAATGTTATAAATTTGTGTCCTGAAAAGACAGCTTTAATTACTTTATAAACCTTTATAAACGATATTTATAAACTTCCGACTTTACTTTCCACAACTCAGGCAGCTTTCGGAACGTTTCAAAAAATTCCACCCATATAGGAATATTTGGTATATTAGCCATAACTATTAAGACGGGCAAATAAAAATTTCAAAAACACTGAAAAAATAATAATCGCAAACACAAGTCATCTGCACAAACAAGAATTCTAGAACCTTCACAAGTTTACAACTGATGTTTATAACCAAGTCTTCAACCTCCCCACACACTCCCCAACATGGTTGCCAACATCAGACTCCGCCCACCAAAAATCCAAGTTACTTTGATTTTATTCAACCTTGTACTCAACCTGAAATGTTGTCTTCAATAAGCCCATACACTACTAAACCTTGTCGTCAACTTGCTATGTTGACGACAAGTTGTTGACTAGGTTGCTAGTGTATGGGCCCCTTAAAGCATGCCTCACTCTATTCCGACTAGCAATACAGTGAGTCATGCCGAAAGATTAATTCGGTCCTAATGACGGAATATATTATATTGTAATATTGGAATTCCTAATCTGCATAAACACATTTTACTAGAATTTCAAAATTTAAAAATATTTCACAAACAGTTCCATTGTCTTTTTTTTCACTAAAATATAGATTATTTTTTGATGCAGCAATAAAAAGAAGGTTTTCATTATTCGGCCTTATTTTTTAGAAGGAAATTTTGTGTGTAAAAGTAAAAATGGGAACAGTGATATAAAAAAAAAGATTACCTTTGAGCACTTTCTTAAACGTTATTAGATTATATCGGTAAACTTTTTTTATTATATAAGATGTCTCAAGCCGGTTCGAAGGGTGGCTCAATTGATTCCGTCAAAATCTACATAGACATATTGGCAAAAACTCCGAATCCATTTTTTTTATAAATCTTAAACATATTTTTTAGATTTAAGAACAAATAAAAAAAATGCAAACCATTCCAAGTTTAAATTAATTAAAATTTACGCAAAAACTATGTCAAAAAACGTTTATCTCCTATTACAGCAACAGGAGAAAACCGATAAAAAATAAACAACAGATAATATCGACTATAAATCAATGTATTAAAACGGCTTCTGGGAACGAATCGATATGGATGTATACGACGACTACACACAGAATATAAAATTCAACGTCTAGAAATGAAACACAATCAATAATAAAAAAAAAAGTTTTGCAGCAGCACGTTGTTTTACTTCTCTTTGCACGTATACGCGATTCATCCCCTCAGCATTCGGCGCACAAAGCCCGCACCGACCCCCACAAATGGAGGTCCTACTACAGGGCGGGAGGGGCGACTCAGACCCTAAAGATTATATAACATAATATTCCATTTAGGCCGGGAGCTTTACCACCTATATAAAGTTGCGTTGTAATAAAAACCAATCCTTTATTATGGCATCACATATATCAACAAGCTTATAAAAAACATGCTTAATTGCATAAAAAATATTCTTTTACGGATCAGCTTTATATGCAAAATTGCAAATTTATAACAATACAAATTACTTAGAGTTTTGAAACTTAAAATCCTTTAAACTTAATAAAGCTGAGACACAGCCTGAATATATAAATATATTCAACCTTTCCGTAGGTCTATAATACTAATGAGTGTTTTTAGGACTACTAAAATTTCTCAGTTATTTTATAACTTTCCACCTTCGTGGCACTCAACAAAAACCAGAAAAATAGCATTGTTTTTTTATATCATGTCTTTCCGATACCTTAAGTTGGATAGCCATCTGTAGATACTTGATCTTAAAAAACAATGTTATTTTTCTGGTCTTTTGTTGAGTGCCGCGAAGGTGCACTGAAAGCTATAAAATAACTGACAAATTTCACACGAGATTTGTTTTTGGTAGTCTTAAAAAGACTCATTAGAATTATAGAGCTCCGGAAAGGTTGAATATATTTATATATTCAGTCTGTTTTCCAACTTTATTAGGTTTACATGATTATCTATAATGTAGTATGGTTTTGAAGACCCGATCCTGTGTTGAACAGATCCTCAATCTTAAAACTGTACTTCCATACAAGATGAGAAACCGCAAGGTGGTCGACACCTTTGTTGATTTTAGGAAGGCCTACTATTCCATTTATAGAGAAACGCTTAACAAAGTACTCCAGGAACTAGCACTAGACAACAAAACCCGCAGACTCATCCATTGACCAACACCCATTCCAAGGTTAAATTTAGAGACAAGATTTCAGAAAGCTTCGAAATAAAAACTGGAGTGAGACAAGGAGATGGACTTTCCCCACTTCTCTTCAACTGTGTCATTGAAAAGGTTATGAGAGAATGGCGCAAGGAACTGAAAAAATTGGGTGCTCAGAGTGGGATGAGATATACCTGGGACGTAAGAACGATGGACTGGTTGTAGATTGCCGGGCCTTTGCAGATGACATGGCACTGTTTGCTGATTCTCTTGAGATGGCAACAATGCAGGTAAACTGACTCAGGCTGCCAAAGTGGGTCTTCAAGTGTCGCTGGAGAAAACATTCACAAACATCAGAGCAGCAAACAGAGAGATGTTACTAGAACAGGGAAACATCAAGAGGACTGAGAAATTTAAGTATCTCGACGGGTGGATTGAACCCAACTTATCAGAAAGAGCATCATTATCCAACAGAGTCAGCAAGTTAGAACTAGCCTATCGGCTGACTGAGAACACTTCAGCACTTCACATCAGTCTTACGACCAGATAGCCCTGTATGCCATGGAGTGTCTTTCCTTGAACCGAAGGGGTCTAATAGAGAAATTGGAAATCAGAGAGAGGAGAATCCTCAGGGAGATCCTAGGTCCGGTAAAGGAAAATGGGGAATTCCGAAGACGGCATAACTCTAAGAGCTCTACGAACATATTGAGATGCTCTCTGACTGTGCAAGGAAAAGAAGGGTAGCTTTCTATGGCCACGTTGCAAGATTGCCTCCAAACCGACTAACCAACCGTCTGTTCACCTTCTGGCAAAACAAGAAGCTTCGTACCACTTGGTTGACAGAGACCGAGAAGGATATTAAAGAGCTGGGAAAAACAGATCTCGAAAACAGACAGTCTGTGAGACGCACCCTGAAGGAAGTCCGTGGATTTCATGAAAAACCACGAAGGAAAGGTACACCCTGGACAGAAGAGAGAAAGGAGGTTACACCGGCAGGAGATGCAACAATACTGGGAAAAGGTCAAAGCCCAACAGTTGAACAAGCGTGGTCCAAAGTAGGCCTATTCGAAAGAAGAAGAAGAACTAGTATGGTTTTACCAATTTTAAAATCCTTTGCTTATTCTATTTGTTCCTTGTATTTTATGTATAATCCTTGTTCTAAATCTCCACAGTCTACACAGTTTTCAAGGAACTAGATAGATCCTTTAAGAACAAGATAGATCCTTGAAGAACTAGGTAGATCTTTGAGGAACTAGATAGATCTTTGAGGAATTGGATAGACCCTTGAAGGACTAGATAGATCATTGAGGAACTAGATAGATCCTTGAGGAACTTGATAGATTCTTGAAGGACTAGATAGATCCTTGAGCAGTGTTTCCCAACCTTTTCTACGCCATGCCCTACCGAGGGCTACAAATAATTGCTTATGCCTCATGTAGCATATACGTAATTTTTAATGTGAAAAGTTCGCTGAAACAAACTTAAATAATAGGTTTTAGAAATAAATTACAGCATTGTTGCGGCCGTATAGTGACTGAGAGACGCCACACAGTTAAATTCTTGACAAGTGCATTTACAAATTGCCCCCCTTATCGATCAAATTGCTCGTTGCACGTTGCACACCGTCCTTGATGAAGTAAATAGATTATTGAGGAACTAGATTAATTCTTGAGGAACTAGATAGATTCTTGAGGAACTAAATAGATTCTTGACAAACTAAATAGATTCTGGAAGGACTGGATAGATCCTTCAGGAACATAATAGATCCTTGAGGTACTAGATAGTTCCTACAGCAGTTTTCTATTCTATGCCCGACGAAGCCTACAAAAAAATGCTCTTAGTCCCCCATTTAACATTTACGTAATTTTTAATATTAAAAAATTGTCACTGCAAAAAAATTAAATAAAGTGTTTTAAGAAAACATTGAGAAAACCTAGAAAATAAGTTTTCAAAACATATAATGACAGCATTAATGCGGCGACGCTCAGTCGCCATTCGGCCGACGAGTGCATTTTCAAATTGCCCCCCTTATTGAACAAATTGCTTGTCGGACGTTGAGAAACACCTTCGTAAAGAATAGATTCTTGAGGAAATAGATAGATTCTTGACAAACTAGATAGATTATTGAGGAACGAGATAGATTCTTGAGGAACTAAATAGATTCTTGAGGAACTACGTATATCCTTGATGAATTAACCCTTTCAGCCAAGGAATTTTATGGAATAAAAAGATTATGTTGCACAGAAATAAATATCTCACCATTATAATGAATAGGCAAAACGGCTTGAAAATCCCATTTAAGCATCAAAAAGGTACGACGCTTTTAATATCTCCGTGCCTCAAAGGGTTAACTATGTTATTACAGATCGTTGAGGAAGTAACTAGGTTATTATAGATCTTGGAAAAACTAAGATATTATAGATCCTTAGGAACTAAGTTATTATAAATCCTGGAAGTTCTTATAGAAAAATTAATTGAAATAATCGTGTTATTAAAATTTTCAAATACAGTATAATCTTGATAATTCGACACATATGGGACCAGACAATTATCAAACACTGCCGGATTATCAGGATTGAAAGAAGACAATAAGAATTTTACATATTTTATGTACAATTGTATTTCAGAAAGAATAAAATATATATCTATATACAAAAAATATATATACAAACTTCGAACAGATAGTAAGACAATTGTAGAGTGGAGTTAGCTTGGTCAGAATCGTCTATAAAATTTTCAGAATAAAAAGCAGGGTATGTTGGCCAGACCTTTATCCAAGAACACTGGATGGTGTTGTTTCTGGCTTTATTTCTTCTGTGCGCGAGGTTTGTTTGTATCCGGCGCAGGGCAGCGTAAAGAAAAGACACGTGTTTCCCAAGAGTGCCGGATTACTGAACGTGCTGGATTAACCAACCGCCGAATTATCAAGATTATTTTGTAGTTATTTAGTACCAAGAAATGAAATACTATGAGTCTTTTCTTCAAAAGTTACATTTTTATAAAACATTATTCAAAAAAAACATTCAAAAAACATAAACATATTTCGTTAACAATGTATATACAATTTATATATGATTTATATATGATTTATATATGATTTATATATGATTTATAGAAGAAAAGGCTCAACATTTTCATTTATTGGTTTTAAAACCTTTAAACTCAACATACCCAAATATTTAGTAATTTAGTAATTCTCCAAATTGGAAATCCCGATTTTTCTAAATCCCATTTTTTTATTTTAATCGTAACATTCTTAAATAAATAACAATTTTATTAGAATCCTTGAAATTAGAATTTTAATTTTATTATGCGGTCTACAATTTAAAAACAGTAAATATTATTGAGATATCGCGTTTTGTGTTTGTTTTGGGTGTAAGTTTCTTATCTTAATTATCGGTGCATGTTGGCTGAAATGTGGGAAGTTAATAGACGGAAATCTTGGGATATCCACCGGGGAAACTGCTAGATCCCGGTTGTAATGCAACCTCATTTGTCCTCAATTGGCTTCATTAATCAGAACTCTGAAACTGCAGTTTTCTTCGCTTAGAAAGGTTTTTAACTAATGATACTTATCTAAAAAAAAGCAAGGCAAATGTTAATAGGTATTTTTTCATTTTAATTAAGTAAAAAGAACCAATCAATAATAGTAATAACCAGAAGTAATAATTAGTTTAAATTAAATAGTCAATTTGACTTTTACTTTTATTTAAGTAGAACGCAAAGAATAATACGGATGTAATAAATAATCGAAAAAATCGTTGTAAAATCAGCATTTTTTATTTAATGAGTTGACGGTATATACACAGCCTACTTTACATTTGAAAAGTCAAATGACGAAAGTTCTCGGAATAATATTAGCTAAAAATAATTTTTTTTTCTCGCAATTCAGAAATTAAATTGTTTGAAATTATCATTTTAAACATCAAAGCAATGGCGTAACTAGTAAGCAATGCTTCAGGGCCTAAAGCGGACCATAGTAAGCTGAGTTGATATTTAAGGTGCTTACAAGGTATTCAAGGCGTAATAAATGCGGCTGTGGTCACCAATCTTGGGCATTTGTCATCGAAACTCGACCTATGGACAAAAGGTTTGAAAAATGACTACAAAAATTTAAAAGCTGTTATTTTTGTAGGTCCTTGCACGTTTTACGTAAAATTCCTAGTTTCGCCACTAATTAAAAATAAAACAATACTTAATATAAAACAATAATAGAAAAATTCCAAGAAATATTTTCCGAACGTAAATAACAATTTTAACGTGCGCAGCGGAAATTCCGGACATAAACCGCGGCAAATTTGAAATATTCTACCATCAATTCCCATGCATTTAAAGAATTTATTATATACGCCGTTCCTTTTACGCAACATGTCATAAAAATGAAATTAAAAAAAATCTACAGAAGACAAAAAGTAGGACCATTAGCAAGAAGAAGATAATAATGTATATTTTATTAACAGTTTTTTTTTTAAGTTGGGTATAACAAATGTTACACAATGTGAGAAACAATTGCGGTTTTTGTAAGCGAGAAGAGAAAGCGACTGGCTTGTTAAGGAATTATTCTACCATAAATGAGAAAAGGCGAAATAAAAAGAATCTTAAATGAATACAAATTAACGCCGAATGGTAGGACGATCTTGGCACGATATGTAACAAGTAAACATGCAAACCGTGACTGTAATATTGAAACGGAAAATAAGATGGTTTCCTGGTTCAAATTAGCAAAATTAGTCCGTATTCTCCGGAATTCAGAAATACTTATTCAATCACTTGACTATAACAAAAGATAACTAGAAAATACGGCACCGAAAATACATTGAATACAATGGGTCTTAACAGGATTTTTCGAGTTTATTGCAGCTGCTTTTCAGGATATTGTAATTTCGACAGTTCGACAACAATTTTCGATTTTTATTTTGCAGTTCTTATTTCTATAGCACTATATTTTTTTCATTTTTTTTTGCATTCAAAAGACAAGCGATTTACTCTATTGCAGATACAATTGACCGGAATTCACTAAAACGCACAATCCATTTTCAAAATACATACGTTCTACTAACGTAATTATTCAACGACTGCTCTAAAAATTATTTCGTAACACCGTATATTTTTTTACTAGCTTTAGCCCGCGGTTTCGCTCGCGTGGAGTTATATTTTTTGTCAAAATCCTACGAATATTATTTTAACGTCCTGAGCAATTTTTTACTGCAGACATAATGTACTATTTATTTAAATGACTTAACTATTAGACGTGCAAAAGGGAGTACTAACTTAATGTGTGTAAAAAACCTGGAAAGAACTTACCTAAGGCAGTCCAAAGTGATGCTGAGATCTTTTAACCAGAAGATAACAAAAGCTTGCCTAAAATTAAGCAGGAACAAGTTTAGAATTCTGACAGGAGTCCTGACGGGACACTGCAGATTTAGGAAACATCTTAAGGCCCTAGGCCTAGAGGAGGGTGACGGATGCAGATTCTGTGACTCAGCAGAGGAAATCCCCATGCATCTGCTCAAAGACTGCGGAGCATTACTCCGCAAAAGACAGATGTACCTTGGGGCTCACTGCTTGAACACAGAGGAGCTGCAGGCCTTGAATCCCACCCAGATCCTGAAATTCCTAAAGGAATCAGGATTACAGGAGGCGCTCTAAATAGGTAAGTACACCAACGCTTTGAGGAGGAGGGTGGGGTACAATATATCTATAAAGGTCGCAGTACAAGTCGTCACCACCATATCTACAATCTACAATCTAATGTGTGTAATAAAGTATCTAGAAGCAACAAAGTGGGAAAATAAACTTAACTTTATGAAAAATATTCACAATCCCCTTCAAATTTTGAAATGTTATGGATATTGGCATATGGTACATTGAAAGACGAGAAATTTTGTACAAAACAAATAACTAATTATTCTTTTCTGGTTTCTTAAAACGTAAGTCTCAAATTAGCAATTATAAAAACGCATAAAATAGTGTACTTTCGGATCTTTGCCCAAAACTTTTTCCAAAATAGTCTAATTTGACTAAATCTTTTTTAATTTAGTCTAAATTAATTGTAGATTAGAACTACTAAATAAACCGCTCAAATTTTGTATAAAGCGATTCCATCATTTTTTCTCGATTTCTCAATCCACGGGGCCGGATACGCCCATCGACTTGATTTTATCCGACCCTCGTAACAATGTTCAAATCTTATTAAACCTAGTCCTGGTTATATAGACTAAGGTATAATAATATAGATTAATAATATACACTTAGATATAGACTAAGATATAATAATAAGGTATATAGACTTCGTCATCAAGCTTTTAGAGCTTTGAAATGCTCAAACCGCTTAACCTATGAAACCTTTATGACCAAGTCTAAACACTCGGTTAGGTTTAATGAAACACTCGCTTATTGTTACAATCACAATACAATAATAGGACTCATCCCAGTTTTTAACACTATCAACTATTTTGATTTCGATTTTCACTTCCACACATAACGTAAGATAACAGGAATAGACACCATCCATCGCCTACAATAGTACAACTATATATGGAGATATATATCATTTACATTTTCAATTTGCATTATAAGTTGTAATTGTAACTACAGTATAATCTCGATGATCCGACACATATGGGAACAGACACCCGCCAGATTATAAGAAAGAGTGGTGGGAGGTAAGAGCGCTAGCGGTCATCACCGCTGGATTACTGGACGTGTCGTCCGATTAAACAACGGCCGAATTACCGAGATTATACTGTTATTACTCAAATATAAGCTATCAACTGTCAGACCTACAAACTTTCTTTCTTTCTACCTCTTTTAACTGATTTTTTGGAAAATGGTAATGGAACCCTTTTTTCATTTTAAAGAGGAATTTTAATACCAATTTTCACATCTCTAACATCTTCAGTTTTTGAGGTATAATCATACCGCATTTGCAGTCCCTTACCTAGATTTTTGGATAATGGTAAAATCCGTTTTTCTCTCTCTGAAAAAATAAAGTAAAACTACTTCATCGCGACTTCGGAGAGTAATTCGGACAGAAAATAACGTTAAATAAAGTCTATATTCTGCTTACTATTTAGTGTTTATTGCCGCCTCAAATCAAAACTTACGCGACAAAAGTAGTTTTACTTAAAAAAACAGATAAATTAAACTAAATGTAGTATTATTGTCAGCTAGATAAGTAGACTATGTACTGGAACTCACACATACTATCTATTTTGACCCATAGCATCTATTTTATCTAGTCACATAAAGAAATGAGAGAGCTTCAAAGGAAAACTTCCCAAAGACTATAAATGGAAATTTCAGCCGGCCCAGAAAGAGCATAAGTATGGAAGAGCAAAGGTGGTATATTAACAGGAGTTAGAAGAAATATCAAACAGTCAGAAAGAAGACTGGAAGAGGCAGAAGGCGTAGTGTGTAGGGAAGTGGAATTGGAAAAAGCCTGGTGACAGGTGGCCACGGAATACAACAAGAAAGGGCTGGAAGTAATTAAAGCGGCAATAAAAAGTAATGGAGAAGAAACGGTAATGTCAACGTTACTGGTAGGAAGCGATTGGAATGTTAGAATCGGGGAAGAGCAGTTTCACACAATGGATAGTGAAGGTAAAGAAATAATAAGGAAAGCCAAAGATACAGTTAGAAATGCAGAAGGATAAGGGTGGGCTGATTGGGTAAGGGAAAATTAATGGGATGTCGTAAACGGGTGTGTGGAAGGAGACTGGGAGGGAAATTTCACGTTTGTGGGGGTAGAGGGATTATCGACTATAGACCTGGTAGTGCCAAATGACCTGGCAAGGCAGGAAATTGGAGAGATGGAGATAGGAAGGAAAATTGATTCAGACCACATAGCAGTGGCAATAAGCTTAAATCTGAAGACAATAATTGGGTACAATTATTGTCTTCGGTTACCAGATGGGACAAGGATGCTACTGAGAGGTATAATGCTAGAATGGAAGCCATAAACTGGAAGGAATTAAATGACATAGACAAGATTATAGATGGAGGCAGCAATGTTGAAGAAGAAAATCACAGCAGCATCACTGGGAAGATTATGGGCAGACAAAGAATGTATGACGGAGAAACAAAAGTACAGAGAGGTTATGAGAAAGTGGCGAGAGGGCACTGGTAGTAAAAAAGAGTGGTTAAAGACGGAAGGCGAATTAAAGGATTTGGAGACGAGGAAAAAACAAAATAGGGAGAGAAGAGAACGTCAACGCATACTAGACATCAAACAGCATTCTGATGAAAAAGTCACTTTATGGTTTTCTTGGAAGGAGTCGAGATGCAGGAACAAGTAGGGAATAGAAGTGTAAGGGAGGAACAAGCTATGGAAGAATTATGTCAAGAAGAAATAACAACTGGTGAAGTGGACAAGGTTATAGCAAATATAGTAAAGAGCGTGTTGAATGGCTAGGGAATGAAATTGAGGAGGTGCAAGAGTTTAGATTTTTAGGATATGTGTTTGGAACTGAGTGCAGTAATAGTGAGTATGTGTCAAAAAAGCGTGTGTGGCTGCAGAACGTATGTGGAATGGATGGAATTCTAGAGTTGAAGGGAACTTTAGGGCGGCTGAGGTAATATGGAATGTGTGTGTAAGAAGTGTGTTAGCGTATGGCTCGGAAGTCTGAGGGACTAGAGAGGAAGACAAGATAGAGAGGGTTCAACTAAACTTTTACAAGAAATTCCTAAAGCTAGACAAGTCGACACTAGGCTACATAGTCCTACAAGAGGTTAATGCCTACAAGGTGGCTGTTTTAGCTGCTAAAAGGGTGGTAAAATATGATTGCAAGGTGAGTGAAACGTGAGATGAAAGAATAACAAAAGAGGTATTTAAAATGGCGAATCGGGAGGTTGAAAGAGGGAAGAAAGGGAATGCGGAAAGAATAAATATGAAAATGGGATATTATATGAAATTATATATATATATATATATATATATATATATATATATATATATATATATATATATATATATATATATATAGGAAATTATATGAAAGAGGAGGCATATCTGTCGTGGGACTAGAAAAACTTAAGACTAGAGAGAAGGTGCCAACTGGTTGGAAATGATTAGTAGTGCGATTAGTAGAGGTAGAATTACAGGAACGCCAGAGCAAAATTGCACAATAGTAGGTTTTTAAAAAAATACGAAATGATTTAGGTGCATGGTTGTTTACCAATCTATTTAAACGCTAGTAAAGAGTCAGACGCGCTGGTCATACTATCAAGGTTTAGGTGTGGAAGTGAAGAGCGTGGTAGGCAATATTGGATGAGTGAAGAATGTAGGAAGTGTAGAGTATGTGAGACAGGAGAGGATAGATGGAAACATTGGATGGAAGAATGTACAAGAATGGAAAGAACAAGAGAAGAGGCTAGGGCGAGAATGGAAAGAGTGTATGGATGAAAGGGGAAATGGTTACTCATATAGTTCTCAAACTGGGTGCTACGGCACCCTGGGGTGCTGCGAGCGTATGCCTGGGGTGCCGCAGCAATAATCAAAATATGTAAAAAAATGTAAATAGAAAACTACATGAGGAGGTAAAAGAATTTGAGTTCCTACTTTTATTGCCACATGGTTTCATGGCGATCTAAGGATACTGATACCAGGAAAATTTAAAGGTGCACACCATTGGCACTTTCATCGCCACCTGCTGCCGCATGTGGTAGACTATAGTGAATTGTAAATGTGCTGCCAGATTATGCCAATGAAATCGCTATAGAAAGCGTTGCATATAAATAGGGTTTTTTAAAGAATATTACATTCAAATCCTGTTCTTTTTTTAATATCACGCAATTCTGTGCGAATGAACGAAGGCGGTAGAGTAATATTTAGATAAAAAAAATGTATATTGCCACAATGACCGCATTTTAGATCTGGAGTTCGTGCGTATGTGAAATCATGATTTATCTGCGGCTTCGCGGTGGGCAACCTAATCTAACCTGGGTTCAACCAACGGTCCTTGCCATATTATTCTAATTTGGATCATTCGATTTAGTCACAAAAGTGTATTAACGAAAAAATAGCGAAAAAATGTATTAATCCTTCATCGATTTCAATGAAACTTACTTACTACCAGAAGTACCCATTTGAAAGCTCCACCCCCAATGGGGGCTGCGTGGCAAATTATTTTTGCTTCAAAGGGTTTTTGCTTTTTTTTCTCACCAACGCCTCAAAATAGAAAATTACGACCGGGATCTCCGTATGTAGTTTGTCTGTGTTTACAAATAAGTATTCTTTGCAAATTTTGTAAAATCGTTCGATTTAGTCACAAAAGTAAAAAATATAAAATGCAAAAATTTTTATCTTCCAAGGAGGGGTACCCTTCACTGAATTTCGATTTTTAATTTACATGGGTTTAAATGGAAAACGCAGTAAGTTTGTAAATAAATTTATGTTGCAAAAGCGGTTTGCTTTGGAAAGATGTACATGACTAATTTTAAAAAGTTTTTAAAAAACATCACGTGATTAATGGACGACCCCAAGGGTGCCGCGAGATTTTTTTCAGCTCGACAAGGGTGCCGCGGCAAATAAAGTTTGAGAACCACTGATGTAGATGATAGGTCTATTCTATTACATAGAATATATAATATTGAGATAAACTATATAGCTGGTAATTAAATCTATATCGACAACTAGATAATAAGTAGACGTTATAATAATTATAATTCTTGTTTATTAAATAATATTTATATATATATATATATATATATATATATATATATATGTATATATATATATATATAAAATATCTTTTATACTAAACATAACTTTATACAAATTTTATACAAAACTAATAACCCAAACAAAATTTATGCAATTTATACATACGCGTTGTCGTATGACTGACGTAGATTATTAGAATTATTTTACATTTAGAATTAGGAAATATTAAAGGAAATAAAGTGGTGAAATTAAGCTTTATTATTTATTTCTTTTTTTTTGAGAACGGTCTAAGCGGGATAAAAGAAGGCTATATATTACAGACAAGAAGTAGAACCGGACGTGCTTTGCATCACGTTCTTCCGTTTTTCCATTGTTGCCAATAGTTGTCGGTGTGCGTCTCAACTTTATATAACTGCCGTTCATTTGCCGCATTAAAATCATCGGACAGTATGGAATCTGTTTTATTAATAGAATCAACTGAGTAATCATCCATGCCGACTCACTTGTAAACACCGAAAGTATACAATACTTTTAATATTTAATTACGTTCAAATCTAAACCAGGGAATGAAACCTATTCTTTTCTATTTCTATTGAAATGCGTATTTGTATTCTGAAGTAAATTTAGATTTGTTTGTAATGAATATAAATGTTGGGCGATGCCAAAAAATCGAATACACTCATACCACGCACTAAATAAATATATTCGCCGCAAATTTTAACTAATAACAAAACCTTGACTAAACCAAACACAATTAACTAAAACTGCTTCAAGTTTTTTCTTGCCTTAAATTGTTTTGTAATGTCGTCGCAATTATCGCAATGTGTAAATAACTACGAAACATTCTTTGGATAATTAAGAAAATTATGTTCGAATTTAATCTTATTATTGTTTATGTGGAGGAACAGAAACCTTGATGATAACATGGCTATAAAAATGATTCAATTAATGTAATTGCAGGAAATATTTTCAGAGCAGTTTTCAAGGAAGTGTGCTTGCTATCGATTAGAAAAATAAATCTACGTTGGCATTCCTGGTAGGCTCGAGTCCTCGGAGCTTTATTGAATAATCGAGGGAAAATATTTAAATGTGTTTTTAGCGGGTAATTTCCGTGGAAATTATGAGTCAGTTTTTATTACGAGTAAACTTGATTTTCAGAAGTTGTTAAATTTTTTAAGGGTGTTTTTTGTTCGCATTTCCATTACAGTTTCGCTTTAGATTAACAATACTCCTCTTATATATAGATTTACTTAATTAACAAAAAATATTTTCTAGACTAATTTTCAGTTTACTTTTTATTAATCCGTGGAAAATATATTGAAATTACTCATGGGAATTTATGAGCCAGTTTTCGTTTTTCTAGAAATAATGTTGATTCTGTTATATTTCCACTGAAAAATCATTTCTAGAATATGTATGTAGAATTATTTTCCTGCGTTTTATTAGCAAAGGAAGTAGTTGTTCCAACAGTTGTTGTCTTAAAAAGACTAAATAATATTATAGAGTTGCGGAAAGATTAAAGATATTTATATATTCAATATATATATATATACATTATATATATATATATATATATATATATATATATATATATATATATATATATATCGCTTTAATAAGTTGGTATGATTGTATCTATAATTAGTATGGTTTCACCGTAATATTGAATTACAGAATAATTATAGAATATTTAAGATGTTAATCTTCTCTTGTGTATTGTATGAAGTTTAACGAAACCATGTACAGCCGGCTGTATAAGCGAGCAGAAGAATTACAGAATAATTGTAGAATTTGAAACATAGAAATTTTCCAGAGAAGATCCAAGTCTAAAAAAAATATATTTTCACATACATTTTAAACTTCATCTTCTTTGTTGAATGGTTTAAGTGTGCCAAACATTATTCGCCTGTGATTTACCGTTTCGGAGGAAATTAAAAAAAAATTCCGAAAGCTAAAAATTTCGGAAATATTTATCGATATTTTTGTGAGTGATATAATCGATTTTCGAGTTATATTATATTATGTTATTTTCTGTTTGTTGGTTTCAATGCAGTCAGATTAGTAAAGTATATACGTTGTAATTGTTTTTAGGGTTCCGTACCGAAAACGGAACCCTTATAGGATCACTTTGTTGTCCGTCTGTCTGTCTGTCCGTCCGTCTGTCTGTCTGTCAAGACCATTTTTCTCAGGAACGCGTAGAGGTAACAAGTTGAAATTTGTATCAAATACTCGGATCTGCGGTCTCTTTCAGCTGTGAAAAAATCAAACTTGTAAGTCAACGCGATCAAAAGATATGACCGTTTATTTCGCATATTTTGCGATTTCACAAGGGAATCAAAACCTATAGGGTACTTCCCGTTGACCTAAAATCATGAAATTTGGCAAGAAGCATTGTCTTACAGCACATGTAAAGAGAAAAATCTGAAAACCGTAAATATGTACTTTAATTGCAAGAAAAATGCGAATTTACTATTAGAAACTTATGAAAATACACTAATGTGTTGCATGGTATTGTCAGGCACCAGAAACATATGGGTTGCATACAGTTAGGTCCTCCTAAAGATACCTTACTTACAAGTTTGTACGGAACACTCGGTGCCCGAGTCACAACTCGCACTTGACCGTTTTTTTTTGTTCTTAATTAAGCTTAATGAAAAAATTGTTTGAAATATTGTCTTGCGACTTGCAATACCATCACTCATAGAGGAAATATATATGCAATTATGGGATTTGATATGAATGAATTGAGCGGCAAGAGGTTAAAAATGAGGTATTGGTTCATTTTTTAAAAGATATAAAATTATTAGTTTTAAATTGAATTTTAATCATGTATTGCAAATGTTTAAGGAAAATCATGTATTGCAAATGTTTGAGGGTATAGAGTGATTTTGATAGACTTTGATTTGAAAGATTCTGTCGAAAGATCAGTTTCATTATTTAGTTACCCGAGGAGTACTGGTATTAACTATCGTATTAACTATTATTAACTATATTATACTGGTATAATATAGTTAATAACTATTGTATTAACTGCTATATAAGATATTGCCTACCGTTCCATTTATCTAAATAGCTAATATCTTGAAATGTTAGTTAAATAGAGAAAACTAACCATTAACTAGGTTGGTTAAAGAAATTTATTGAAATGTTCGTTATAATGTTTAAATGTTAATTCTCGAAAAAACATCACCAAAAATGAAAATAGAAAAATGAAAATAGAAACAACTAATATTTGCATCAATTGGTGGAAGGTCATTTATGGCATAATATCATGGAAACTTTATGATATCAATCAAAATATATCCCCGGTGAAAAAGATAGATGTCTGAACGTAATGTCAGCAATGCGTCAAGTGCGAAGTGTCGTCAAAGTGTTAGGGAACTATCTTTTGTAAGGTGACCAGGCGTACTGCTTTAGCCAGTACAGTACTTCATTGAGATAGTCTGTACTGTCCAATTTTTAGGCTCTGCATTTGTACTGCCTTTCTATAATTTGTACTGCTTTCTATAATATTGTAAAAATATAGTATATTTAACAATGAGAGATGAAAGGTTTTTTTTTGGTGAGGTGAGAGTTTGCTCATGAGCGCCGGCGAGTTAGCAATCACACCGAACCAAAAGAACGCTTTCATCTCGAGTAGTAAATGCAATTTTTTCTATTGATATTCGGTTGCAGAATCCATAATTCGACATTAATAAAATCAATTCGAAGCGAACTATCGGAACTGTTAATACAAATTTAATCGTTGGTTTGTTCGTTTACATGGTAATATTGTTGCATTCTCATAGACGGTGATACTTTTCAAGTCAAATGTCCTAATTTTATTTCGGTTTTTTAAATAGTTCCAGGCTCGTTTTACGTTTGTACATAAAATATTCCATTGAAATTGAAGTAATTAATAAGAAAGTCCATGCAAATTTGGTTAGTTTAGTGTATTAATCGAGAAAATCAAAAATTTTAAATGCACAATTTCATCTCTAGATGTGAAAATATTTTCATCTCTAGAATGAAAAAATGTCACTTTCATGTAGGGTAAGCCGTGGAAAATTGCCATTTTCAAATATATCAGTAGAAAAAATAATTATAACTGTGATTTTATGCATTTTCCAAGCTAACATTTTGCTAAGAATTCAGAAGGTATATATAGGTAAATAATTCACGCCCAAAAGCTAAGGCTTCATTAAAAACTGTCAAATTTTCTTCCAAAATTAGGAAAACTGTGAACTCTTAAGTTTCAATTCTAGAACGTTTGACCTTGAAAGTTTTAAAAAATTCGCCTACGCCTCTATTTTAAAAGTCCCCATATCTCAAATAGCTTATGTACTGCTTTTGCGTTTAAAAAATCGGGTCACGTTAATCTTTTGGAGCATTGAAATTTGAACAGTGAAGCTTCGTTGAACTTTTTTATTGTGAAGTGCCGTCTTAGTGTCTGAGAAGTGTTAACATTTTTGCTGCCCGATATTTCATTTGTCTCTGAAACACTTCGTTGCACTTCGACGACACTTTTTTTCGAGATCAGCAGTTGGCAACCCTATTTGCAAAGAAGAAGAAGTGGTAGTATGACTACTTGGTGAATTAGATATCTTTTGTGGAAAGCCTCGGTGTTACAAGACTTTCCACATAAATTCGTGGTTCACGCTGTCGAACACTTTTAGAAAATCTATGAACAGATAATATAAGGAGTTCCTCTCACTTGATTTTTCGATTATTATCCTCATGACATATTGGCTTCTTTTTAAAATCTTAATTTATTGCTGGTTTTCTTTTAGAATTATGTTTAAATGCTAGTAAGACAATTCCAAGTATTAGCAGAGTAGGAAATTAACAAAAAGTAGGAATAAACAAAATAATGAAGATAATTCAGGTTTCAACATGTTTGTGTAAATCGTATTATATTGACTATTTTGTGTTCCTGTATTAATAACATGCTTTTCCATTCTTTTTTTAATGATGAACGGACGATGATTGAATTCATAAATTACATTTTTATTGCAATATGCAATCTTTCTGAATTATAACGTGTAAAAATGATTCTTATAACATGATTTTCATATTTATTATATTATTTATGTTGATTTTTAAGCTCGGAGTTTGTTAAGATCCAGCATTTGATATTTGTTGTGGTCTTAAAATCACTTTTATTTTATGTAGTTTCTTAAATATATTAAGATAATAAATATCGTATCTAATACATAACATCGGGAAATAATATTTTTACGCCGAACAACATTTGTTGTCGACTTAAATTATTTAGAGTAAGTCAGTTGTCAGAGTAATCTATTTGTTGTGGTCTTAAAATCATTTAATTTTAAGCAGTTTTTTAAATATATTTTTATTACTCATGCGTTAAAAGTACTATCTTGGCACACGTTTTCTAGTGCGACAAATGCCATTTTTTGTTGTATTAGCACATAACTTGGGTAACGCACGCAAATATTCACTATCGCTAAGTTATATGAAAAAACAATAAAATAAACACAATCAAGTGAATCAACTCAATATTAAAAAAGTGACCGATTTTTTTTTATCACAAAATAAAAATAAAACTTAAAGAAAACTTTTTAAAATGATCCACACCACCGTAGACAATTGAAAAAGCAAATTCTTCATTTTTTTTTATGGCCCCTGGATCCCAAACTTACGAGTGCGCACACAACTTATCGTCCTAGTTGCAAAATAATAGAGATGAGCTTGGATCCATTGTCCCTTCCCATCCCATCATTCCCAGACATCGCGTGGGATGGGACAAAAATTTTGTATAGGATGAAGTGGGACAAGTTTTGTTCATTATCAAAATCTGAGACATTGAATAATTCTATGTTTTTGCAAAAACACCAACTTGGAGTAACCGCCGCTTGTTATTTAGGTTGGATTAGTTTGATGAGACCTTTTTACAGCCCGTGGTACAAACGTCTGTTAACGTTAAGGAATAATATGTTAAGAAATATCTAAATTCTAGTGCAGATGTAAAGATTATTTGGTTGTGATATTTTGTTGTAAAATTTGATGATTAGGAAAGTATATTCAGATTGATGCTGCATCCAGAATATAGTTCAGGTATTTCCTAATCAAAATTCGTACCTCAAATATTAGCAAATAGCAAATCTGTATAATAATTACAAATTTGTATAAATATATTAATTTTAATATTTATTTATACAAATTTGTATAATATATATTCTTGTTCGGTTATTTATTGATCACACTTAGCTCCTCAAAAATTATACAGATTTAATTTCAAACTTCAGTACAATACTTGATGAAAGGAGCATTTGTTTGGATAGCATTAATCTTTCTAGTTAAAACTTGCTGAATTTTAAACAGATTTGAAGAGGAGTATGTATATAATAGCACTGTAATAAAGGGATGGTTCACATCAAAATTAGTTACTATATCGATGGAGAAATACAGCTCGATAAATCGAACATACAAATCGTATTACACGAAGTACATCGAACGACAAATCGCACCTTTTTCGTGCTTCTTTTAATTATATAAAAAGGCTTTTTATTAAAAAAATATATAAACAATTTATTTTTGTTGAAAATACAAGGTTTTAGAATATTAGTATATTATACTTTACAAGATATAGAATGGAAGTGTAAAATTGTGTTTAATAAACTGTAACGTTTCGGATTGCTTCTGTAAGATCAATGGCATTGCTCGAGTTTTGAGATGTGTTTCTGATTTTTCCTGAAAAGTTATTTGTGGAAAAATCCTTCCGCGAGTGAAATGATAAATTGAAAAATACGTATATAGATAAATTGAATCGGGCTATTCGAATTTTATGGTGATTTCGCGTGCGAGATTTTATAACTGGAACAAATTGTAGAGGCAATCGTGTATTCAATGCTCATTTCATACCCGAGTAGAAGTAGCTAAAGAAGAGCAAGAAGTCTGACTTTGAAGACTATACATAGCGGCACAGGAAAAAAAGTAGTTAGGAATGAAAACGCGTTTTGGTTACGCGGCATGTTTTTTGTCGGGTGTTTACTTGTGCTTGTGACAACCACTGACAACAGACAGATCCATTGTAAATCACTAAAACAACTCCACATATTACTTAATTGCCTCAAGAAATAAATAACTCTACTTCTTTTTTGCAGGTAAACCCTTCTCCAAATGATCGGGTGATACAAAGCAAACTAGGAAAATGGGACTTGCAACGGGTTAAACAGTATCTAGACAACAACAATCACAATCGCTTACCAACTGTGCCGACTGTCGTCCCTGCTAACCCGTCCGGAAGGTTCCAACCGGAAAACCAATTTAAGAAACCGACATCGAATGGGACGACGCGACCAGTACATCATCCCTCGACGGCACGCGGTGGCTACGTAAAACCCACCGACGGGAAACCACCTCATGAGGGCAGGGGTTCTTATCCCGGTCAACCAGTTAAACATGGAAGCGCCATCAACAGTCACCGAACGAATGGGTTATTGCCCGCTAAAGGACCACCACAACCTTTATTGCCCACTTCACCTATCAGAACACATAATAACCCATCTAGAAATGTTAATATCAACAGAATACCCGATCAGGTAAATTTGATTAACATTGTTTTTATAAAATTCTAATTCGATGTCGAAACAGAAACGTTTTAAGAAATTATTTCATTCTTTACATTTATTATATTAATTGCTCCTACTAGTTATAGCCCGCGGCTTACTGTCTAGTCTTGTCTGTCTAGTCTTGTCTGTCTAGTCGTGTCTGTCTAGTCTTTAATTAATTAAAAGTGAATTAATCAAAATTACAAAAATTTGATGGATTGATTATGTGTTTTAACTTGATAGATAATATGCATATTAATTATTATTGAAACTGTTTTGTAACGTTTATTTATAACATACGGATAACGTACATTTTATAAATAATTCCTCCACTTTATCACATATAGATTTATATATTTACTTCTGAGTTTTATGCAGGTCACAGAAATGATCTACTAAAATCCATTCCAGTTTGATGTTCTCAACATATTCAATATATTTTTTGTGTATTGTTGCAGATATCTGGAACTGTCAGGGAAAATCCAACGGGTTTGTCGGGAGGGCAAGAGGTCGATAGCATATTCAAGGTGAGTTGTTTTTTAATTAAAATTGTGAGCTTCCGTGTATGCCGTACAAAAACCGATGGGATTTGGGTAGGTATATACGATACAGTTTAGCTTGCCAAGTGTTTAAATTTAGAACGGATTTTGTGCCAAAACGCTATAATTACTGCCAATATCACACTTATACTGATTGCATTTTCATTCCACGCTTATTTTCTTTTATCTTGATTTATTTCAATTAAAATCTACACTTTATTAACTATTTTAATTTATACTATTACTTAAAAAATATAAATATTATTGCAAGTGATTTTATGTGTGTGGATATTGGGTTTGATTAATAAATTTTCTATGCCGTTTGCATATATTTTTTTTTCGATGTTGTATAATACACGATGTGTGTGTGTGTGCGCGTCCGTTTTTAATTCGTTTTTGATTGAAAACTACGCGCTAATAAATGATTTCTATTGAAAACGAGAAAAAAATCCTCCATTTCGGGATGAAATGATCACCGGTTTTTTAATTAGTTCGCACCGAGAGCAAAAATTCAATCGTGTTACTGCGCAAATTTAGAAATTCGAAAATAAGCAATAAATTTTCATAACATTACTACATAGTTGCATTCCACATCTAATATTAGAAAAGACTAGAAAAATAAAATAGAAGAAGCGGTTCTAAAACTTTTTTAAATTTACTAAACCGGTGTTTGTAATGGCCTCTTTTCGCGAATACTTTTTCTTTCCGATTTCCATTAACAAATTTTGTTTTTTATTCCAAAACATTTAAGTCCAAAACATCTGTTTAATGTGTATAAACTATGAAAAAACTCTTTATCTCTGATTTAACTATGTGAATAACCCATTAACTCTGATTAACACATTAACTCGCTTGTAAGAAAGATACATTGGTTGGCTTATGGTATGGGAAATACACCAATTACGAGTATTCTCGTAGATTACTCCAGCTACGAGTATTCTCATAGTTCGCAGTTAACGTATTAATAAGCAACTTCCATCACTCATCTCTTATAAGAACGCAATTACCAAAATGAAACAGCTTTTGAACCTCAAGGTCACAATACATGGCAGTCAGCATTCACTGGTTACAGTTTTAAATTTTACATCACGAAGACGATGAGGTCATGCCCTAGAGCAGCAATAGAACTGCTACTGTGTCTGACTCCATTGCACCTTGTAAGGTGGCGATGGTAAAGTTCAGTAAAGAAGGAATAGGTAGAGGTAAAATAATCGGGAACAGAGCCCCCGAATAGCTTCTCTGCAAAGATCTCATGACAGCGACAATATGCAGCAGTAAAGCCAGATGGATCTTGAACATACCATATTGAGGGAAAGTGCTGTCAAGTGGTATATAAATGGCTCACAGATTAATGTATTTGTACAAGTATTTGGACAAGCATTTGGTCCTAGTACCAAATACTTCGAATCTATGAGAATCTAGCCAGGTATCTTTCAAGCATCGATACGCGCAATCGAAAGATGTGCACAATTTAACCTCGACAAGAACTATCACATATAAAATAATTGCTATCCTGTCAGACACTCAAACGGCTATCAAGGCTACTAGCTCATGCACCGTCAGATCCAAACTGGTGTAGGAAAGCTAAAGAGACTTGGTAAGGATAATAACGTAACTAGGACAGTACCAGAAAACGTTGACAACCTAGCAAATAAGGAATCAAATAATCAACTTATAGATTTTACGAAAACTTTTTAATGATATGATTATGAACACCATAAACAAAAACTTAGATGAAGAGGCAAGGCAATAGTAGATAAAAACCTGGAAAGAACTTCCAAAGCTAAGACAATCCAAAATAGTACTGGGAACTTTTAACCAAAAAGAAACAAACGCTTGCCTGAAACTAAACAAGAACAAGCCTAGATCTCTGACAGGAGTCCTAACTGGGCACTGCAGACTTGGAAAACAGCTCGAAGAAGATGACAAAGATTATGCAAATCAGCCGAGGAAACTTCCATACGTCCTCTCAGGGAGTGTGTAGCACTAATATGGAAGAGAAAGACGTACCTTTGGTTCCAACATTAGTTTGTAATTCATGATCCAATACTCATCACGTTCCTCATATTCAGGGAACATGTATTGTGTGGAGACGATTGTAATGATCAAAATGCAATTTTTAATTAATTCCCAGAGGAGGCACAGCCCCATAGTTGAGAAATATAGACTCACGATCTATAGTTTAACTGAACTTTAGATTAAAGTAACAGTACAAACAAAAAAATGGAATGAGAAGTCTAAGGAAGAGAAAATTTCACGGAATAGACTTTTTCATAGATTAAATTTTTTTATGCGCATGCGCCAATTTACGCCATGTTTTCGGGCACTCTTTTTGACGTATAACCAGTGAAAATAACCAAATGTGCTCCAAGCTTCCATATTCCCGCCTTTGAAACAAGGCGGCCGCGCATGCGATTAACTACCGTAAAAAGGTCAATGATACAACTTTACTTTGGATTGTAAGTCAAGTGTTCAATTTTTGTAATTATGGGTCCTCTAATAAAGTATTAGGTTGGCAACTATATTCCCGCCATTTTTTTTTAATATACCGCCTGTCATTAAATGTTTTTCGCATAATGTTTTAAATCATTCGAAGGAGGATGTTTTGTTCTGCCAGAATCAATATTTTGTTCTTTGTTAGGGTAAGAATGCCAAGTTAACACCTTTTTTGCTTTTAATTAAGGTCATAAGGCCGCAAAAGCTGCTCGCGACATTTGTGATTGATATTCCAAGTTCAAATATGGAAGTTTTGACCTCAAAGACGCACATTCTGGTCGTCCAGTTGATTTCGATGAAGAGCGATTAAACCAACTTTTGTTCGAAAAATTGTTTCAAACGATAAGGGAACTGGATGAGGAAATGGAATGCTTCCCACCTCTATAGAGACCTTCACTCAGTAGGAAATGTTTAGGAGTGTGAAGCAGCCTCTAATACGAGTCTGGCACTCCGAATTCCGTTTCTGATCGAGTCAGACATATTTCAGCTATTTTAGTAATGAACTAACCATAAACAAGGATTTTAGAGCACCGCTTTACAAAACCACAACTCTCAAGTTTCCAAGTATAGTCTGCCCGTATAACTTTGCAAATTAGAAGTATTTCGTGGCGAATACAAGTAAAAAAAAAATATTCTAAATTACAATTCGCTACTTACACCGACAATAGCCAATTATGTTACATAATTGTCTAATTAATTAAATATGGCAATTTGGAACGTAACAATAACCCATTTTCTGGAGGAATTAGAGGGTCTCTAATTCAACATTTTGACATTTATCAAAAACAAAAAATTTAAGTGAAACTACTTTGCTAAAGTGACCAGACTTCCCGGTTTTGGAAGGACAGTCCCTATTTTTAACAATTTGTCCCGCTACGTTTTTAAGAAGTTTCGCGGTTTTGGAATTTTAAGTTTTAACTTCTTTGGATTTTAACTTAAAATTGTTTGTTGTCGCTCTTTAAAAGGCGCTAAATAAGGAAAAATATTTCTGATTTAAAATTTCTGACAACAAAAATAAACTGATTCCCACTGAAACTTAAATTCTCGATCCTTTTATTTTATAATTAACTAAGAACGCAATGTTTGCAATTTCTATGTTTTTTTTGTTTGATGTTGTGTTGTGCATTTAAAAATAAGACAATTTTCTTTTTTTATTGTATTTAATTGTCATACGAGTACATTTTCAAGTGAAAATGGCCTTGAACAGTCGAAACTCGAGTCGTGTAAAGTGTGTAGATTTATATAACTTCACAAGTATATATTTTCACTAACATTAGTGATAAAAACATTCTGAATTTTTTAATGCAGAGTAACAACCATTTATATTATTTGTTACAGGAAATGATAAACGTACAAACTCCGCTGAATCCAATTGCAGCTACTCCTAGGATAGAACCAGATAGCAAGTTTACTTTCAATCCCGATCTGGCTAAGGTAAACACACTAATTACAACTTTATCTAGTCCCGTAGTAAATACACTGATTATCTACGCTGAAGCGTTTTATTGATTTCTATTTACGTTCGCAGTTCGTTCATTACATACGTTCTGCATATTCCATTTTTCAAACTGATCGATTTTATGTATATCACAACCTTGTGATTAATGATTTTATAAATTGATATAATTTTTTTGCCTGCTTCCATTTAAATTACACCGAAAAATAATCGGTGTATAATCTTGTTACACTTCTTTTCGAAGTTTCGCTTGAATTATTTATTAAATGAAAATGGATTGGATTGTTTCATCGAATGTAGCGTTAAAATTAATATACAGTAATTCAATTTATGGATTTGATACAAACGGATTTAGGTCACAGGTGGAAATGTTGAGATTTTCTGAAAGTGAAGGGATTCGTGGATGACATAACTGATGATATGTTTACTTAATACATACTAGGAAAATAATTTAAAGATTTCCTCCTATTTCAAAGTAAAACTCGTAACATCAATCGCTGTTTGCTTTCCCTGCATTAAAATCTAAAACAAATTCATTGCTAATATTAGTACAGTCAGATGATCTGTTACGAAATATCGTAAATGTAAGAAAATCTTTTCACAATAAAGCCGAGATATACAGATAAAACTAAAGAGACAAGACTGGACAGATAAGACTAGGCAAATAAGATTAGACAGATAAGACTAGACAGAAAAGACTGTCCTCCTCGGTGGTGTAGTTGACAACATGCCCGGCTTTCAATGCAGGAGACCCTGGTTCGAATCCTGGTCGGGGAGACAACAACTTGGGCGGTTTTCACTAACCGTCCGGGCTGCCCACCCTGAATGAATGAAGACTAGACAGACAAGACTAGACAGACAAGACTAGACAGACAAGAATAGACAGACAAGACTAGACAGACAAGACTAGACAGACAAGACTAGACAGACAAGACTAGACAGACAAGACTAGACAGACAAGACTAGACAGACAAGACTAGACAGACAAGACTAGACAGACAAGACTAGACAGACAAGACTAGACAGACAAGACTAGACAGACAAGACTAGACAGACAAGACTAGACAGACAAGACTAGACAGACAAGACTAGACAGACAAGACTAGACAGACAAGACTAGACAGACAAGACTAGACAGACAAGACTAGACAGACAAGACTAGACAGACAAGACTAGACAGACAAGACTAGACAGACAAGACTAGACAGACAAGACTAGACAGACAAGACTAGACAGACAAGACTAGACAGACAAGACTAGACAGACAAGACTAGACAGACAAGACTAGACAGACAAGACTAGACAGACAAGACTAGACAGACAAGACTAGACAGACAAGACTAGACAGACAAGACTAGACAGACAAGACTAGACAGACAAGACTAGACAGACAAGACTAGACAGACAAGACTAGACAGACAAGACTAGACAGACAAGACTAGACAGACAAGACTAGACAGACAAGACTAGACAGACAAGACTAGACAGACAAGACTAGACAGACAAGACTAGACAGACAAGACTAGACAGACAAGACTAGACAGACAAGACTAGACAGACAAGACTAGACAGACAAGACTAGACAGACAAGACTAGACAGACAAGACTAGACAGACAAGACTAGACAGACAAGACTAGACAGACAAGACTAGACAGACAAGACTAGACAGACAAGACTAGACAGACAAGACTAGACAGACAAGACTAGACAGACAAGACTAGACAGACAAGACTAGACAGACAAGACTAGACAGACAAGACTAGACAGACAAGACTAGACAGACAAGACTAGACAGACAAGACTAGACAGACAAGACTAGACAGACAAGACTAGACAGACAAGACTAGACAGACAAGACTAGACAGACAAGACTAGACAGACAAGACTAGACAGACAAGACTAGACAGACAAGACTAGACAGACAAGACTAGACAGACAAGACTAGACAGACAAGACTAGACAGACAAGACTAGACAGACAAGACTAGACAGACAAGACTAGACAGACAAGACTAGACAGACAAGACTAGACAGACAAGACTAGACAGACAAGACTAGACAGACAAGACTAGACAGACAAGACTAGACAGACAAGACTAGACAGACAAGACTAGACAGACAAGACTAGACAGACAAGACTAGACAGACAAGACTAGACAGACAAGACTAGACAGACAAGACTAGACAGACAAGACTAGACAGACAAGACTAGACAGACAAGACTAGACAGACAAGACTAGACAGACAAGACTAGACAGACAAGACTAGACAGACAAGACTAGACAGACAAGACTAGACAGACAAGACTAGACAGACAAGACTAGACAGACAAGACTAGACAGACAAGACTAGACAGACAAGACTAGACAGACAAGACTAGACAGACAAGACTAGACAGACAAGACTAGACAGACAAGACTAGACAGACAAGACTAGACAGACAAGACTAGACAGACAAGACTAGACAGACAAGACTAGACAGACAAGACTAGACAGACAAGACTAGACAGACAAGACTAGACAGACAAGACTAGACAGACAAGACTAGACAGACAAGACTAGACAGACAAGACTAGACAGACAAGACTAGACAGACAAGACTAGACAGACAAGACTAGACAGACAAGACTAGACAGACAAGACTAGACAGACAAGACTAGACAGACAAGACCAGACAGACAAGACTAGACGGACAAGACTAGACAGACAAGACTAGACAGACAAGACTAGACAGACAAGACTAGACAGACAAGACTAAACAGACAAGACTAGACAGACAAGACTAGACAGACAAGACTAGACAGACAAGACTAGACAGACAAGACTAGACAGACAAGACTAGACAGACAAGACTAGACAGACAAGACTAGACAGGCAAGACTAGACAGACAAGACTAGACATACAAGACTAGACAGACAAGACTAGACAGACAAGACTAGACAGACAAGACTGACAAGACTAGACAGACAAGACTAGACAGGCAAGACTAGACAGACAAGACTAGACAGACAAGACTAGACAGACAAGACTAGACAGACAAGACTAGACAGACAAAACTAGACAGACAAGACTAGACAGACAAGACTAGACAGACAAGACTAGACAGACAAGACTAGACAGACAAGACTAGACAGACAAGACTAGACAGACAAGACTAGACAGACAAGACTAGACAGACAAGACTAGACAGACAAGACTAGACAGACAAGACTAGACAGACAAGACTAGACAGACAAGACTAGACAGACAAGACTAGACAGACAAGACTAGACAGACAAGACTAGACAGACAAGACTAGACAGACAAGACTAGACAGACAAGACTAGACAGACAAGACTAGACAGACAAGACTAGACAGACAAGACTAGACAGACAAGACTAGACAGACAAGACTAGACAGACAAGACTAGACAGACAAGACTAGACAGACAAGACTAGACAGACAAGACTTTTTTTTTTTTCTTTTTTTATGGGGGACGTAGCAAGCACATTCAGTTGACTTGACAAGTGGCCCCCCGGAAACTCACGGGCATCTTGGAACCGCTTTTCGCATATCTTCAAGATGGCGTTGGCTTCGATCTTACTTGATGTCCTTACATCCCCCATCCACGGAAGGTGATTAGGGGTTCAGGTTGTTTTCAGCTTTTGTTGTCTATGTTGTTTTGTCCGTTCATCCTGTTCTTTCATGCTTAGTATGTCCCTTATCATCATTTCTGTTGCAGACCAGTCTTCTTCACTCCTAAGCATTGTTTCCTTGAGTGTGCTAGTTTCTAAAATTCTTTTTGTTTTTGAAGTGTATATGTCCCTCTCTAAAGACCACCTAGGGCATTCGAAGATTGTGTGATACACGCTATCTGTCTTATCACAATAAACGCACTGGTTGTCTGCTTCGCGCCCAATACTGTGCAGGTAGTCTTTGAAGCACCCGTGGCCACTAAGTGCCTGCGTCAGGTAGTAGGTAACTTGTCCGTGCCTTCTCGTGACCCATGGATCCAATTTTGGAATCAGGAGTCTCGTCCACTCACCCCTCTCTGAGGCTTCCCAGTACTCTTGCCAACTTTCGAGCATTTGGATCCTTGCCTTTTTTCGCAGTTCATTTTTGTTTTCACAGCTCCTTTCTTTATAAAGCGTGTCTCTCTCTTCAACAAGAAGTTTTATAGGAGCTATTCCCGCAATAACAAGAATGGCGTCACCTGAGACGGTCCTATATGCGCTGGACACGCGTAGCGCCATTTTTCTTTGAATGGATTGCAGTTTTTGCCTTAGATTTGCTCTCTCCATGGCTCGCTTCCAGATTGGTGCTGCGTAGAGCATGGCAGATTCGACAACTGAACACAAGATCCTTCGTTTGGAGCTCTTAGGACCACCTACAGTTGGCATAAGTTTTCCAAGTGCCGCTGAGGTTTTTAATGCCTTCCCAGCTGCAAGAACAATGTGCTGCCGAAAGGAAAGATTTTTATCTATAGTTACGCCTAAGTATTTAATGGCCTCCTTTGGTACTATTGTTTCGCTTTTTATTTTAAATGTGACTGGTCCTACTTTCATTCTTCCTGTCAATAAAACCGCTTCTGTCTTTTCTGGAGCGAGTTTTAGCTGTTTTTTCTCCAACCAGTTGTCTATTAGTGCAATGGCTTTGTTCGCCATATTTATAACACAGTTTTCTGTTAATCCAGTGACAATGAGGGCCAAGTCGTCGGCGAAACCGACAACTTCCACTCCCTCTGGCAACTTCAGTCTAAGGACTTCATCATACAGGATATTCCACAAAGTTGGTCCCATTACTGAGCCTTGTGGAACACCACTGTAGATTTGTCTTTCTACGCTTTCACCCTCTGCCTCTATAATAATTTTTCGGTTGCAGAGGTAGCTGCTTACGAGTTTCAGGAGATACGGAGGGAAGTCTCTTGATATTAATTCTTCAACAATATTTTTCCAAGCAACGGAGTTGAAGGCGTTCTTAACGTCTAGCGTTATGAGTGCGCAAATTCTTCTTTTCCCTCGCAATCCTTCTGCAGCCACTTCTGCCAGCTTTAGTACTCTCATTATTGCGTCTATAGTTGAGAGTCCCTCCCTGAAGCCGAATTGCTTTCTGGATAGATCTTTACTGTTCCTAAGTTGCTGTTTTATTCTCCCTACTACAGACAGACAAGACTAGACAGACAAGACTAGACAGACAAGACTAGACAGACAAGACTAGACAGACAAGACTAGACAGACAAGACTAGACAGACAAGACTAGACAGACAAGACTAGACAGACAAGACTAGACAGACAAGACTAGACAGACAAGACTAGACAGACAAGACTAGACAGACAAGACTAGACAGACAAGACTAGACAGACAAGACTAGACAGACAAGACTAGACAGACAAGACTAGACAGACAAGACAGACAAGACTACACAGACAAGACTAGACAGACAAGACTAGACAGACAAGAGTAGACAGATAAGACTAGACAGACAAGACTAGAGAGACAAGAGTAGACAGGCAAGACTAGACAGGCAAGACTAGACAGACAAGACTAGACATACAAGACTAGACAGACAAGACTAGACAGACAAGACTAGACAGACAAGACTAGACAGACAAGACTGACAAGACTAGACAGACAAGACTAGACAGGCAAGACTAGACAGACAAGACTAGACAGACAAGACTAGACAGACAAGACTAGACAGACAAGACTAGACAGACAAAACTAGACAGACAAGACTAGACAGACAAGACTAGACAGACAAGACTAGACAGACAAGACTAGACAGACAAGACTAGACAGACAAGACTAGACAGACAAGACTAGACAGACTAGACAGACAAGACTAGACAGACTAGACAGACTAGACAGACTAGACAGACTAGACAGACTAGACAGACTAGACAGACTAGACAGACTAGACAGACTAGACAGACTAGACAGACTAGACAGACTAGACAGACTAGACAGACTAGACAGACTAGACAGACTAGACAGACTAGACAGACTAGACAGACTAGACAGACTAGACAGACTAGACAGACTAGACAGACTAGACAGACTAGACAGACTAGACAGACTAGACAGACTAGACAGACTAGACAGACTAGACAGACTAGACAGACTAGACAGACTAGACAGACTAGACAGACTAGACAGACTAGACAGACTAGACAGACTAGACAGACTAGACAGACTAGACAGACTAGACAGACAAGACTAGACAGACAAGACTAGACAGACAAGATTAGACAGACAAGACTAGACAGACAAGACTAGACAGACAAGACTAGACAGACAAGACTAGACAGACAAGACTAGACAGACAAGACTAGACAGACAAGACTAGACAGACAAGACTAGACAGACAAGACTAGACAGACAAGACTAGACACACAAGACTGTTTTTTTTTATTGAGAATAGGGTTAGTTACGATTTAAAAGACACAGTATAAGTTAACACATTTTCCTCCCACTTTCCCCTGGAAACCACCGTGGTATTACTTCAGGGAAAAGCTGTGTCGTCTATTTTTTCTTGTCTATTTGTCCTGTTCACCTCTTTTGTCGTTTTCATTATATCTTATAGTTTATTTTGTCATAATTCTCCATGTTTCCTCACTCTCCAGCATATACCCAGTAACATTTTCCGCAGTGACTCTTTTGCCTATGCTTTTTGTCATTTGTTTCCTTTGCGCTTCCCATCTTGGAAATCTTCCCATCTTCCTACATTGGATTGTATGTTCCGCTGTATCATCCTCCCCAAACACTGTACTGCCCAAAACATCCATGCCAGGTAATAGTCTCAGGTAATAGTCCACTTCACCATGCTCTCGGTTTATCCATTTTTTTATATTTGGTATGAGCCTTCGCGTCCATTGCGCGTTGCCCTTCAAGTTCTCCCATCTTTTCTGTTGTGGCAGTGGCAGCGAGAGTCGCAGTGCAATGGTTTCTTGCTTGTGTCTTCCAGCTTTCTACATCTTCCTTCTATTATTAGATCGATCCGGCTTCCCGCCACCACTCGCAGTGCATCCCTAGATACCGTCCGGTATGCGCAACAGACTCTAATCAATATTTTTCGCTGGATCCGTTCTAAAATTTGGTTATATTTTTTCTTTGCCATGACCTTTATCCATATAGGTGCACCATATAGTATTATGGAGTAAACTATCGATGCGATCAGCCGTCGTTTGCTACATCGTGGTCCTCCGATGTTTGGCATTAGTCGTCCTAGGTTGGCCGCCACGGCCACCGCTTTCATAGCTATTTGTATCACGTGCTGTGTCATACTCATATTTCTGTTGAATATGACTCCAAGATACCTCAATGTCTCTGATGTCGTTATTATTGCATCTTCTACTTTGATTTTCATTTTTAAGAGCTTCCTGTTAATATTATAGCTTCCGTTTAAGTTGGTGCCAGTTTTAAGCTTTTGGAGAAGATTCACCGGCTCACTCTCTGTATTGCTTCGTTTATTTTAATACACACCTCCTCTTTCTTGTCTATTGCGATCACAGCCAAGTCATCCGCACAACCTATTATTGTTACTCCTGCAGGTATGCGCAGCCCTAGTACCTGATCGTAGAGAAATATTCCAAAGTAGCGGTCCTAATATGGATCCCTGAGGGTCCCCTCTTGTTATATTTATCTTGGCAGTCTTTCCTACCATTAGGTTTCGTTCACTAAGGTAACTGCATATCATGTGTACAAAGTACGGTGGTCTCTTACGCCTGACTAGTTCTAGGACAATTTCCATCCATGGAACAGAGTTGAATGAATTTTGCACGTCGAGGGTCACCATAACGCAGAAATCTCTGCGTTTGTAGCGTCCCGTATTCGCCTTGGTTGCTATCTCCTGTACTGCGCGCATTGCATCGATTGTAGATATTCCTTTCCGGAAGCCGAATTGCCTTTCTGATACATTCAATGATTTTTTGATATTTTCCTTGATTCTGTTGTTTAGTAGTTGTTATAGCATTTTTCCCATTGTAGCATTTTCCACATAGTGGTCTATACATACTATCATTATTTTTTACATTCAAGACTAGACAGACAGGACTTGACTCATAAGGACGTATATATACGACTTACGTAGTCAATTAGTTTAAAGTCATTGAATAAAATTGACTGTGACATTTCAACAAGTAAGGTTCTGTCGTCGTCATATTCCGAACGACAAATCGTATGCAAATCGATAATGAATCGTTGTTTGTATTCACTGTTCTTAAATTTGAATAGACTATATTTACTTGGAACTTAAAGTTGTTACAAATTGTGAAGACAATCTTAACTTATAAAACTTTCTAGTTGTAAGATGCCCTTGATATTACAAACAAAGGTTTGGTGCAAAAACAAAGCGGCATTTCAGCAACTACGATTATGGCGTTGTCATATACCGAACGACAAATCGTATGCAAATTCATAATTAATAGTTGTTTGTATTCACGACTCTTATGCTTGAATAGACTATAACTAACTTAGAGCTTAGAGTTGTTATAAATTGTTTAGATAAAAGCTAACCATATAAAACTTTCTAGTTGCAAGGTGCCCTTAATATTGCAAACAAAGGAAGTTTTGTGCAAAAACAAGGCGGCATTTTAGCAAATAAGGTTCTGTCGTCGTTATTTTCCCAATGACAAATCGAATACAAGTTCATTATTAATATCTCTTATATTTGAATAGACTATAGATATATTTATTTGGGATTTATAGTTACTATAATTCTTATAATTGTTGAGAAAAGCTAATAGGAGAATATAAAACCTTCTGGTGTTAAATATATGTTTGGTGTTTAAATATGTGCTAAAACAAAGCACATTTATGAGGTTTTTATATTTTATTTAATTACCCAGAAGCAAGAAAGTGTAACATGTGTTTATGAAAATAGTTATAATTAAGATTAAGTTATTCACTTTCTTATATTCCCATGTTTCATTAAAAATTCAGGTTCTTTGTCTATATTATAATTTATTCTATTGAATATTATAAATAATTTCAATCATATTTTCTCTTCCCGATTTTTTTTTGCAAAACTGATATTCAATCAGTTTAGCAAAAAAATCGGACCTTTTCATAGACCTTTTGGTTATTTTTTTTGCGCATGCGTCAATTTACGCCATGTGCGTCAAAAAAAGCCCTTTTTTTTTAACGCATAACCAGTGGAAATAATAAAATGTGCCCGAAACTTTCATATTCCCCCCTTTAAAACATTGCGGACGCGCATGCGCTTAACTTACCGTAAAAAGGTCTATTTAAACGATTTTGATATAATGAATATTTTAGAAATAGTATATTTTTTTAGAAAATTTTAAGACGCTTCTTTGCATACATCTTTATTTTCAAAAGTTTGTTTTTTATTGTACTAGATTTATTAAATATACAGGGTGTTAGGTAAACGTGTGGCGAAAATTCAAGGGGTTATTTCTTGGCGTATTCTAAGAATATTTTCTCTTGTGATGTTTTCTGAAAAACCCATTGTTTCAAAGATACAGGGTGAACAAAACCTGTTGCAACAGTAACAACCGATTATTATTAATTAAGATTATTATTAAAAAGTACATGTAAAGTTGCTCAATCTACAATAATTGTTCGAAATGACTTCCTCCAGCCTAAATGCAAGCATTCAATCTCGTCATTGAGTGCTGAACTCTTTAAAACACACCAGGGTTGTTTCTTATTAAGTTACATCCAGCAATTATACGATTTCGCAATTAATCCAAATTCTCCCCTGAAGTGGCGTAAACTAATAAATTCATGAATATGATGGTTGCGACAGTTACTACGTGGTTATTCATACTTACATTGATTTGAAAAATTCACTATATTTCTACCACACTTTTAATATGTAAAAATGTTATATAACTTATTATTCACAGTTATATAAATTTCTACACATATCACGACCCGAGTTTCGAAGTTTGACGGTCATTTTCAAGTGACTTAACAAATTGACGAGGTTGAATATATACCCTTATAGTTTTTGGTGGGGAGGGGGGCGGTGTCCGTAGATGAGGACTTATCTGTTTGAGATTGGATGAGATTAAAAAGTTGGGCAAAGATTAAGTCGGATTGCTCGTTTAGGAGATTAACTTAGGGCTTACGGGTTTTTTTTTTAATTTCTAATGAGATCTAATGAGATCATTAGAAATTTTCAAAAAAATTATATATAATATAATAAATATTCAACTTCATCAATTTTTTAAGTCAATGACCGTCAAACAATAAGAAAATGACCGTCAAACGTCGAAACTCGAGTCGTGATATGTGTAAAAATTTATATAACTGTGAATAATAAGTTATATAACATTTTTACATATTATAAGTGTGGTAAAAACATATTGAACTTTTCAATTCAATGTAATAAATTCAGATAACCCCATAAGAAATAATCCAGGGGGTTAAATCTGGGTATCGAGCAGGCCATGCGTGTGGCCCACCTCGACCAATCCAGCGATCTCCGTATATTGCTGTTCAAAAATCACGAGCAACCAAACTGAAATGTGATGTGCACCATCATGATGCACCATCGTGAATAAACCACATTGCAATTCTTGTCGCCAATTGTACATCCTGGAGAAACTAGGGTAGTGTTTCTTCCAAAAAGTTTCGATACATCTCGCCAATAAGTCATGCTTGTAGAAATGTCGGTCCAATTAGGTCCAATAGTCACCCACAATTGAAACCCAAACATTCAAGGAGAACTGATGTTGAAATCGATCTTCACATACCTCATGCGGATTTTCATTTGCCCACACATGGTTGTTGCACACACAATTCCTTATTGCATTTCTTGAGAAACTAGCTTCATTGGTGAAATGAATCTGTTTCATGAACTGAGGGATTAGAACTAATTTTTGCAAAAGCCATTGACATATGCAATACGTGGATGATAAACAGTATGCGTTGTGGATACAGTATGCGTTATGGATACAACAAATTGCCCTAAAGAATTTTCCAAACTGTACAATGACTTACACTCAAGTTATTGGTAATTTGTCGTTCTGTCGTTGAAGAACTTGGATCTCCTGTATCATGACCAGCACATTCTGTTCCAGTTGTACCGTTCTTGCTGTCATTAATCTTCCTGGCCCTCCATTTCGTTTCAATGTGCTTGTTTCTCGAAGACGTCGATGAATGTTTTCCAAGATTTTTCGGTTGGGGAAATTACGGCTAGGAAACCGTTCAATGTACAATCGTCTAGCTTGTAATGCATTTCCATCAGCAAGTCCATACATAAAATGCATGCCAGTCATCTCGGCGTTCGTATACATGGTAGAGTATTTCACTAACTATTAAAGACACGTCAAACAATCAAACGTCACGATACAGGTGATGATCGCTGACCAGACGTATTCAAATGAAATCCACTTGTACGTTAGTAGATAAAACAGCAGTTCCAAGTTATGGTCAACAATTTTTTGTACTTGTTTATGATTTCAACAAATATGGTTGTCGGAAATTTTATCATCCTGTATCTTCGAAGGGAATAAAACATACTATGAAACATTCCGCCTCGAGAGCTACTGCAAAACATTCCAGGCGGAACTTTTCGCGCTAAAGCGAGGGCTACAGTACATCCAAACCATTACCGACAACGCAGATGGTTATTCAATAATTTGTAATAGTCGTTCAGTGCTCG
This sequence comes from Phosphuga atrata, assembly GCA_944588485.1. Taxonomy (NCBI): domain Eukaryota; kingdom Metazoa; phylum Arthropoda; class Insecta; order Coleoptera; family Silphidae; genus Phosphuga; species Phosphuga atrata. Next base: position 30,791,282 of record OX155894.1, read on the forward strand.
ACGCCCTAAAAAACATGATGAAACCTACTGAACTAGTCGTAGAAACATGGGAAGCGGTAAGAGAAATTTCTGAGAGTGTAAAACTACAATGGTATTGGGAAAAATCATATGCTGGAGAAGCTGGAAACGAGCGAGCTGGTAGTTTGGCAAATCAGGCGTCAGAAAACGTATGTAACATACCCATCTCATTCAACAAGATACCCAGCCAATCGATTAAGTCCAGAATGAGTTCATATTTCCAAAAAGAATGGCAAACAATATGGGAGGCATCGAGAACAGGCATATGGTCCAAAATATCCATTCCCTCAGTTCATAACTAGCTTAAAATGGACATCACCTTATCACATAGAGCTGTAGAATTAATTACAGGGCACGGCAACCTCCAAGACTATCTGCACAGATTCGGAAGAAGGGATTCATCATTATACCCATGTGGAGAAGAAGACACAGCAGCACATGTCTTATTGAAGTGCCCTTTCACTAACCAATCGAGAACTCAGTCCGAAAGAATAATGATTCGGGCAGGACTTAAAACCGTAACAAGAGCTGCGAAAAACAAAAAATGGTGGGAACTTTTTTATCAAAGAACCAAACCAAAGAACCTAACAACTGAGACTCGATCATGATAATTGATTTGATTTGATCACGACCTTAATTCGAACTTAACTTATCGTTTAAATTGTAAACAATAATGTAAGGTAAATAGCTAATGTAAATGTAATGTAAAAAGCTAATGTAAATAGTTATGGAACCAGCATAGTCCATCTGGACGGAGTGCTGGTCACATAAGCCACAAATGTAAATAAACAAATAAGCTGTATCTTCGAAGCAAAGGGGAAATCATTCATAGAACAAAATATTCTTAGAATAGGGCAAGAAAAAACAGGTAAAATGGTATAATGTTTGCCGTGCCCTGTAATTAATTGGATTGAATTTTTGCCGCATGTTTCCGCAACACCCTGTGTAAAGGTATTTTGCAAAAATAAAACAGAATTCTATTTCTTATATTCTCTGCTAGATTTATTAATGATTTAAAAGTGTTTTTGAGAAAATAACAGAGAATTATATTTTTTATAATGGTATTTCTTTTAAAATTCAGTTTCTTTGTCTCTACGATAATTTATATTATTAAATATTATAAATAATTTCTTTCCCGATTTTATTTGTAAAACTGATTCAATTTACAACATTTTAATATAGTGCATAACTAACTAATAATTATATCGATATATCCCGATGATGTAATAATAATAATAATAAAACATCTGTATTGTTATAAATAAATACAAATATAACAATTCGCCATCGACCAGCGGTCTTTCAACCGGATATATAATGGATATTTTAGAAATAAAATAAAAACAAATTGGAAGAATCAGACCTTGCATAAGACCCAAGACCCTTCCTTGCATACTATTTACTTTATTTTCAAATGTTTGTTTTTTATTATGCAAGATTTATTAATTAAATAAAAGTGTTTTGCAAAAATAAGACAGAATTATATAACATGGCAATAATGTTGTCAATGGCGGTTCTAAGAAAACTATAAAAAAAACATTTTAACCACAATTTTATTACCCACATACATTATACTTGCACATACATTAACGTTATGTCAGAATATCTACATCATTTAGCTATAACAATAATTTTCATCTTGTAATATACATTTTTTTTAAATTTAACTAGCACAAAAACTGTTACAAAAATACTTGATAAATACGTTAATATTGCGACGCATTAAAACATATTTACGCGTTAATTACAGAATGTAATTAAAACAGAAGCTCTACTTAAAATGTGCAGCGAACAACAACAAAAAATAGATTAAAAGTTATGTACGCGTTAGTTATAGTTGAATGATTTACTCATGCGTTGTTATTGGTAATAGATATGTATAGTCTTAAAATTAATGAAAAGTGTGCATTGAAAAGTATTTTTATTAATTTGGTTTGTTTTTGATATTACAGTTGACGGAGACGTTACCACTTTTACCACCGCCGACTAAAAGTAAGTTTTATTTTGTATATTAATTAAAAAAAAAATCATTATTCTTTTTTTTCGTAAATATTTTTAGGATAATTTTGAACATGATGACATTTAAAATATTATTTTGTGTGTTATTTGTTATGTTTTTAATATATATTTCATATAGTATTCATATATAGTATAGTACTTTATTCAAAGTTTAAATGAACTTTTCAAAAAGGTATCCATAATTTTTAATAATCGACAATGTAGTCAACAAAAATTTGAACGTTAATCCGAATAATCTGAAATAAATCTGTTTTAATTTATTTGGCGCTTGACTAAACATTTTATATACATACCGCATAAATCAGTCATTTGGTCTAAGCATTACGCATCATATATGTTTATTGTAAGTTATTTTGAATTTATTATTTTTTTTTTATTCATAATTATATTTTCTTAATTTTTTTTTCATTTAATTTTAAATGAAAATACATTAAATCTAAACTTAATAAAGTCGGAACACAGCCTGAATATATAAATATATTCAACCTTTCTGGAGCTCTATAACACTATTGAGACTATTGAGACTACCAAGTAAGTGGTTTACAAATTGTTATTCATAATAGCAAAGCTGCACTGATGAGAGATAAATCTCGAAACGCGTCTGCAGATGGCTATCCAATCAAGTTATCGGAAAGACATGATTTTAAAAAACAATGCTATTTTTCTGGTTTTTGTTGAGTGCCGCGAAGGTGAACTGAAAGCTATAAAATAACTGACAAATTTCACATGAGATTTGTTTTGGTGTAACACGCATGCAGAAGTTTTGAAGCTGCTGGACGATGAAAGTATATCGGTAATAACTTCTCTATTTAATAGAATTTACACCAGCGGAGTGATACCAAGGGATTGGCTAAAATCTACCTTTGTGACACTGCCAAAAAAACCAAATGCGAAAAAATGCGAAGATTATCGAACTATCAGCCTAATGAGCCATATCTTTGATCAAAACTATTAGATGAGCCAAACTATTCCTGAAGATTATTCATGTTAGAATCTATAAGAAATGCGAGGAAAACATCAGCAGCACGCAGTTTGGATTTCGAAACGCACTAGGAACAAGAGAAGCATTGTTTTGCATCCAAGTACTGTTTCAGAGATGCAGGGATGTGAATTATGATATATACGCTTGTTTCATAGATTATCAAAAAGCATTCGATAAAATATACCACGATAAACTTATCAACAAACTTCAGAAGATTGGACTAGATCAAAAAGATATTCGCGTAATAGCCAACTTATATTGGAACCAAACTGCTGTGGTAAATGTAGAGGACCAGACCACCGACAATATTGAGATTAGGAGAGGAGTAAGGCAAGGATGTATTTTATCACCTCTGCTATTTAACATCAACTCTGAAGAAATATGTAAAGAAACACTCTTAAATATCAACGAGGGGGTTGTGGTTAATGGTGAAATAATTAATAACATCAGATATGCCGATGATACGGTAGTCTTCGCGGATAGTCTCGAGGGTCTTCAGCGGTTGATGTCGGAAGTAGTAGCCTCTAGTAAAGAATATGGTCTCTTACTGAATATCAACAAAACAAAATATTTGGTAATAAATAAGGTCCAAGCACCACCCGGCCAACTCTTTATCGACGGTACAGTGGTCGAACGTGTAGCAATAACTACATATCTTGGTTGCATGGTAAATGACCAATGACCACTCGCTGGAGATAAGGAAAAGAATCGAAATAGCCAGAGCCGCATTTATAAAAATGAACAAACTATTTAGCAGTCATGATCTCTCACTGAACATCAAGATGAGACATATTAGATGCTTCCATACTTTTATATGGTGTTGAGTCGTGGAACTTAACTGAAGCATCCTGCAAGAAATTAGAGGCATTTGAAATATGCCTTTATAGACGCTTGCTAAATATTAATTGGACGGATAAAGTTGCGAACATCGAGGTACAAAGAAAAATGAAGAAGGAACCAGAGTTACTGTTTACCATCAAAAAACGTAAACTAGAATACTTCGGTCATATAATGAGAAACGGAGAACGATATCGACTGCTGCAGCTCATACTGCAGGTCAAAGTAATATGACGCAGAGGACCAGGCAGAAGAAAGATATCTTGGATGAAGAACCTGAGGCAATGGTTCAATTCAAAAACAATGGAATTATTTAGAACAGCCGCAAATAAAATCCAGATTGCAATGATGATCGCCAACATTCGAACCGGATAGGAACCCGCAGAAGAAGACGCGATCTAAGCTATTTTTGATAAATTGCAGTGAAATACATTTGGCTTCATTTAAGTAAGTCGATCCAAAAAAAGAAGTTAGCCTCAAAGCACATTTTTTTCAATATTGGAGGTGCTTGAATTAATTCTCAAAATCTCTCAAAACCCTTTGTTCCCGGGAAACTTTTTTTTATATATCTGAACGCATATAAGAAAATGAGGTTATTTGGCATTGAAAACACATATATACAAGATTAAAAACAAAATTAGGAATATAATGTACTTATGGCTTAGGCCATCAGGTTTCAGGATGTGACCAGTAGGAAAGTACAATAATAAAAAAGTAATCTTTTAGCAAACATTTTATTTGTTTGAAACATACATTGAAATGAAGATAAAATAAAAAACATAGATAAAATATAAACAAAGTTTATTGGTATAACCATCATTTCTTGTGACACAGCAAGAAGCAATTCTTTCTATAACTAATTCATAAAGCAATATCACATGTACTTCAAGACCATCTGAATCTGTGAGGTTCCTGAGTACAGCTGCAAAATGCGCATCGCCGTGACTTTGAGTGTATGCTCATATGCAAACATTGTTCATATCTTATTTCATAAGGTACAACCCATTTGAAATGATTTAGAGGTACTGATGTTTTGGATCTTGGTGGTTGCTGAGCACCAATCAAACCTGTACCTACAAATAATCTAAAATTCTTTAGAATTAGCGCAGTTTGAAAATAATAAAAGAGTTTATAATGCAAAGATCCACAAAGTACCATATAATCCTGTGATATCATTTTCGTGACTTACGGTCTATTTCATAAACAGATTTTAGCAAGTTCAGTTTGTCTACGTAACCCATATGTTGGTTGTATTCCTTTCCAATGTCTGGACAAACAACTGGCTGAGAAGTACCATCTTTTTGTTTTCTGGAGACAGTGCTTTCAATTATTGGATTATGATGATTTCCAAGAAAAAATACACATTTTCTGTCTCTCCTCTTTATAAATGCCAAACCATCTTTACTGATTCGCCAAATTGATTACCCTCTAGTTAATTCCTTGTCAGCCTTTATTTCATCAGGGAGACCTTTTCTGTTAGTCCGGACTGTCCCACAGGCATACATTAGTTCCGCCTGCAAATGTTTTTGGTGAGCTACATAATTGAATAAGTTATCGAAGTATTGGCTATGTGCACGCCAGTAGCTCCACCTATCATAGGCAACTATTCGGGATTATGTCGAATAATCACATACAAATGTTTTATAATAAATAAAGTAATCAATTTTGTTAAAAAGTTTATATATAGAAAATGGATGTTATGATAAAAATTGGTTTTGAAAGTGTAAAACACAATATAAATTTCTGCTCCAGTGGTACTGGAACCACACTGGCCTACAGTGGTTCTATCCAGACAAAAGACTAAATTAACAGTTCCAGAAGCTAGATATTGTAAGATGAATGAAATATTCGTGAGATTGTGGTTCTATGTGCACCAAATAACACACGCAATGCTGAAAATGTCAAGCCAGTTTTCTTTTTCATTAAAATAAAATTAAGAGTCGGTCTTTAACGGAAACTGTACATTTCTGCATAGTTAATCTTGTTAACAAAAACTCAAAATTGCTAAATGATACACCATCAAGATCTAGGAGTTCCTGGTCATCTTTTATTGATGAAATTCCAACCAATCCTTGATCTTTTATTTCGGTTGATTTCTGTGCAACCACTTTTCTTTCTTGAATTATTTGTCATTAGAAGTTGTTGTTATATACACATGGATTTCACCATCAGAGTGATCACTGTAAATCTATTAGAATCTATTAGAAATAGACGTTGTTTCCTTTAAATTTTAATCAGAAAACACATTGACTTTTTGAGGTTGCGTTTGATTTAATTCAGTTCCTTCTACAATTCTTACTTAATTTGATATGGTATCTGAGACGTTTATGATTCTTCGTTTGATTAGGCGTGTATATCTTGCTAAGACTTTTGAATCACTAACCTTTTACTAACCAACACAACAACAATTATCTCCCATTTCAAAATATAAACAAATTTTGACTATCCCGAATCGTTGCGGATTTCTGCCACGGCTTGCGCTGTGATCGCTTTACTATACTCCCACCATGCACTGCGCACATAGCGAATAAATGATGAATAAATGATAACTAAGAAAATACAATAACAGAAATGCACCAATTTACTTTCTAAAACTAACACACAAGATTTGGGAAGAAAACAACAGCCGCACTCAGTTTGGTTTCAGAAATGCTCTTGGAACGAGGGAGGCACTTTTCAGTGCCCAGGTTTTAATACGGAGATGTAGGGATGTGGATTGTGATATCCATATATGCTTCATTGATTACCAGAAAGCTTTTGACAGAGTACAATATAATAAACTCATAGGTATCCTAAAAGAAATAGGGTTAGAACACAGGGACATAAAGAGAATCAGCAATCTATACTGGAAAAAAACTGCCCCAATACGCATTCAAGGAGGAAGATCGGACCACATCGAAATCAAGAGAGTCGTGCGCCAGGGATGTATACTATCACCGACTTTGTTTAATATATACTCAAAACGCATATTTCAGGAAGCGCTGGAAGAAATAAGTTATGGTATTAAAATAAATGACGTGTATATAAACAATCTGAGATGCGCGGACGACACAGTACTATGCGCAGACAGCCTAGAAAACCTGCAAGAGCTGATGAACAGAATATCAGAAGTCAGTCAAAGATATGGTACTCACCACAAAGATATGGTATGGATATCTCACTTTCAATGTCAAAAAACGAATTACATGATAGTATCTAAAAACAACAACCATGTCGGACAGCTTCGAGTTAACAACGAACTGATTGAGAGAGTCCAAAAATACACGTATCTAGGGACAGCATTAAATGAAAAGTGGGACCACTCAATTGAAATCAAATGTCGGATAGAAAATACGCATTCCTGAAAATGGCAAAAGTATTCAATGCACATCACCTGAATATACAAACGAAGATCAAGCTACTGATTTGCTACATCTTTACAGTACTTCTATATGGTGTGGAGTCCTGGACTCTGACAGGGGCTACCGAACGGAGACTCGAGACATTTGAGATTTGGATATACCGCCGCATACTCAAAATTTCGTTTACAGCTCACGTCACCAATCAGCAGGTCCTCGAGAGAATGCGAAAAGGACTAGAGGTCTTACTAATAATAAAAACAAGGAATCTGGAATTCTTTGGTCATATAATGAGGAACAGTCAACGGTACGGTCTATTGCATCCTATACTACGAGGAAGAGTAGATAGAAGAAGAGGACCAGGAAGAAGGAGAATATTGTGGCTAAAAAACCTTGGAACTTGGTTCAACACAACAACAATAAATCTCTTCAGAGCTGCAACAAACAAAGTCCGAATCTCCATGATGATCGCCAACATCCGAAGCGGATATGCACCAGAAGAAAAAGAAGACACCTTACTTCTGTGTAAGTTATTAAATCTGAGAACTCAGCATTATCATCTTCAATAGCTTTTTATAAAGTCTGTGCTAAAGCCTGTAAAGCTGTTATAGAACTTTAGTACACAAAACTTGCTGATGTATTATTATGGTTACAACGGTAAAAAAAAAATGGTAAAATTCTATGGATTCGTTAAAATATTTGTTGTAGTAGAACTAAGTACTATTTTATTATAAATAGTTATTTAATAGTAGTATATCAGTAAGTAATTTCTTTAAAATTTCAATTAATAAATAAGTAATTTCAAGAAAATTTTGTTTAAAAGCAGGAATCGTCATGGGCGCATAATAAATCGCTTAGTGGGTTGAGCACCCCTGGTCTAAACATTTTTTTTTTTAGCTTAAGCGACATTTAGCTTAAACCCAGATAAACCTGACATAATAATTTTTAATTAATAAGCGTCCTATATGTAGGATGTCGGACATATCTGGGTTAATTTTGCCGAAGGGACCAAATTTGGTTATATTTTTAACATTTTAGTTAAACAACTTTTTTGATATACAGGTATGGCAAAATTAAATTTCTTAGGGCACAGTAGGTGGCTTAGGCAATATTAAGTTGCTTAAACCAAATAAAGATGTTTAGGACAAGATATTTCATGTTTTCATTTTCAAAATTTAAATGTTTTGTTTGTAACTTTTTAAGTACTAATCTGTAAGTTAAAAGTTTTAATTTGATATATTGGCTTAGTTTACAAAAACATGTTTTGCCAAAAGGTTATTTAGGCAACTGCGAGTAAATTTTAAAATATTTATAATCATTTATATTCATAATTTGTCGCACAATGTTTGAGTTTTTATTGAGGTTTCCTAGTGAAATTATAAACGAGAAACTGTCAATTGAATCATGGCTGTAAAAGAAACCTGAATTACTGGAACTCGGCCTAAGCAACCATAAAGGAATATCCGAAGAAAGTACTAAAAACTAAACATTTTATTATCCATTACAACGTGTTTTTTTAATGACTCGGATAAAAACACAAAGCTTCCAATTTCAATAACGCAAACTAGACAAAATATTTAAGAATTTCGAATTTACCGGATTTTAGGTAGATTTATTTTGTTTAAAAAAATTTGCAAAATGCTCAAAATTAATATTTCTTTGTCAAAATAGTTTTCAAAATTATAAAATTGTACAACCAGTGGTGTCGAACCCGTGGCACGCGTGTCACAACTGACACGTAGAAAAATACGCAGAAAAATATCTTTTTTTTAGGGTTCCGTACCGAAAACGGAACCCTTATAGGATCACTTTGTGGTCCGTCTGTCTGTCTGTCTGTCTGTCAAGACCATTTTTCTCAGGAACGCGTAGAGATAACAAGTTGAAATTTGTATCAAATACTCGGGTCTGCGGTCTCTTTTAGCTGTGAAAAAATCAAACTTGTAAGTCAACGCGATCAAAAGATATGACCGTTTATGTCGCATATTTTGCGATTTCACAAGGGAATCAAAACCTATAGGGTACTTCCCGTTGACCTAGAAATATGAAATTTGGCAAGAAGCGGTGTCTTACAGCACATGTAAAGGGAAAAATCTAAAAACCGTAAATATGTAGTTTAATTACAAGAAAAATGCGAATTTAGTATTAGAAACTTATGAAAATACACTAATGTGTCGCGTGGTATTGTCAGGCACCAGAAGCATATGGGTTGCATACAGTTAGGTCCTCCTAAAGATACCTTACTTACAAGTTTGTACGGAACCCTCGGTGCTCGAGTCACAACTCGCACTTGGCCGGTTTTTTTTTAATGTAATATGTATAGGGTTATTATAAAAGAAATAGACACCTTTGGTATTGTATAAAATAAAAGTTATTTGTGAAATTGACATGCATTCTGCGCTGTCAGATTGAGGAGGATTGAGAACTGTAGAATTTTCGATAGTACAGTTGGTATTGCGGCGCAAGCATGCATAATAGCTAGAATGGCAGCAAACTCTACTGAGAAAGCATATTGCGTGCTTGAATTTGCCAAAACGAACTCCTTAACTGATGTCCAACGACATTTTCGAACACTTTGTGAAAAAACCCCACCTACTAGACAGTCGATCTACGATTGGTATAATAATTTACATTAATAATTAACGACAGGGTGTTTATGTAAAAGCAAAAGTCCGCGAAGACCTCGTGTGTCAGAAGAAACAGTGGAACGTGTTCGTGCTGTTTACCAACGAAGTGAGCACCTATGAGTTCCCAAAGTAAAGTTTAAAAATCACTTAATTGATAATAACGTTATTAGTTTTGGATTAATAAAACATTGAAAGTGTCTATTTCTTTTGTAATAACCCTGTATATCATGTATTTTAGTTATAATGAATTAATAATAAAATAATACTTCTGTAATATAGTGTCTGGTTACATTCCACAGTCGCTATGCTTTAAGAATAGTAATGGAAAACTTGCACTTAACAATGAAGAAAACTGTAAGTTACTGGCAGCATACTTTGAAAAACTATTGAATTGTGAAAAACGTACCAAACAACTGGAATTCCAAGAGAATACTTCAAATGAAAATTATAAACCACCAAGCATAGATATGATTAAAAGTTATATCAAACAATTAAAACACAACAAAGCCCCAGGCGAAGGCGGCCTCACAGCATAAATTCTAAAAGCTAGTGGAGATCTAGGTGCCACAATTATAAAAGAAAAACTAGATAAGATCTGGGACACTGTTCATCACTGTACATCAATTCCGAAAAACTGGAAGGTTGCATTAATTCACTTCATGCCCCACTTCATAAAAAAGGGGACAAAACAGATATAAATAATTACAGAGGAATTTCATTACTACCCTTGGAATACAAAATATTATCGAAAGCTCTTCTGGACATACTATATCTTCAATTAGACAAACAAATTGGAGAATATCAAGCTGGATTTAGGAATAACAGATCCTGCCCAGAGCAAATTCTAAACCTTAAACAAATAATTAAGTACATGAAAATATCAAATAAAAAGATAGTGCTAATATTTGTCGATTTTAAAAAAGCATATTATTCAATAGACAGAGACTCACTCCTCAAAACCCTGAAGGAATTTGCAGTAGATAGCAAACCTCTGGAAATAAGTAAACAAACTCTTACAAACACAGTATCTAAAGTTAAATTCCTTGGAACAACCTCTAGTCCCTTCCAAATTGTATCAGGAGTCCGACAAGGAGACGGTTTATCACCATTATTATTCAACTGTGTGCTGGAAAAAGTTATAAGAGAATGGAAAATGGAAGAAGAAAAACAAGAAGTTAATAACTACATAAAGATGGGTAGATCAAAAGAAGTAATAAATTGTTTGACCTTTGCAGACGATCTCGTAATAATAGATGAAGCCTTGGAGAATCCAAAGAAAAGACTAGAACTTCTGAAGGAAACAGCTGAAAAGCATGTCTACAAGTATCTTTCGAAAAGACGGAATACATGACCAATGAAAGTAACCCACCAACAAATTTAAAAACCAAATATGGCAACATCAAGAAAAGTGACAACTTTAATGCCCGCTCCACACTCTCGCGGAGTAACTTAGGCGAGGATCCTCGCCGAAGTTGTTCGAGGCGAGGAACTAGGCGGAGGAGGCATCTACACTCTCGCCTTACTTCGCGAGGACCTCAGTGCCATGACTGACACCGAACAGGTGGTAGCTGCTGCTGCAACTATTTGTGTGTATAGTATATATGAAAGGACGAGTAAACACGAGAGTGTGGACGTGATACTCTCCCTTCCTCGTACTCGCGCCTCGTGTCCCTTTGACTCGGGTACGAAAAACCGCTTCATGAAGCGAAGTTAGCCAAGGCGAGGCGAGGAAGCACAAGGCGGACCGAGTAACCTGACCACACTCTCGTTCCTCGCTCAACTCCGTGCTACTTCGCAAGAGTGTGGAGCAGGCATAAATATTTGGTTAAAAATATAAACATACAAAGTGAAAAAGAAGCAGTTAAAATCAGAAGTGATAAAATGAAAAGAGCATATATGAAAGTGAGAAATCTTTATAATAGAAAATGTTTTTCTAAAGATGCTAAATTAAGGCATTATAATACAGCTGTAAAACCAGAAGTCCTCTATGGGTCGGAAACACTACTTTTAACCGGATGCAAAATGGCATTGGAAGATTTGGAAAAGATATAAAGAAGAATTCTTCTAAAAATATTAGGCCCAATCAAAAACAAAGATGGCAATTGGGTTTTGAGACCAAATAAGGAAGTGTACTCATTCTGCCCTAAAATTACAGACGAAATCGGGAAAAGACGTGTGACACTCTATGTTCATCTAGAGAGAATGAAGGGGGACAGATTGACGAAGAAGATTCATACGTTCTGGGGATGATGGGGAGGCAAGACAAAAAAGGACTTAGAAGAAATGCAGATTAAACAGGAGACCTTACTCAACAGAGACAAATTCAGACAAGAAGTCAAGAAATTCTGAGGTTTTCAGGAAGCTAATACAAACAGAAAAAACAAATGGTGTCAAATGGTCAGATGAGAGGAAAAAAGCTCATTCTGAGAAAATGAAAGAGTGTTGGAGAAAGAGGAAGGAAAAAAGAAATAAATAGTTATCTTGATGTGGTCCTTTGGCCCGTTGGCCTGTAACAAATAATAATAATACTTAATTCATCGAATTAATAATAATCGTAACTGTGCGTTTCTGATATATGGCCAAACTAAATTACTTAGGGCAAAGCAAATGGCTTAAGCAATATTAAGTTGCTTAAGCCAAATAAAGTTGTTTAGGACAAGATATTTAATGTTCATGTTTTCATTAGAATTGAAACGTATTATTTGTCAATTTTTAAGTACTAATTTGTAAATAAAAAGTTTTAAATGGATGTTCTACTTTATAAAAATGTTTTTACGCATGGTTATTTTGGCCTTAATGAAAATGTTTAACTGCGAGTAAAATTTCAGAATATTTAAAAACGCAAAGCTACCAATTTTCCAATAACAGAAAGAAACAGTATTTAGATATTTCGAAGGTACCAGATTTTATGTAGACTTATTTTGTTTGTTAAAAATTCGAGAAAACTGTTCAGAATTAATATTTCTTTGTCAAAATTGTTTAAAAATTATGAAATTGTAATTGACCAGTGACGGCGATCCTATAGCACGCGTGTCACAGCTGGCACGCAAAAAATAACTGGCACGCCGGTTAAAATAGTTTATTAGAAATAGCTTTCCTAAAGAAAATGGAATATAATTTGTTTTTATAATAATGTATTAAGGTTATAAAATTATATTTATTCAAATAAAATATATATTTTAATAGTGATAAATTAATGTATATCTTAGATGGTTAAGTAGAGAAGTTTACTAGAAACATTTGTTGCTTGCTTTGATGAAATACGACTTATTTTACTTAATGAAAATAAAATTATTTAAATCAAAGTAATAACAAAGTGCAAGGTTTCCAAACTACTTATTGTTAAATTGTGATTTTTTTCATATACCTAATAAACAAATCAAATATTAAGTTGTAGGATTTAAATAAGATAATTCTCAACATGAATAATTTAATTCTAGCATTTGAATTGAATTTAAACGAGAAATTAAACGAGATATTGTGTCAAACTAAAATCAAAGACAATACAATAGACCTTTTCAATTTTTGTGCGCATGTATCCATTTCCACCATATTTTTCGGGCACTTTTTGATGTATAACCAGTGAATATAACAAAATGTGCCCGAAACTTTCAAATTCCCGCCAACATAACTAATATTAAAAATAATATTAAAATATAATATTAAAACTAACCGTAAAAATGGTCCGAAAATTTAATCGCAGAATCAATAATAGATGAATTTTCTTTGATTTTCTTAAATTTTCTTAAAAATAATTTACCAGACATAAACAAAGATGATAAACTTGATTTAGAAATTTGTTAATGGTTAGAATTAGACAAATTTAAAAAATAAATTAGAATAGATTAAATGAAAAATTTAAATCAATTACAAAATTGAGTTTTTTTTTCTATAGAGGTTTTCGCAACTCAATTTTACCGATTTCGTTTTATCTATCAAAGTGTAAGCAATTTATTTTTGTCCATTTAGATTTATCTATTAAAGTTTACCTATTTTAATTTTGTTCAATCACTTTTGTCTATCAAGATTTTATTTATTCAGTTTTGTCTATCAATGTTTGCACAACTCGATTTTCTCCATCTAGTTTTCAAGCGAATACGGTAACTCATTTTCCAACAAATCAGGACTAACATAATAACTTAGCCACTGCCTTGCATATTAATTATCTAGTAATGTCGAATCCAGTCCGGTCTCCTTTACTTATTTAACTTATTTGCAATTTGGAGGCAAAGTATATTAAAAAAAAATAGAGATTATTGAAAGGCAATGTTTGGAAGAAGTTTAAATTAATAATAATGCTGAAAGCAAAATATGAATGCCGGGAAAACGCTATCAGAAGACTTTAAAAATCTTTAAAGAAATTGGCTTCGACTATTTTAACCAAATTTTCTTCCACCTGTGAGTCATTGTTTTCAGAAATGAATTTGATAACAAATAAATTAACGGATGAATCTAGTTCAGCAAGCGTTTTTTAAATAATAATTTGATTAATAAAACGTAACAAGAAGCATTCAATAACAAAAATCGCATTAAAATAATAGTTTATGACACAAGTGTGTGAAGAAGAGCTTTTGTGCATGAATTGCGAAGTTTATTGCTTTAATCTCAAAGTGCACAAAAGCCTTTCACACACGTGTATCATACATTATTTTAAAATACTGTTGAATCAACAAAAAAATAATTGTTTCTTATCGATAATATTGAAAAATTTGTAATTTTGTCAGGCAAAATACTTCAAATTACTGACACAATAAGGTTAGAATGTTCAGCGCCTCCGTGGTAAGCATTGCTAACTAGTAAAAACGCACAGTGACGGGAACACTCTTTGGTCGTTGTCGATGTAATCTAGGTTAACCTAGATTTAATCTCCATTAGGTTATAGTTAAGTTAAGTTATATTAGAGCCAGATAAATGCAGACTGAGAGGCCGGGACTTTTTGATGCAAAATAAGAAAAATTAATTCAATCTTAATTAACGTCAGAAAAAAGAAATTTTCACTACGTCTACGTTTTTGTTTAGGTACTGACGCGAGTTGTTGCGATAGTAACAACAAACAAAAATCGTTTAATAATGAAACTCCATTTGATTTACATTGGACTTACGCACGATTTGGATACTTTTACACACGATTATAATAATGGCATTCTTCACGTACAATAATTTATTTATTACTGTGTTCATTTTCGTATGCGAGTAGATAAAATCATATTTTAATTCAGTACCTTCTGTCTTTCAGACTAATTAAGTACCTACTTAATTAATAAATATATACAATTACAATATATACAATTATACTGATGAATCATAATAATGTTAATGTTAACATCATCAGTGATGATGTTAACATTATTAACGAAATTTACATTTTGTATACATTTACATTCTAAACCGTAATTTTTGTACAAGACTCACACTCCGAAGTGTTTGACTTCATACTTAATTAATGTTCTTTGAAAAGTGAAGACATGTAATGTACAATTATAATTTGTGTCTAATTAAATCTTTATATTAGTGGAATATTTAATAATTTACTATATATGTATATTTAGTTGTTATTTATTTGCCTATTTCTATTTGTAGTACAAATATTGTAGGAGTATATGTTACGGTAAAAGTACAAAATCGGCAAATGTAAATAGTTACCGGTATATGTACACATTTACCAATTTGATAGGTAAATGTGAGTTTAAATTTGTGATCAGCTTCATATATCTACTTTTACCTGTAAAAGTACACATTTTGTAACGTTATAGTAAATGTTAAAATTAATAAACTATATATAAAAATAATTTATATTATTTTATTATACATAAAAACAATTAATACATTTTGAACATAATTTATTTAAAAAAAGATTAGAAGAATACGTTCGTTATAACTTATTCGTTATACCTATTCATTGTAATTTTATCCGCTAGTATAATACTTTTATTTTATTGTAATTCCAAATTCATTATTTATGAGACCTAATCACGTCAAAACAAGTAAATATTAGGTGTTTTTAAAAACCTCTATACATTTGCCAAAATCGTTAGGTATATGTACACATTTGCCGGAAATAGTTGGTAAATGTAAGTTGATCCATTTACCAACCCAGAAAGTATATGTGTACATATGCCGGTAAATGTGTTTTCATTCTTTGTAAAAGTTACGTTCATCATAATCGATACATAATGTGAAAATTTAAAAAAAACATTGGGACGCGGTCATAAAAGGATTTATGTATCTATGGAATAAACGAGGGAAAGACCCTGAAAGAAGTCTATAGTTCGAATGAAAGTTCATCCTAGGCTCTTCTAGACGAATGTGCAAATTTAAGATTGACCCTGCTAAGTTGTGTCATATAGAGGCAAACTGTTTGCAATTTTCAAGTAATTCAGAGCACGGTTTTAATTACAACTACATTATTGTTTGTTGAAGGTCATTTTAAGGTTACTTGAAAATGAACTTCAACAGTCGAAACTCTAGTCGTGTAAATAGTGTAGATTTGCATAACTTCACTATACTCGGAGCGACGAAATAATGCAGCTGTACTGCGCCGAGCTACGCGCAGGTTAGTTTGAGAAATATACGTCAGTTTTTAAAACACGGACAACTAAACACCACGCGCTCGAAATAATGTGGGGGTATGCGCAAAACAATGCTAAACTCGTCGAGACGAGATGCATTCTCTCGTCGGCCCGAGTATAGTTATATGTTTTCACAAAATTAGTGGTAAACACATAGTGAATTTTTCAATTCAGAGTGTATTTTATCATTTGTAATTGAAGCAATATTTGATTAATTATTTCTTAAACAATATAAAAATAAAATGATGATTGAAATGGTGATTTCTTAAATAATATAAAAATAAAATTTAAAGATTCAGCTGTAGGCACTACGTGAAACATTATAACTGAAATAATTCGGTTAAAAAAAACAACAATATCTAGAGCTATTTGGAATTAATACAATTGTTACTGCTCAAACATTATCATTTTTTTTGTTGGTAATTTTAAGGTAATGATCCTCATTGTAAATATTTCGTCTTTGTATATATTTGCTGATTGACTTTCAATTTCTAAGACGAAATATTTACAATGAGGATCATTACCAGAATTACCAAAAACAATTATAATGTTTTGGACGCTTTAAGGTTTTGAGTGACTTCAATTACATTTTAAGTATAATATACAATCTATTATACAATAATAGAACAATCGATAAATGAAAGATTTAATAAACTAACATTATGTCGACAGAAAAAAACATAAATCACATTAAAACATTAAAAATAATTTCTTTATCATTTTTTCCCTTACCTCTATAATATTTAACCATTCCTTTGCGGTGACTCCAGAAGGTGCTCAACAACTTTGCTTGATTTATGTTTTTTTTTCTTTGTACATAATGTTAGTTTATTAAATCTTTCATTTATCGATTGGCCTATTATTGTATAATAGATTGTATATTATACTTAAAATGTAATTGAAGTCACTGAAAACCTTAAAGCGTCCAAAACCGGTGTGTATATCCTATCAAGCAAACTATAATAAATATATGAACGAAGCTAAACAGCAAAAACATTTTGCTATTTAATTAATTACTTCTATTTGGTTTTGAATAAATTAAACATAAACATACTTTCCATATTTTAAGATAGCTACTTACTAGATTTAATTAGGTTCCTATTAGTTTTTCTCTTGATTAAAAAAAATGTTTTTATGTATGATTAATTAAGTTGTATGAAATGGCCGTCGGCATGAAAACGTAAACTCGTCTGAAGGCATCGGAGCTCATTAATTACCATTTAAATGCGTCAATTATGGTTAAATGGATATCGATTGCGGCGTCTCTCTCATTTTCTCGGTGCGTGTGCGTGAAATATTTTTTCGAATATTATTTAGTCGAGACTCATTGAAATTAATGTGATACCTAGTGGCCTAATTTTTTGCGTCTACGTCTTTTCCCGGTAGAAATAGGGTGGCGCGCAACGGGTGCAGTTAGCAATGGGAAGGGAAGCGCGGGGTACCCCAAGGTTCGATGCAACAACATAGAGTTGTTGCAGTCTAGCGACTGGCAACATCGCAAACGGTCGTTGTGCTCGACTAAACTTACGTAATAGTAATACACGAAATAATAATATTCAACTAGAAAATGCGAACGTTTCGTAATGTCAACGCGTGTTGTTTCTTGTGGTGTTGGTGAGCGACGCGTCTCCGTTGTTGTTTGGTGTTGTTTTTAGTGATTCATGTGATAAATCGGTGGGTTTGATTTGAACGTCTTTGTTTTGGAACACATGTCTGCGCTAATGAACACTGCGCAACTCTAACGCGGTAAGGATAGGAAACCTTGAATATAGCGGCCATTTCGTTTTGCATTGTTATTTTCATACTGTATTGGATGCCATTACTGCCTCATTCCGCGCTCAACATAAAAAAGAATACTTGCAAAACACGCAGCGTAAAACGCTTCAATGTCTTTTAAAATAAATCTCCCGTTATTTACCCAAAACTGTTTATACATATTTTATTAGTTGGGACATTTTTAAGGGGCCATTTCGGGGGGTAATAAACTTTTCAAATTGAATCACGCACGTTCACTAAATAGCACATTAAATTTACGCGATAGTTTCCTTCTGAACTATCAAGCTTGCCCACAAATTCCTTTGTTTAAATTTTTAACGATAACGTTCAACATATTCAAAATATTAAATTGGCAACAATGATTTTAAACTGCTTAATATATTGAAAATTATAAAACAAAAACTAAATTATTATATAAAGATTACAATACAAAATAATATTTATTTAATACATTTTTGATAATAATTAACATAATAAGCGTATTTTAAAAAACTCGTTTTATATTTTGATCTAATGATATTAAATGGACTACTCTTTCGACGCTTTCGATTTTTATTATTTTCGTAACGATTTTATAAATTTTTCGTTAACATTAGAGTTTCATGCAGAAGATTTAAAGTTACGAAGAAATGTTCTAAAAATAAATTCCCGTTACTCTGTCAACAAAATCCCTCCATTTTTACCTACTTACACTTTTATTGTTACCATTTAGAGGGTCAGTCACGGGGGCTAATAAACTTTTGCAAATTGAATCACGCGCGTACACTAAACGTATATAAATGGCCGATAAAAATGAAACTTTCCACGACGAAAATTTTAAATCGTCGAAAAAAAGAAATAATAATAATTTATTCCGTTCCGACAGAAGCAACATTTATATTAACCCATTGTCTTCAAAGACTAATTTTGGTGAAACATGACTCCGCTTATAAATGTTACAAAATTATTCTCAACATGAATGTATAATTGTAAACAACGAGAAACCCTGGAATAAATAGAAACGGAATAGAAACAAGTTTTTCTATTATAAACAGTTTTATATTCAAAAGTTATTTTACAAGCGCATTTAGTTTCATTTACATTAAAAAAATACTTTATTTATCAAACAGTTTCTTATCTACACCAACGGAAGTTGAAACTTTTATTTAAATTATTGTCATACGAAACCAAGAATCTATTTAACGAATGTTTATTTATTTAAAAAAATTGTTGCATTTATATTGAAAAACAAGATAAATGATGCATCAAATTGAGCCAGCGATGTTTTAATTAATTTTAACTAATATTTGCAAATTACTTTGTGACAAATTAATAAATTCACCATTCGGTTTTCATTCGCGTATTTTATAATAATATTTTAAATCTATTTTTGCAACTAGGTCACATTTCAAATGTCACCTGCCAATAGCAAAATGCCAATTAATTTTTAATAATCTTGTTCTTATATTCAATTTAAAATAACCTAGAAGCAAGAATATTTTAAAGTATTGAGTTAATACTAAATTCTGTTTTATGCAGTAAAAACTAGGAAAAAAAGATTTAAAAAAAAACGGCGTATAGTTGCATTAAATTTGTATAATTGGATTACTAACCTTCATAATGCAAATTGTAAAAAACAAAGTTTTAAATTATTTCCGTGGCAAAATTATTTAGTAAACTAATTGGTCTATCGAGTTTTAAACTAAAAGCATTTTTGTGTCAAACGTTTGACAAGTCATTGTAAAAATTGCCGGTTTGATTTGACATTTCCGGTGGTCAACATTCTTCAAATATATTATTGATTGTGAGGAGATAAATGGGTAGATTCCCTTCGAAAGTTACCCACTTAGAAATTGATCATCATCCTTAATTTGACACTAAGTAAGACAAGATTATTAAATAATATTATATAATAACATATTTGTTCATTTGACACTAAACAACAAAATTATTAGTAAAATAATAGTATATTACGTAACCAGAGTTGTAAGAAGCATATTACGTATGAGCGGAACAGTTACGCACGACCCGCGTAGCAGGGAGTGCTTAATTCCGCGAGTACGTAATTGCCTTACAACTCCAGTCATGTACTATACTTTATCTACGACCACACTAATTTGTTTCTGTTTAATAAGAAAAATATATTTGATGTAACAAATTTATTTCTTACTAGGTACATTATTTAACATTATAATAAACAAACTGTTCATGTTATATATAACTGTTACTCGACATTATTTAACATGATAAAAATTAAAAGAAATACATTCATAATGGTTACATACCTTATTATTTAGTACTTATTTGTAGTTTTCGTTAGATTTAAACGTGAAAAACGAAATGAATGACAGCTTTTATGTGAATAATGTGACGTTTAATGATTGTTTGAAAATTACGAAGTACTATATTTAACAATAGTATCAACGTGAAGCTCCCAACCAATTAACGAATCGTAAACCAAACGCACGTGTGTGTTATCAATCATAACTTATCATTAATCGCGGACTGTTACATACGTGTGTGTTATGATATATTTACAATAGTGGTCGTAGATAAAATATATTATGTAATAGCATATTTGTTATTAATGTTGAAATAATATCTTATTTTTTTTCAAAATTGTTCATATGTAATTTCGATATATTAAAAAAAATATAATATGTAAATCAAGCTTTAAAAGCATATGTCCTCATAAAATAAATGATATTGTTAGAGTAGTTAGAATTGATAAGTCATTGTAAATGTTGTTTAAAAACACTGCTTGAAATATCCAATTGAAACAAAAGTCTGGCAGACACTTATCTAAACCCGAAAGGCGGGAAATACCGCCTTTCGAAATAAACTTTCAAAAACTAATTGAATTATTACGTTTAACACAACGACTACACTTCAACACAAAAAGTACCTAGTTTTACTCTTTTTACGTTAAGTGGTAGATCAGTGTGAATGTAACAACCTGTTACTTCTGTTGGCAAGTTTTTCAATATATCATACCAAACGACGCTTATTAGCACTACAAATTAATTGACAATTTAGTGGATGGATCTTTATAATTATCTTTATAATAGGCCATTTCCGGCAACTAAACCTCGCAATATTTTAAATTCTTCTCATCATTCCAATAAATAACTGAAAACCATTCAAATACTAAAAAATATTACTAATTAATATTCTGAATACCTACCAAAGAAAAACAATAACTAAATAATAGTTTTTAAATAGAAAATGCTTTGTAGTAAGAATCTTCTTCTCATAAAACTAATAAAATTCCAATTAATTTAGAGTACCTGCTTGAATTATAATATTATTGAAGAAAAATTTCTTTAGGTGCGATTTGAGAGTAAGGAAGTGAGTTCCGTTGACTGACGGAAATAGGGTTAGGTTAAATCATATCTCACAAGATGTCGCCTTTTAACAATTCTAATATTTTTACATTTCTCAACACGTTTGTTGCAGCTAATAGCTTATATTTTGAGTACATTTCACACTTTGGAAGCGATAAATTTATTGTTTTTTCACTAGTAGCATCGGACATTTCTCAACACGTGTTTACCCAAATACAAATGTCTCAATATCAACAACAAAAAAGTGAGGTAAAACTTCTTTATGTGCGGCTTGAGAGTAACTCAGAACTTATCTGCTTACACAGTTCCCGTTTTATCCATTTTAAATTTTGTAGAAATTGATCAATAGACCTAATAATATAAATGTTTTTTTCAAATACAAATTTTTGAAATAAACCCAAAACTTCTTTAGGCGCAATTCAGATCTTTTTCTGACGTTCAGTAAAGTCTATAGCCTGCTTTAGGGTTTCTTCTAGCAACGACTGACTATAGAGTTTATGTTATACCTTTACGCGCGGTTGAAGTAAAACTAAATAGATTACATTTTAATTGAATTTAGAGATTCACTGAGATTTGAATATTCATTTTCGTTCACAATAATCTCAAACATTATAGTAGTATGATTTTTTTATAGAAAAAAAACAATTTCTCAATAAATACTTGCTCGATTCAATTTCAAACAACGAGATTTGGTACACAAAATTGATGGTTTTTTTTCTGAAATAAATTTAACAGATAATTAAAAAATGAAGAAATTTCAGAGTAGAGTTTAGATTTCTCATTTTATTTATAATAAACCTCTAGTTTCATATTTAAGTTATGATAATATTTGTTTGTTAACTTAATTATTAATTAAGTTTTTATTTTTTATTATTATTTGATTTTTAATTTAACATTGTTAACTTTATATAAATGTGATCATTTATTACTCACTGTAAATTATATTATTAATAAATTAAATTAAGTTTTAGTAAGACACATTTATTTTAAGTTTAATCATTTAAGTAGCACATGCCACAACCGTTAAAGAAGTAGTACTTCAACTGCGCCTAAAGATTACACACTCATTTTTTCATTTCCTCAGTAGTCTTAATTCTTGATTAAAACTAGATAGTTTTAAAGAGTTTTTGTTCTTAATTTTATGAACACAAGCAGATTACCTCTTTTGCTACCAAAATTGTAAAACTATTGCTATTCTAGACTAATCCAAGTGCTGTACAAAACGCTTGTTAAATACATGTATACAGAATATAGAAGAATATAGAACAGGGTTGGTTATAAGGTTTATGGTTATAAAGAACAGAGGAGTGGAGTATATATTATAAAAAGTAAAAATATTTCAGAAGATATTGAAAAACTTTCATTGGTATCGCTCTGAAAAAAAGCTTTGAAAAAAAAATAGCAGATGCTAAGCTTCTCTAGAACAGAAATCAGAACTTTGGTAGGCATACTCACATGACATTGTCCGGTGAGATATCACCTACACAAAATGGGAAAGGCAGAAGAAGTTGCCTGTAGATTATGTGAATGAGATGAAGAAACCACTGAACACATAATGTGCACATGTGTAGCGCTAGCACACATCAGGCTTGATCACTTCGGGGTCGCAAGATTGACCACCTTGGAGCTGAGTAGCAAGCCTCTCAGGAATATCTTAGACTTCGTTTACGAAGTTGAATTCCTGGGTGAGTAATTGTAGTAGGGTCAAGCACAATAGATTAAGTTGGTCGCAATGCAGAAAGGCTTTGCAGCTAAACGACCCCCACACAAACAAAATCGCTCTGAAAAAAACTCTGAAAATTCCTCGCAAAGTAAAGAGCAGTATGAGAGAAATCATCAAACAAACACTGACGAATACCATCTCGAAAATCAAGTTCTTCGGGGAAGTTTCTGATCCGTTTGTAATTAAGACAGAACTCAGACAGGGAGAGGGATTACCTCCAATGCTCTTCAACATCGTAATGGAAAAAATTATTAAAAGCTGGGAAGAGGCTCTGAATTTGGAAAGAATAAGAGGAATGTGCCTTGGGAGGGAAAGGAAAAACCTGAAAATCAAATGTTTAGCTTTTGTCGATTACCCTGGTATCTTAGCCAATAACCGAGAAGACGCTCGAAAGATGATTGAGTGTCTTCATGAAATCGCAGTAAAAACAGGTCTTCAAATCTGTTATGAAAAGACAGAATATATGAAGTACAAACACCAAGTGAGAGGTACAATGAGGTAAATCATGGGAAGATAAAGAGAACAGAGAAGTTTAAATACCTGAGGGAATGGATCCAACCCAACGGACTAGATAAGGAGGCAAATAAAGGAAGAGACAGGAAACTAGACTTGACCAACAAGCTAACATAGAACAAGTACAACAAACTTGCATTTTCCTACAAGGCCAAAATCAGACACTATAAATCGGTAGTACAACCTGAAGCATTGAACGCCTGGGAGTGTCTTATTTTTAATAAGGAGAGTATCAAGAAATCGATCCTGGAGGCATTTCAGGAGAAACCGTTTGGAGGAGGAAAAGCGTTTGGTCGATAGTTTGATAAATAGAATATGGATTGGCAAAAAAAAGAATGTATCCTGTTCCTTCATTTCTTGTCCTGCCTCTTGATACTGTGAAGTGTATTATTTGTATACATTTTTCCGAATGCCAGTCAGTGGCGCGTCATGCCTCCAAGGGGCCCGAGGGAAATTGGAAGTTTGCATAATTACATAATTAGTTTTATTTTTAATTAAGTACACGTGGTTGCTCAAGGCCCAGTCGCAGATGTCCTCTAGCAGCTAATTTGCAACGACTTCAGTCTCCGTGATAAGACATTCAAGACATTGAACAGAATCTGAAATGTATAAGCAATACAGTCGGCGCGAGCACACTCCCCGTACACCGATATTGTTACTACAGTTTGTTTGGAGACACCTATTGCTTGATATCAGCGAACTGATTCCTGTTATGGAGAAACGACTGGAACCAGCGACCTGTCTTCGTACTGATACCGTAGCTATGCAGTGTTTTTAGTGAATGTCTGATGTGAAGTGCAGTCGAATGCCTTGGAAAAATCTCAAAAAATATCGATCTTACCTTACGAATGCCAGACCATATCAGTCACAAGATCCCGAAAGAGGTAAAACTATCTCAGAGACCGAGGAATTGGTGGCCAGGAGTTCCTCCCTCACAACATTGGAGTCAGCGGTGGTACCCATCCACCCCCCTTCACAACAATGGTAGGAGAAACTGAGGAACAATGAGGTGGCCCAAACGGATAATTTCTGATGAGGAGAGAAAGAAAAGAAGCGAACGCATGAAGAGCGAGGAGAAAAGAAGAAAAAAAAACTCCTATGTTCATTGCGGTCCATAGTTGGCCAAATTCAAAAAAAGGCCAGTCAAATCAAAGATATGGCAAAAAATCATAATTTTCTTTTAACTTATCAGTCATAGAAGATGTTTATTAAGATACATCGAACCATGGAGTCCTAAATATCCCAGTAATAGTGGAATTAGTAGTTATGAATTATCGAGGAGTATATTGGCTTAGACATGTTATGAATGTGAGTACCAGGTAAAGGGCAGTAGAAGGCAAGTAAAGATATGGCAAAAGTTCATAATTTTCTTTGAACATATCTGTCATGGAAGAGGCCTCTGCAGATACATCGACCCATAAATATCTCAAATATCCTAAATATCTCAATAATAGAGGAATTAGTAGTTATGAATTTATTATTAAGAAGTATATTTAATTATTGGCTTTCATATAGTTGGAAAACAATCCCTTGATGTGTCCGATTCATCGTTTTATTTAAAGAAATATTCGATAGTTGAATTTTTACTGTCACTAAATGAGAAGCAGAAAAATAACTTTGTTTTTAAGATCATCTTTCTATTGACTTAAGTGAATAGCCATCTGCAGACGCGTTTGGAGATTTATCTCTCGTCAGTGCAGCTTTGCCGTTATGAATTATAATTTGACAAACACTTACTTGAAAACCTCGTGGTCATGGATGACTAGAGGTTAGATATTGTAATTTGACATTTCATTAGAGAGACATGAACTTAGCGGGTTATTGATTTAAATGATAATTTACTATTGTATATATATTACATTATAGATAATCATAAATTTATTAAAGTCAGAACACAGCCTAAATATATTCAACCTTTCCGTAGCTCTATAATATTATTGAGTCTTTTGGGACTACCAAAACAAATCTCATGTCAAATTTACCAGTTATTTACTAGGTCTCAATCCACTCTCGTGGCACTAAATGAGAAACAGAAATCTTTTTTTTTTCAGATCATATCTTTCTATTGAATTAAGTGAATAACCATCTGTAGACGCATCTCTCATCAGTGCAGCTTTGCTGTTATGAATTATTATTAGTTAATTTCACAACTTAATTTTGAAGAATTTGCAGATAAATAAACTAATTATATATTATATATATATATATATATATATATATATATATAAAAACCTTTCCAGGTTTTCATCCATTGTTTTCTTATTTCGTCATCTTTTGTGGATGGTATTCATACTCATACCACAAAAGGTTTCCGGACCTATAAAGGGATTTCTAGATCCCGTGTTGCTAGGTGATCGACTTCTGTATTTCCTTCTATACCAGTGTGTTCTGGTAATCAGTATAGCATTACTTTATTTACTCTGCCTAGCTTGTTTAGCTTTCCCACACAGTCCCATAACAGTTTGGATCTGATGGTGTATGAGCTAATAGCCTTGATGGCTGCCTTGACTATCTGACAGGATAGCAATTCGTTTTTTGTGATGGTTCCTGTCGAGGTTAAATTGTCTTAAAACACATCTTTCGATCGCATGTACCTTTGCTTGGAAGATACATGGATAGATTCCCATGGATTCGAAGTACTTAAATTCGAAGCTCCAAATACTAGGTTCTGTTGCAGAGTACCTTACTTCGTCTTCGAACGCCCTTCCGGCGAATCAAAGAAAAATGTTAATATTTAAAAAAGAATTTGCAAATATTATTTTTTCAAGAATTGTTTGATGAGCTATAAATGATCTAATTCACTTAAAAAATGGATCTCAGTTTAATCTGCTGTCGCCGCCATAGGCGTTGATAATGAACAAAACCATATGAGTTCAAAGAGAACATAATAATCCACTTAAACGAAGTAATCCACAATATTCTAGAACTGCGAGTTCTACAATTAACTAGATAATTTATTTAATATGTAGTAAAACTGCACAAGGTTATATTGATCTGAATCTCCATTTATTTAGACAAGTTAATACGTGTGAAATGTTTCTTATAAAACAAATACCCGCCGTATCAAAGTAAACGTCTAGAAATCCTAACATATTTTCATTGTTCCCCCTTTTATTTACATTTCTCCTCCTTATCTGAAATTATATCTATAATCCTGTTTAAACATTTTAAAACTAGAAACATAAATTGAAAGACAAAATCTTTACACTCGCTCAGAATAAGTGGAACAAGGGGGCTACGAACTACATTCGGTAGGGTCGAGACAAAGCTTTTTTCTTATAATCCAATCCCAGCCATTTAAATTATTATTAATATTTGACAATGGGGTAGGTTTATTTGAGTTTTTTTAGTGTTTTTGGGGTGGAAAATAAAGAAATGTATTGTTTGATAAAGGCTGGAATAAGCCGACATGTAATGTGTTAATGTATTGGGAGCAGAGCAAGGAAATTGGGTCACCTATATAAACTCAATTACGATTGATCTAGTTTACACTTGTGCGATGTGAGTTCATACATCAAAGGCCGAAAATTAATGGAGTTTTAATTAAATCGTTGTCGGGACTTAAACGCTATTGATATCGTTTTACCTTATAAAATTCATTTATTTCCGTGTATATAAAAGTGTTTCGGCATTAAACGGTAATAAACATAATGGAAACAAACACTTTACTTTGTTGTATTCACTCGGTTTTGTTTATTATTTCACTTTCGATTTAACACCTTAAATAGAAAGCAATTTTATTTGACTCTAACACTATTCAGATACTATCAGATGCTTGATTTGATTTATCATATTAATTCGGTTATCAATTTTCAACAAAATTGCATTAGTGAGATTCTACCTTGAGAGATTTTTTAAATGAAATGTTTATCAGTATAAGTTTATTCAGATTCTTAAACAATCAACTAATAGGGAATATGCAAGAGAATTAGATTTACTTGATTTTTTAACCCCCGAAACTTTATGATCTTCACATTATACCTATACCATTATTTTCTTATTTAGTTTGTATTTTATTCCAAAAATTAAAATTAAAAAGTCCAAAATATGCGAGCGAAATTCAAATTTGCGAAACGCATCACCATTGGTCGAACCGAAACTAGGGACAGTGACGCGCATGTTATGACATTTATCGGCGTCAATATTCATTGTGCTGTTTTGCTGTGCAATAATATTATACTTATGCTGTTATTATGCTGTAAAATAATAATACTGTGTAATAATAGTGACATTATAAATTATCAAGAACAATGACGGAAAGTGGTTTTGTTAAAGCACAATCGAACAATTTACCAAAAATAGATGTATTTATGATGTGCTCTGAGAATAACCAAACTGCATTGCTAATATGTTAAATGATTCATTTAATTTTAATTTCTTTAATGTAATTAGTACGTCTATAGTTGGAAGTGGGATGCTTTCACTTAAAAGTTTTATTAAATGATATGATTGTTTGGGTAATCCTATCAACATTTTAGGCTCTTTTCCTATGGCAGTTATTGTATTAATTATTTAATATAATTATTTCGCATTACATTTTTTAAATGTTTTTCATCCTCCAAATCATCCAGCTTAATTCAGATGAGCTACATGATGCATAATCAGGGGATATCACTGAAGAATCAGAAGAAATAGATGTACTATCAACTGGGTTATCTGCAAATAACTTCCTAGCTGATTTTATTGGTAACGTTGCAATATTTTGTAATGAAAGACGAAGAGGAGACGAAAAGAAAAAGAGGAGCAACATTTTTCTTTTCCATTCTTAAACTTACTTGAACACCTTTACTTCTGTACTTTGACTTTATTTACTTGCAGAGCTTTGTCATCAGTATTACTAGAGGCTTTAATCTGCTCTGTTTCAGAGACATCCATGCGAGAGGTATAGGTATAGAGAGGCTCTATAATTATCACTTCCTTCAATATGAAAACTACTTTGCACGGCTTCATAGTAACTTGTTTTTGGTGTTTCAATTTCTAAAGCATTTGTACTTTTGAAAGCTACTAGTGACAATCCTTGTCTTTTAATAGCACATATTCTCTCTTGTGGTGGTGGCATATTTTCTTTTTGGCACTAAAATATATGAGGCACAACTGCTTTCTTGAACCGTAGTCTAACTTTTTGCCCTTGTTTTTTCATGATGTATTGAACATAATTTGTTGTATCTTCCTCAATCCGAAATAAATTCAACATTTAGTAAAATCCTGGAAGAAATTCCCACCATGTAAACTATCGAAATACAAAATACTTAAATTAAAGCGATCTTCACAAAAGTATAAACACGATTTTGGAGATATTTCATCTCTTCTTATAACCTTACACCATTCTTTACGCATTTTCGCATTTCTTGGAACAAAAAAAAACACTTTATCTGGTGTGATTATAATAGTGTTTTTGCATTCCGGTACTATACAATTTCTATAAAATGGTTCTTTAGCTTTTTGCATTATCGAAATAGCGATTCAAAGTGAAAATCCTTAACTGTCAAAAGTAAATAACATAGTAAATAGTAAACAACACTGAATGGCAACGAGAGCTGTGACGTCATCCAAAGCGCGCGAAAAATGGGACCGTTCAAACAGGTCAAATTTTATCGATATTTTATATAATTTTTAAAGAATTTGAAGATTGAATTGAAACACTTTCAACAGTATTTATATTTTTTACTATGTTAAAACGAAGTAAAAAGTGAATTAAGCAAATAAAAAAAATTGATGGATATTCCCAATTGTCGAATAAAAGAAAATGGAATATTTGAATGAAATGTTTATCAATGCAAGTTTATCCAAATTCTTAAACAATAAAAAATTGTGTAAATGGTTGACTAAATAATTGAC
Source organism: Phosphuga atrata (assembly GCA_944588485.1). Classification (NCBI taxonomy): domain Eukaryota; kingdom Metazoa; phylum Arthropoda; class Insecta; order Coleoptera; family Silphidae; genus Phosphuga; species Phosphuga atrata. The sequence goes on from OX155894.1 coordinate 30,820,842, forward strand.
CTATTTGCATTATTGCTCTCATTCAGCTGCTTGCTAGCTAGCATAATGAACGTTATGAGATTCTATCTCTAAGCTCTTACACTTCTCAAAAAGCTTCAACTGTTTCCTGTAAATTATCTATCTGAAATGTATCTTTTAACGTGTTACTTAACACTATACAGACTAGACGGCGGGATTACAAAGGCGAACATCGGCAGAGGCCGGCCCCCTTTTTTAAGATTTAATAAAACTTTATTACAATTATTATTATGGAAAATACAAAATTAGAAAAATATAAGAATTTTTAAAGGAAAATCGGAAAATTTGCAAATTTTCTTGTTCAAAATACAGCTAGGGGCTAGTTTTTTCGAAGACATTTTTCCAAATTCTTATTTTTCCAAGATTCTTTTCGAGGAATTTTCTGTTCCTTTGGCCATCCTTGATCCAAATCTCAAATGCGACCATCAGCAGTTCCCAAACACTAATTTCCTTCCTGGTTTCGCGATTTGCTTTCGAAAACGCCTGGGAAAAAGCGAAATTTTTCGTAAAATTCTTCAGTTCCGCAAGGCTCGTTCCAATATCCTAGCCGAAGTTATAAAAATAAGGAATTACGAATTTTCCGACAAGTTCTTTACTTCATCATCGTACAAAATCTAAGCATCAATTTCTCTGAAAATCGAGGAGAAAGTTTCCCAAAGTATGGTCCATAATCCATATACCGACATTGAACTTGAACGACTGAAAATGTAGTAAAAACTTCACTTTACTTAGTTTGGTCCAAAATCAAGGAAAAACTTCAAGTGTTCCATTGATACCTTCTATTCTTCGTAGTCTGATCCAAACTGTGAATAGAGATTTTCGAAAATCTCCCAACTCTTTCAGTTCCCATCGTCTGGTCCAAAGCCTAAGTAATAGTTTTCCCAAAAATCGAGGAAAACTCCAAATATTCCACAAACGTGAAGATTTCTGTTACAAACTTTTCAAAACGAAGGTATCTCAAAATCCCTGGAAGCCAAACCGATTTTCCAATTCTTCTCCTTCTAGCGATTCGAGGAGGAAACTGATAACTGCCGAAACTCCTTCAGTCGGCTTTCTTCCGGGAAAGGTTTTAAATAAAAAAAAAACGTATTAGTACGTCAACGACACCTATACTTTGATTATAAATTGACGTAGTACTACGTCGTCGGCTATCATATTTGAAGTTATAAAAACTTATTAATACGGCCGCGGACTGTAATATTTTATGGTTGTACGCACAATTTAAGGTTGTACGCACAAATTAAAGATCACAAGCCTATTAATTTTTAATGTTATTATCGATATTAAATACATTAAATTTAATTTTTTGAGGGAAATTGGAAAGCAATTTTACTTGGTTAATATCATTATTGAAACGTTTTATCAAATATTTGATTCATCAGATCAATTTGATTATCAATTATCAACAAGATTACACTAATTATTACACTAATTGGCAAATTATAAGAAATTATGTTAATGATTTGTTTATCAACACAGTTTAAAACCCCAATGGGTTAAGAATTTGGATAAATTCTTTGAGGCTCGGAGTTTTAGAAAATTTTAAATATCCGACCATACATATTTACGGATCAAAGGTGGGATACTTTTAATACCACCGTGCTTCAAAGACTTAAACAATAAGAAAATGGCTAAATAGTAAACTTATACTCTAAATAACTCATAAGTAATTATTTTAAAGTTGATCAATTATTACAAGCCATAATCTCATTTGTATTATTACTTTCATCAAGCTGCTTACTAGCAGCATGCTTGCAAAGAGCGTTGTGAAATCTTAACTTCTTCCTAACATCTGAAAAAGCATCAAACGTTACCCGTAAATTTGCTAACGGAAAATCTTTCAACGAGTTACTAAGCTCCATGAAAATGAAACATAATGTGATATATCGAATGTTGATGATAAATTTTGAATTCGGACAACATTAGCTTATGTGAATAATAAATCCACAATCTACAGAGTCTTCCAATAGGGACTTCCGAACTTTGACAGTTGGTAGCGGCCATAATGTTGAAGCTACACCCGACGAATTGGCGTCCATTTATTCAGTCTGTTTTGCCAAATGACCATGGACAGATATAGCGTTCAACAACACGTGCAAATGATAAAATTGTTTTATCAAAATGGGTGTTCTGTTCGGGCAACGTTCCACGCGCTGCGCCCATTTTACGGTCGCCATAATCGTCCTACCGAGAGGACTATTCGCAGTGTGGTGGATAAATTTGAGTCCACTGGTTCAGTAAACAATAAACCAACACCAGTACGACGACGAAACGCAAGATCTGTAAAAGACATCGCCGCTGTCCGTGAGAGTGTGCAGAAGAATCTGAGGCCGTCGATTTCGTGTCGCTCACAAGAACGCGGCCTTTTTGAGACCACAACTTGGCCAATTTTGCGTCGTAACTTGGGCCTACACCACTACAAAAATTACTACTTTGTAAAACTCAGACCTAATCGCCCTTTACAACTTGCTTGCCATTCGTCGCTTCGGTTTCAATTTATCAATTCTTCGTCGTGCTCAAGCGTTAGGGCTTAAGAACAGGACAACTTGGCGGATTTAGCAAAAAGAATTTACATGCACAAATATCATTGCCACTTGAAAATGTCTTAAGCAGAAACTCGAGTTGTGTTAAACGTTTAAATTTATCTAACTATGAATAGCATGTTATAGAATAGTTTTACATATTAAGTGTGGTCAAAATCATCAAGGTGGTCAAAGATCACAAATATTGTGATTTTTTTTTCAATTCAATGTAAGTATGGATTACCACGTAGTAACGACGTAGTAACCAGACTGTTTTGTCAAGAACTTAAGCTATTGTACCATCGTCGGTGCCGAGAATTTTCTGCTTGAAGTTTAGAACATCTGGAAAGGAATCCCAATTTTGCGGAAAATTCATCTTTTCAGATGAAGCTCATTTTTTGTTAAGTGGATATGTTAACAAGCAAAATTGCCGAACAGATGCACGAAAAGCCATTGTATCCTTTAAAGCAGCGGTCGGCAACCGGGGTTCCTCGAACCCCCAGGGGTCCGTTTTTACAAAACCCAGGAGCTAAAGTTTAACGACCATAGACATAGACGTGTGTTCGCTGATTGGGCCCTGGAAGAAGTTGGAAACTGACCCTAAATTTCATCAAAAAATAATTAGCCCCATTTATGGATGATTGGGTACATCAATAAACAAAATTGTCGAATTTGGGACGATACCAATCCGCATGAGATCCATGGACGCTCTGTCCAATGCATCCCGAAAAAGTAACTGTTTGGTGTGTATTTTGGGCTGGTGGCGTCATCGGTCTTCTTTGGGAACTACGTTGGGCAGCCCATCACCGTGAAAGGCGAACGCGCTATAGGTTGATGATTACCAACTTCTTTTGACCTGAATTGGATAATTTGGATACCAACGACATGTGGTTTCAACAGGACAGCGCTACGTGCTACACACGAGCGATTTGAGGACATGGTCATCTCACGTGGAGGTGATGAGAACTGGCCACCGAGATCGTGCGATTTAACCCCGTTAGATTTTTTCTTGTTCACGGAAAATTGGACATTTCGGATGCGTGGCCACCCTACGAAGCTGCGATGGACATTTTCAGAATGTTAAATTCCAGACATAATTGCAGCGATAGGCCTTCCGAACAAATAAAAAATTTCGATGATATCTCACACACACTTTGTTTTTTTTTTTAATTCAAAACTAGGAAGCGCTTAATGAAAGAGCCTATAGATCAAAATATATAACAAATAAATAAATCTCTAGTTATTAAAAAACTTTAAGGACATTTTGTTGATGTTTACAGATACAGATAATGTATTGGTAAAAACTAGTTTTGTTGCGCATAATATTCCAATTATCTACATTCCAATTACTAAAATTTACTCACACAAATCAGTACACTTATAACAAGTCGTTTTTACACGTTTGTAATAACTAGTTTTAATCAGAGAGTAGCTATAGCCCGCGGCTTCGTTCGCTTAGATTTTATATCATTCCAATTAATTCAGGTCAGCTATGTTTACCAAATATTGATTATCTTGTGAGTAATATGAAGACTAATATTAATATAGACCGTAAAGGTTTGAAACTTATTTCGAGGGGTGGATAGAATCAGGTTGAAATAAAACAAACATTTGCATAACTTTTTCTCCGATATTTCCATGTGAATTTTTTTGAAACTTTGCACACTCATTACTTATAAGTCAAGTTAAAAATATTAATAAGTTTGAATGCAATTGAGTGGTTGGTTTCAAAGTTATTGCTTGTTGCAGACAAATTTTCTAAATTTCCATGTCATTTTTAAACAATTTGAAATAATATTAATACCTTAAGTTTTTTTATAAGCTTTACGAAAAACTCAAAAAAAATTAACTAATTGAATTCAAACTTTACAAAATTACTAACAATAAGTTAAATTTTGCAATGTTTGAAATCAAATAGTTAATTTTTTTTGCAGTGAATTGCAAATTTGGAAAGAAATCGGTTCGGATCGAAGTCCGCAAATAAATGGAAATTATTGTATAATTGTATAGATTGTTTAAGGTCTGTTGAATTACCATTCATTCCAATTCCTTATCTTGCTAAATAACATTTAGTGCGTAGATCAATATAAAAACAATTTAGTTATTAATGAAGATAACAAAATTGTATGTTTTGTAACTAGTTTTTAAATTATAGTCGTCTAAACTTACAAACGGAACACAGCCTGAATATATAAATATATTCAGCCTTTCCGGAACTCTATAACAATTACTGAGTCTTTTTAGGACTACCAAAACAAATCTCATGTGAAATTTGAAAGTTATATTATAGCTTTCAGTCCACCTTCGTGGCACTCAACAAAAACCATAAAAATAACATTGTTTTTAAGATCATGTCTTTCCGATACCTTACGTGGATAGCCATCTGTGGACGCGTTTCGAGATTTATCTCTCATCAGCACAGCTTTGCTTCCATAAACAACAATTTGTAAACCACTTACTTGAAACCCATGTGGGTGTTTAGGGTTAGATGTTTTTAATTTGACAGTTTGTGAGAGATACATGAACATAGCAGGTTATTGATTGAACTGATAAGATAGAATTGGTAAAACCATCCTACGTTATAGATAATTATACAAATTTAAAACAAACGGAACACAGCCTGAATATATAAATATATTCAGCCTTTTCCGGAGTTCTATAACTATTTCGGAGTCTTTTTAGGACTACCAAAAGAAATCTCATGTGAATTTTTTGTGAAAATAACGTTCACATGAGTTTTCTTTTGGTACTCCTTAAAAGATTCAGTAATTGTTATAGAGCTCCGGAAAGGCTGAATATATTTATATATTCAGACTGTGTTCCGTTTGTTTTAAGTTTATATGATTATCTATAACGTAGGCAGGTTTTATCAATTCTATCGTCTAAACTTAATCATTTGTTTTAATCTATATTTGTATGGAAACTAACTTTGATTTCGATCAATATACTCTCATGTAGAATAATTTAGTATACTCATTAATATAGAATATAACGATTCTTAGAAAATAAATCAATTATTATTTTGTTTTATGAAAATATTCAAGCAGAAAGATTTGAAATCTTTAATTTTCTTAATAATTACTTTCTTGAAATTGTATTATCATTAATAAGTTTCTTGACTAATATCGTATAAATTCAATTTGTTTTTAATTGCATCACGTGAGATGTTTCAATTATTTCCCATTGTTGCCCTCTTTTATTACTTGATTTCTGTGAAATAAAATAACTACCAGTAACATTTCTTGGTACTGAAACTGCTATTTACGGCGAGAGATGGATTTGTTTAACAACATAGATTGGATCTAAAAACATAAATAATAAAGAAAATTACTAAGAATTAAGTTAATCTAAATTTAAATCTAATATCTCATCAGTGAGGGATTATAAATGAATTATACAATGAAAGTAAGCTGTAGAGAAATATTACACATAATCACTGTTTTTGTATAGAAAGATTAATTTCTTTATTTTCTGAGAGAATTTTGCTTTGAAGTGAATATAAAAATTGATTAAAAATAGTAAAATAAGTTTGATAAATAAATAGTTTGATAGATACAATATAGTATTTTTTTTATTACATACGAGAATGCAAGTTAATTAAGAAATTTTTAAGTTTGTATTTTAATTATATGTTTGTTTAATTATATATTTTGTTTAATTATATTGTATTCAAAGTTTAATTGTAAACAACAAGGGGTCGTCATTAATCACGTGATGTTTTTTAGCAACTTTTTAAGCCCCCCTCCCCCGGTGATACGCGGTGAGGTTTTAGGTTAAGCCCCCCTACCCAAAATCACGTGTATTTTTTTGGTACAAGTCCGCGCCGCTTTTCTTATAAGGTTAAGAATATGAAACTATATCGGATTTTGTTAATTTATATGTTGAATAAATTGCTTTAAAAAAACATTATTTAAAATTATTCAAAATGATATTACAAGGTCTTCAACAATTTTAAACAATAAATTTTATTTTTTATCCTTGAAGATCCTTGCTTTTTTGCTCATCATTTAGATTCAAGGTATAATTAGGTTAGTTAAATTTCAATCATCCAAAGACCAAAAGAAACTAAGAAGAAATTAATAACCTACGCAATTATGCATTAAAGAGAAACTAATTGGCAAAGTAGATTTACTCACGATAAACGTGTTCCAATAGACACAAATCTGCGTATAACTGTAGTGAATCTTGGATGGTGTTAATAAGTGGAAAATAGGTGAAGTGCGCACGCGTTGTTGATTTAATTGGTTGGAGGGATAGAATATTAATTAAGCGATCTGCGGTGGCCGACAGACGGGCGTCGTGCATTAACCCTAATATCATCCGCGAGCAATTAGTTCAGGTACAGAAGATATCAGGTAGAAAAGTATCGTATGGATTGTGCGACATGTCAACAACCTAACAGGAAATACAATGAAACAAAGAACAAGTAGAATTTTAAAATTATCAAGAAATAATTAAAGAAATAACAAAATATTTGTTGTTATTACCATCGTTTAATACATACGTAGTATAAAATAATTGTCTAATTTCACAAAGCCTTTTGGGTTGGCTTATGTAGATTTTAAAAGGAATATTTTGTTTTTGAAGAAATTCTCTTTTATAAATTTACACAATTTTCTCATTAATTGTTACACAACCTATTAGATCCTACTGGGTATTTAAATACCCGAAAAGCCGAAAGCATTAAAACAATTATTACTCGTGGCAAATAACTGAATAACTGTCTTCATTCTTCTGATAAAAAATAATTTCCTAGTAAATATATTGAAATTACGATATTTTTTTGTTGGAGGTATTGTCACGAATTTGTCACGAAAAAAAAATAACATAAAGCTACCTGAAGATGTTTCACATGCTGTTCGGTTCTTTGATGTCGCAGACGTGCGCATTCTGTTTGATTCATTGAAATCTATATCTGCTTAAAACATCAAGGACGAATTGAGTGCAAAGACTTGCAATTGGACCAATAAGCATGTACGTGCAATTTTACAATGTATCAAAGCTAGAAGTATACAGAATTCTAAAAATTGTTCTTTATATTATTCCTCGATGTAACATAACTGAAGGTTTGAAAATTCGGTAAACTAGAATCCCGCCAATATTAATATATGGGTATTTAAATACCCATTCGATTTATGCCAACAGATAAACAGCTGAAATCGATTAGTAGCTTTTATGAGCAATGTATTAACTATATTGTTTGTAAAAATGTAAGTAAATAATAGTAAAATTTAATGAGCGATAAAAAATTTATTTGAACAAGAAAATATATATTCTAAAGGGAGAAGAGGAAAAAATAGCGCCTCGTGTAAAATACTCACACTTACCTTGGAGATAACTCAATCTAATCTGAGGTGGGTCCAAACAAAATGGATTTTTTTGTAAAATTTTGTAGTATTATGTTATTTTATGTCGTGCAGTTAGCATAATTTGTCGTCAAACTTTTGTTTTTTGTTGTGTTCTATGCTAATTTTGTCACGAAATTCCACATTTTTGTCGCGCTTACCATTCGAAACCAGAATTTTGTTTTCATTATATATTCTTGTTAGATCATTTAATAGATATTCCAGTAGTTACTAAATTAGGTATTTGTTGTTTGTTTTAATTTATAGGTAAGAAATGTTGGGTTATATATTTTCTGAATTACCGATTGAAGTTCGGATGCAGCGCCCGTTGGTCAGCTTTATAACAACAATTCTATGAAGATTCCGAGCAACAAGAATTAGAGTCATTCCCAGGAAGGAAGAGGATATATATATATATATATATATATATATATATATATATATATATATATATATATATATTTCTTCCCCTGGGGTAATACCTTTAATGAAGCCCTTCGACCACGCTGTCATCTAAAATACTGTGTCTGTATCGGTTTTTACCGACTCCGACTGTCCTTCATCCTCTTCCTTCCTCCTCTAATTCTTGTTGCTCGGAATCGTCCTAGAATTGTTTGTCGATTATATTTTCTTTTTGTTGTATCTCTGTTGTCTTCATAACTTCGTCTTTTGCCTCTGGAGTTAATTAATTTCCCACTTGTTTATTAGTTCAGTGTCTCTCTTTTACTATATAGTTTCTGTTACCCAAGACTTCTAGTACCGTTGCTATAATCCATCGTGGACGCTTCATTCTAAAGTTTCTCATACGTACTCTATCTCCCAGTTGTAGTTTTAGAATTTTAGCTGACTCGTACGGGTTGCTGTTTTCTTCTCGATTCTCAGGCGACGGTTTGTCCAGGGAGGTGCGAATTTTTCTGCCAAATATGAGCTCTGATGCTGATGCTCCGGTTGTAGTAGATGGTGTGGAGTGTTACCTCAGTAATATGCGGGCTAGCTTGACTTCCGAATCGCCATGGTTCAATTTTTTCAGTGATCGTTTAGCAATCTGAACCATTCTTTCTGCTTGGTGGGTTATATGGTGCAATGTATATAGTTTTTTTTCCATTTTTGTTATAAAACATACCAATTTCCTCTGAGTTAAAGGCAGTTCCGTTGTCGGACACGACCGTGTCTGGAATACCAAATGTTGCAAACATTGCTCTCAATATTGTTATTACATTTGTCGAATTTGGCGATCCCACCCATTTTACCTCTAGCCATTTTGTGGTTCCGTCTACGACTATCAGGAATGATTGACCTACAACGGGTCCTGCAAAGTCGAGATGGATGCGTCTCCACAGTTTTTTAGGTGCCGTCCAAGGTTGAGTAGGTGTTTTCGCCGGTGCTGATACTACCTCCATGCACTCCAGGATTTGTTTACGTAGGGTTGTAGGGATAACCGCCCAGTGCCCCCATATGATACATTATTTGTATACCGAAAACTCTAATCTTTTTTTTAAGGAATGAACTGCTGATCCAGTTTATCTGGCCAACCCTATCATAGCCATTCTCATACTTGCTTCAGTGTTTAGTCCTTCTCTGTTTGCTTAGCAATTTCTTTATGGATAATGGGGTTTCTGGAGACTTTTTCAACCATTAATACTTCCTCCTCAAAGATTTCTTTTAGTGGTAGACTAGACAGTGCATCCACATTACCATTTTTTTCCTTCGCGGGACTCCAATTCATAGTCATACGCTCTGAGGGTGTTGAGATACCTGATCTTCTTTGGAGATATGATTTCCGGGGTAGGACGATTTGGGTTAAATATACCGAGCAGTGGTCAGTAGTTTATGATCCGTAATCGGTTTGAATTTTCTGCCTGCTAAGTACTGATGGTAGTATGTGACTGCATGTATTAGTGCTAACGTCTAGCTTGTTCTAGCTGCGAGTAATTTCGTTGTGTCGTTGGTAACGTTTTTGATGAGAACGCTACTGGGTGTTCTATATTGTTCTTGTCTACGTGAGACAATATTGCTCCAATGCCATATGGTGATGCATAAGCAGCAACAATTATGGGTTTGGATTCATCATAATGGAATAGCATAGGTTCAGATGGCAGCGGCTCTTCCAGCTGTCTGAAAGCCTTCTCATGACGTTCTGTTCAATTCCAACCAGTGTTCTTGTTCAATAACCGATGGAGGGGCTCTGCGATATTGGCCCTGCCATATCTGCGAGAGTTCGATTATGGAAGCTAACACAACTTAGAAATGCATGTAATTCTTTTACGTTTGTTGGAGGAAGCATTTTTATTATGGCATTAATCTTCTTTTTTTAATGGAAGGATCGCATTCGGTTGTTATAAAACAAGGTTTCCAAAAACCTCGTTTTATAACAACCTCGTCGCCAATGTAGGATCTTTTAATAAACATTCAAGTAGACACTAAACTAAGTACTTATTGATTGCTTTAATTTATAGGTTACAAAACGGTTAGGTTACATATTTTCCGAATTTCCGACAGAAGATCGGATGCTGCATCGAGCGCTGCGCTCGATGGTCAGAATTCTTTAATTTAAAATTAGTCGTGGACTTTCTAATTTTCGTCGTGGTACATTTCGCACGCCATTTGGTCGCATTCTCTAATATTAAAAAACTCTAAAATATTACTACAAAGAAAATTGTTTTGCCAAAAATATCAAATTATCAAAACTTTTTTGCGTCAAATGTTGGACATCCGTGAGGTGTGGTCAATTCGGGCAAAACAGGTTTTTATGAAAAATTTATTATGCTACTTTTTGTCGTGCAAATAGCATAATTTGTCGTCAAACTTTTGTTTTTTGTTGTGCTGTATGCACATTTTACCAGGAACTTCCCCCATTTTTGTCGTGCTTATCATTCGAAATCCGAATTTTCTCATTATATATTCTACAATTTAAAATTCGTCGTGGGCTTTCTAATTTTTGTCGTGGTACAATTGTCGTGCCATTTTGTCGCATTCTTTAATATTCTAAAACTAGAAAATATTGCGACGAAGAAAATTCCTTTGCCAAAAATATCTCAAGTATTAAATCTTTTCTGCGGACATCCCAAGAGGATTCGCTAATATCAAAAAGGAAATCTTATATAATATCGGAAACACGATACTTGTAAATCGCCAATTATTTTTATTTCAATCTAACCTCGTCAATTTCAATCTATCGAATGTCGATTCATCACAATTTATAGATCAATTGTGACGAATCATTTCAAACTTTTTATTCTTTTCACACTTTTTTTAAATTTACGTTAATAAAATGTCTCAGTATAAAACATGATTTGCTTTTTTATCTTCATTGGTTTAATTTTGCTGAACATTCGTATGTTGTGTGTCATTTGAATTATCTGTTTACTGGTTGAAATATATCATTTTAAACAATTTCACTTTTTTGCCAAATACCAATTAGTAACATATTCTAATTCACATCATTCTCAAACTGTTCAATTCCATTTTAATATAAATAATCTATTCAGTCCATCTTAAGTTTTTCTTAATTATACAAATTTCACACATTTAGATTCCTAATTATATTTCAAATCTATTCTACACGTTTTTTACACTTTCTTATCTTTCTAGCCCAACCTGTACTGATTCATCCATGAAATATGTTTATAATCAATAAACAAAGAGATTTTCCATTCGATTTCAAACTACTAGTTTCCTTTATCTAAAGATTCCATTTAAACATGACACATTTTAATAACAATAATAGAGAATAAAAATAACAATGTATTTATTCAATAATTTGTTTAGTTTTAAACTAATCTATAACATGATCTTTCTACTCCGTTTCCACCTAGTTATCTAATCTAACCATCTATTCATCGCGCATTTTAACACTTTCATAATATATGCAGATATATATGATTTTAATATTCAAATTACTATTAACAATAATTTATTCTTTCTCATGTTTGTTTCCACCACGATTATATTCAATTTCATTATTAATATTCATGTGAATAATAGAACCTTAATCAAATATTTCCATTTGCACAAATGTTTGGAATATGTTTTTTTTTATATTCGGATAAATTCAGATAAGAATCCTGCGGTTAAGAAGAAGAGTTTTTGTGCGTTTTGTCCATTTCTCTTCTAATTTATTTATCCCCAAATCCTTACGGTCCATCTAAAAGGATTGTGTTCAGTAAATCCGTATCAATGTCTTTCTTCTCCCTTTCTCTTCCATCTGTCTAAATAGCTCACAAATGTAATCTAATCTCTAAAATTGCAGACGCACATTGGAATTTACATTTGATTAAATATTGACCAAAAGAAAATATTACAAAAAAGTCGATTTGAATAATTTTTTAGTTTATAGTTCCGATTCTATTTTGGAGTCAAATGTTTTCCTTGTCAATATTTACTCGGTAATATTTTCCCATTTTAATGTTATAAATATCTATATTTTCAGCAAAAATACGTAAGTTCCAGAAATGCTTCATTTAATCTTTGAATATTTTATAATTCTATCAATTATTATATGTTGAATTGATTAAATATTAATCTGCATTAGTTTCAGTAAAAAGACTTTTTAAAGCATCCAACCACTCGTAGTGGAGTTGGGAGCCACAAGTTTATTACCCTGTCTTGAATAATCAAACATAAGCTTTATTTAGTATTTCCTTTCTCATTCACAAATTTCCCAAAAAGTATTTCACAATATTTCCACTCAAAAATAAAATATGTGTTTTTGAAATTGACTGGGGTTTGAGCCACAATAGAAAACAGACAAGACTCACTAAACCCCCTATTCCACTTTGACTTTTAGTATGCGTCACCCCAGTATCGCATATTTCGCATTCATTTCGGGTGGGCAGCCCGGACGGTTAGTGAAACCCGCCCTAGTTGTCGCTTCCCCGACCGGGAATCGAACCCGGGTCTCCCGCTCGTCAGGCGGGTATGTTGTCAACTACACTACATAAGAGGATAGATAGACATGACTAGACAGACAAGACAGACAAGACAGATAAGACAGACAAGACAGACAAGACAGATAAGACAGATAAGACAGACAAGACAGACAAGACAGACAAGACAGACAAGACAGACAAGACAGACAAGACAGACAAGACAGACAAGACAGACAAGACAGACAAGACAGACAAGACAGACAAGACAGACAAGACAGACAAGACAGACAAGACAGACAAGACAGACAAGACAGACAAGACAGACAAGACAGACAAGACAGACAAGACAGACAAGACAGACAAGACAGACAAGACAGACAAGACAGACAAGACAGACAAGACAGACAAGACAGACAAGACAGACAAGACAGACAAGACAGACAAGACAGACAAGACAGACAAGACAGACAAGACAGACAAGACAGACAAGACAGACAAGACAGACAAGACAGACAAGACAGACAAGACAGACAAGACAGACAAGACAGACAAGACAGACAAGACAGACAAGACAGACAAGACAGACAAGACAGACAAGACAGACAAGATAGACAAGACAGACAAGACAGACAAGACACACAAGACAGACAAGACAGAAAGGACAGACAAGACGTTGTTCACGTTGTCGAGAAGTTGTTCACTTCTGATTTACAGGCTTTTTGCATACATTTTTTTTTATTATTCTATTTATTTTACATTTTACCCAAATAGAATAAAATTCCAGAAAGGAAAATTGTTCCAGTAAAGAAAATTGAGACAAGAAAACTAAATTACGAGTAGAGTACTAATTATCAATAATAACACAGCAAGTTAAACATGACTTATACTTGGAACCGGAATAAAAAGTTCAATATTTACAACACAATACCTTATGTCAAAAAATAATGTTATCGTGTTCAAAATTTCCTTTGTACATGCATAATGCGCTCTTTTAATATATATATATATATATATATATATATATATATATATATATATAAATGGATACTTTTGTCTCGCGCCTGATTCACCACCTGGCCGCAGGTGTATATAGGCCCCCGTTTTCCTCTAACAGGTGGCCCTTACATACTTGAAGGCAATTCTAACATTTCGTCTCTTTGTTTTCTTACAGAACGAGAGCGTCAACAGTCGTCGTCGTATCGACCGCCAACGTAAGTATAATACTGTAATTAATGAATCAAATATTTATCTTGGTAATTGACACCTCGACAATATTACTAACCCTTTATTTATTGTGAATTATTCCCATACCAATCGTTTAAATCGTACTGTGGTACTAATCGTACTACACATTCTTGTTCGGTTTTTCTTTTAAATTCTCTTTTTTTTTTGTTGTATGGCGTAATTTGTGTGTACTAAATGATAATCTCGAATTGACTGGGATTCAGTTTTATCGGGGGAACTTTGGGTCGACGACCTGAGTGTCTCTTATATAGAGAAAACTTGTAATTTCTAATGACTTGCAAAAGAATCAAATACTATAATCACAGCCGTATGTTCGCCTTATATTCAATTACGTCTGTTAAATACCTGAAATTTTGGATCTTCACTAATAAATTATCGGAATTTCACAAATGCATTCCATACATTTCCTGAATTTCGCAAATACCTACATTTCATTTTCTACGAACCTTCAACTGTATTTACTGTTAAAATTGAAACAATAGTATTTGAACAACCTACGGTTAAAAATGCAAAATAGTTTTTCTATTAAAATTCAAAATATCGTCATCGTTTAACAGGAATAATTTTTGTAGACAGCAATTTTTAACATGAATAATTTTTAATCAGCTTTATTTTTTTCATTTTTCTCGTCAAATGTTGCAATATATTGTGATGATTTTATAATTTCTCTAAAATGTGTTCTAGAAATTTTCCTGTCTCTTCTAGTAGTTTGAAATATAAAGCCTTGAAGAATACGACAAGAAAAAGAGATTTAGATTTTTCAAATTTATTAAGTATCACTAAACATGAATAACTTTTGAAACATAATCAGCTTTATATTTTCACCTTTCTTGAAATGTTGCAATATACTGTGACGATTTTATCGTGTGATCTCTTATTTCTATATCTTTTTCTATCTCTACTAGTCGTTTGAAATATAAAGCCTTGAGGAATCGGACAGGAAATAGAGATTTCGATGTTTCATATTTATGAGGAAGGATTTCAGAATTTGATAGGAATCAATTTTATAATTATCTTGTCTTTTTAGCTACTAATTTTTCTAAAACGAAATATAGTTATTTCAACCGTTCATAATTTCTTTCTTATTTTTAAATATAAATTTGATATTCTAATAAGATAAGTTTAATTATAAACATTTATATGAATGGGTCAATATTCTATTATATAATATATCTCGAATAATTCTTTTTGTCTGTATATTCTTGTCTGTCTAGTCTTGTTTGTCTAGTTTTGTCTGTCTCTTTTTATTTTTTGGAGGCGCGTGGAGGCGGCTTTCATAGTTACAGACAAGTGGGTCCCCCTGGAAAGATCACACCCTGGTACCGCTTATCGCATAACTACTGAGGCGGGTGGACTGGTGTAGTTAGATTTGCTTTATAGTTTTTTCATCTTTTTCCTTGTTGCTCAAAATTTTACCATTTTACTCATGGATCTTGTTCGAATTGTCTTTATTTTCCAATATTTGCTTAACTAAGCTTCTTTGGCCGTTGGGTTTATTCATATGCGTTTCAACTGTTTGTGTTTCGTCCTGCCAACGACAGCAGTCGAAAACTGTATGGCTCACACTATCTGGTTCACCGCAATACACGCACAAATCGTCAGATGAACGGTCCAGACTGTACAGGTAGTCTCTGAAAGAGCTGTGATCTGTTAGCACTTGGGTTAGGTGGTAACTCATTTCGCCGTGCATTCTGTTTCCCCATGTGGTTACATCTGAGATAAGGAGTTTTGTCCATTGCCCCTTCTCGCTGGACTCCCATCGTTCCTGCCATTCTTTCAGCAGTTCTTCTCTGACCCGTCTTTTAGCAAATCTGTTGTGGCCAAGGAGGATGCTGGCAATAACCAGGGCGGCTTGTCCAGAAACTGTTCGGTATGAGCTACACACACGGAGGGCTACTTTAGCTACACACACGTTGGACAGCTGCTAGTTTGTGTACGTTACTTTCTTTTTGAAGTTCATTGGCCCAGATTTGAGCACCGTACGTCATAGTGTAGATTGGACCACCAAGCCCAGCAACCTCCGTTTACCATTTTTAGCTCCCCCACGTTGGGCAATAATCTTTGCCTAACTGTCGTCGTCTTACATACATCTTACATACCCTTCGCTGTTGCTTCTGCTATGTGTACTGAGCTGTTTCTGCTATGTGTACTGAGAAAAAGAGCATTTTGTCTATTAACATTCCCAGATACTTGATCTGCTCTGTTGGAAATATTATAGTATTTTCTAACTAAAATTTTATCGGGCTGTGATTAATGAGGCCAATGAGGAGACCCTGTTGGTCGGTTTTCTCCGAAGCTAAACATAAATTTTTAGACTTTATCCAATCACAGATTTTTTTTTATTGCATGGTTAGCCGTTTCCATTAGCCCGTGTTCTGTTTTAACTGTTACAACCATAGCTAGGTCGTTAGTGAATCCAATAGCCATTGCTCCCAGTGGAAGTTTCATTCTTAAGACCCCATCGTATAATACGTTCCACAGGGTAGAGCCCAGTATCGATCCCTGCGGAACACCACTATTGACTTTAAGTACTTTAGTCTGCCATCCAGATTTGCAGTATCAGACTCCTGGAACTAAGATAGCTTTTTATCATTTTTGTTAGGTAGGGTAATATGCCTTTTGCTGTCAGGCTATTTATTATATGAGTCCAACTCGCGCTGTTGAAAGTCTTGCCTGTCTAGTTCCGTCTGTCTAGTCTTGTCTGTCTAGTCTTCTTGCCTCTTTGGTCTCGTATGTCTAGTCTCGTTTGTCTAGTCTCTTCTGTCTAGTCTCGTCTGTTTGTTCTCGTCTGTGTCGTCTTGCCTGTTTGGTCTCGTCTGTCTAATCTTGTCTAAGCTATGAATATAAATAAAAGCGCGGAGCGCTAAAATATATTGATGTAATCTTCGGTTTGTCTTTTTCGTTGTGTAGCTTGTTTTTTTTGTTTACTTTCATTTATGAATCTACGAGTATAGCGGCAAATAACGGTGGATACTTCCAGAAGCCCCATAGAGATAATAATAGTATCTATAATATCGTGAAAAACAATGATGTGTGATTCCTTTGACGTATCTATTTACAAAGTATTGTTCAGGTCAGTCTAAATTTGGCCTACCTTATTTGAAAACAAGTTGAAGACACTGATGTGTGATCCCTCTGACATATCTATATACAATGTAAATTGGTTGCCTATCAAAATATTCTATTGTCATCGCAAGCAAGTCTGTATGCAAAATTTCAGCAAGATTGGACTATGCTAAGTGGTGGGTTAGGTAAAGAATACGGGATTGTTTTGAAACTTAGTTTTGTGGACTTTTTACCTGGTGTAACTGTTGTTAATCGTCTTTGACACTCTTTAACTAAGATCCGAAAGAAAAAAGTTGAAAATAATTGTTGACATTTTCAACTACTACAGATAGTAGATGCAAACGCAACTAACTCGACGTTGCCACGTTCATTTTTGTCTATATGCCCGTTTATATAAAAACTATAATTTTGGCAACATATATATTTTCTTGAGCGTCGTATTGAAGTTGCAACGAACAGCCACGCCGCAAACAGCTACAATGTCTCGACTTAATTATTTAAGTGTCCTGGATGTCCACCAGAATCTTTTTTACTTTTCGTAATAAAAAAATTTGTATCTTCAACCAAATAACTGACGTATATCACTGGTCACATAACTGAGAATGTAGATACAATTGAGTCAGCGTTGCCAAATTTAATTTTGACAACATATAAATTATTTACATTTTTCTGCGTCACATGTTTGTGTAAACTATATACAAAATCGGCTTCCAGAAATTATTTGTCTATTATGAATATTCAGAATATTTTAAGAGAACCCGACTAAACAATTCAAAAATTACTTGAATGTAAATTGATACCAGCCGAGTTGGTTAAACCAACGGTCCTTGCTACATTGTCCTGTATTAGTCCGAGAGTTCGCGCTTGCGCGCGTATGTGGTCTTGATTTACCCGGATTAAACCAACGGTCCTTGCCAAATTGCCCTATATTAGATCGAGAGTTCGAACTCTCGATCCAATATAGGACAATGTGGCAAGGACCATTGGTTTAATCCCGGTTAGATTAGGTTGCCCGCCGCCAAGCGGGCAGATAAATCAAGACAATATACTCGCGGCAGCGCGAACTCTCGATCTAATATAGGACAATGTGGCAAGGACCGTTGGTTTAACTACGGTTAGATTAGGTTGCCCGCCGCAAAGCGGGCAGATAAATCAAGGCAACATACGCGAGGCAGCGCGAACTCTCGATCCCATATAGAACAATGTGGCAAGGACTGTTGAATCAATCAAAATTAATAAACATGGCAACGTCGAATTAGTTGCTTTCGCATCTACTATCTGTCATCTTAAAAATGTCAACAATTATTTTCAACAAAAACACGAATATTTATTGAACCAACGTAGACAACGTCGAAGATAAATTTTTGCTTTTGGATCTTAGTTCTTCTTCTTTAAGTGTCGTGACCGCTTCGATCATTGACCATGATGTTGGCTAATAAGTTCATGATTTTAACTTTGTCAACTGCTGCACGAAACAGCTGGGCTGTTGTTTTGCCATACCATGTCCTTAGATTTTAGTTTAACCATGATGTCGTCCTTCGTCCTACACTCCTTTTTTCCCATTATCTTTCCCTGAATGATAAGATGCAGTAGACCATATTCTTCCTGATGCCGCATAACGTGTCCAAAATATTCAAGTTTCCGACTTTTGATGATGTTCCCTAGTTCCTTAGTTTTATTTAGTCTAAGATTGTAGGATGATTTGTAGGATGTCTACGTTCGTAACTCTGTCTACCCAACTGACTTTTAATATCCTCCGATAGGCCCACATTTCAAATGCTTCGACTTTTTTCATTACTGTGTATCGTCCAGGATTCAACGCCGTACAGTAACACCGGGAATATGTACCACTTTAGCATTTTAGTTCTTAGCTCTACTGATAAATCGTGGGTACATAGTACTCGTTTCATTTTGATAAGTGTTGTTCGCGCTATTGCTATTCTACGCTTTATTTCATGGCTGGGATCCCATTTTTCGTTAATTAAGCTTCCCAGATATATCATTTTATTTACTCTTTCAAGTTGATTACCGTTTAGGAGTATTCCTGCATCTTCCCTCTTGCTCTTACTCACTATCATATATTTTGTCTTGTTGATATTTAGTTTCAATCCATATCTCTCACTACTTTGAGAGATTCTGTTCAATACATTCTGTAGTTGAATTTCTTAGCTTGTTACGATAAGAGTGTCATCGGCGTATCTGATGTTGTTTATAATTCTTCCGTTCATTAACACGCCATCATTAGAGTTTTCTAAAGCCTCATTGCATATGTGTTCTGCATACAGGTTGAAACTGTAAAGTTTAGGTTGGTTAAACCAACGGTCCTTGCTACATTGTCCTGTATTAGTCCGAGAGTTATTTAATTACAATATAATTTAATAACAATTTTCTCTTTTTAAACTTTATTTATTATTATTAGTACATATCCATAAACTTTCCTGCGAGTTATTTCTGTACAGTAAATCCCCAAAAGATAAAAAATATAGTACATCGCGATTTGAACCTCCCGCATATATAACTTCACTTCTTGTCTGTGAAATGAAGTAGCATGTATTATGTAAGCGGAATATGTCGAGTCACGTATGTAGTACAGGAAGTGTGTTTGCAACTGCCGTTTTATTTGTCTCTTGGGATCCCTGTTTTCTTTTCGACACTTCTTACAATAACACGATAAATATGTTTATTATCCCTCCATTTCAATTTCCCTCCAGAAAAATGTTAATTACGCTTCATATTGTGGATGTAATTGAAAATGAAATCTAAGTATACTGTTGGTAGCGATGCGTTTAATGAAAGTTAAAATTTCTTAATCGTTTTACAGGGACCTTAGAGATGATCTCACGATATCAGACGACAGCGATGACGAACACAAACGGAACCAGCCCAAAGTACCAATAAGAAAGTGAGTTAAATTTATCGTATTAATTCTTACATTTGTGTACAGGGTGAGCGAAACTTAATGTGTCAGCTCTATTATAAGAAAATGAAGATTAATAAAAAAAATCTGAAACGAGGTATTTAACGGATGGGATTCAGTAAGGTTCATTTTAAGCCCAATTTGCAAATATTTCCACATTTCTAAAATGAAGTAATGATGCCAACGAAGTTTGTTTTTCCAGAAACGTTCCTATATTTTGGCATATTTATATGGGGCTAATTTTTCTGAATAATTTTTTATTCTATTCGTAAATATTTTTCGTTAAAAATTTATTACCATTAAAAAATAAAGTTTATCATATAGATTTTAGATTTTGGAAAGCAAAGTCAAAGATAAGCAAATAGTTAAGTCGCATCTGTCAATAATTAGTAATTATTAATTAGTATTATTTATTAATTTAACATTACAAAACACATAATATATTACTACTATTACCACAGAAAGAAACATAGTTATGTAGGCAATCACTACAACAAATTTTCAATGTGACCACCTACTTCTAAACATTTATCCAATCTGCGCCTTACTTTTCTCACAGAAGCCTCACGTAACATTTCTCTAGATAGTTCATCGTAAGCATTTCTGATGTTTTCTTTAAAATGTTGCAAGTTAACAGATGGTGTTCTGTTAACTTTATGTTTCTCACAAGAAGAAGGCTAGTAGGATCAAGTCCGGTGATTTAGGCGCCCACTCATTTTCTACGTTATGTTTCGTTTAAATATTGTACAATTCTTGCTTTATGCGATGGAGCTCCTTCATGCTGAAAACACATCTTTGCTCGCAACTCTAATGGCATATTTTCGAGAAGCACAGGAAGTTGTTCTTGTAGAAATATCGATCACTATGGAAAATTAAAAAATAAGGACCAATCAAATTCTCATTAATAATACAACACCAAACGTTATTTCCGAAGTCTCCATGGTTTTCAATCGGATTTACAAATATAGATAGATACGGAAAAACCTGTTCATCAACAGGCTTATGGCAATTGATGCTGCTTTATCGGTCAATTGCTGAAATACACATGTTCAACAAAAGTTTCAGCCTATCAACAAAAAATATATATCGGAACGATGGGCCTTGGCTTTTCTGGTTTTGTTTGATCTCTTATGGTCTAAAGTTGCCGCAGCCACCCGATGGAGTAATAAACTTGCGTGATCTTCACGCGATTTTCGGGGGATGATTCCCTATTGGTCAGCTGAAACGCTTTTGAAGCGTAGATTACACAGGCGAAACTTAATACCAGTCGACCAGTCCGGTTGTATGCCACGTGCTCTTGAGTTTTCAGTGTTTCTGCTTAGTTAAAATTAGTGATTACATTTTATCCATAAATCAGTCATTTTCAAGACTTTGTTTTTTAAAATTAATATTAATTTTTTTTAAGTAAAATTTGGCAAAGCAGTGTAAATCAGGCTTTTTACAACGCCACTACGAACTATCGCGTGATCACTCCACGGGGTCGCTGCTGCAAGTATAATCTTGTCTGCTCTTGTTTGATCTTTTTTTGTCTTGTCTGCTTTTGCCTGGTCTTTTCCGGTCTTGTTTGGTATTTTCTGGTCTTGCCTGGTCTTGCTTGGTCTTGTTTTTGTCTCGTCTGGTCTTGTCTAGTCTCGTATGGTCTTGTTTAATCTTGTCTGGTCTTTCCTGGTCTTGTTTGATACTTTCTGGTCTTGCCTGGTTCTGTCTGGTCTTGCCTGCTCATCAAAACGCAGATATATCGTAGCAATGCAAGGAATTGCTTCTGTGGCATAACTGTTCGGAATATGGGTAGGCCGTCTATACGCCAAAGAACTTCTGACTTTTGCATGTTATTGTATGAAAAATCAGCGGCCAAGAATTCAACCATAAATCCATCTAATCCATTGCTCGTTTGCTCTTTCCAAAGTGTATCGGAATCGCAATATGAAATCTACTTTGAAGAAATAATTGAAAATTTATAGAAAATTTAAATGTTCCCTTTTTTATATAAATCAATAATTTTGTAACTCCATAAAATATTTCCAGATAAACAGAAATCTATGAAATTTGCAAAATTTCTTAGTTTAATTATTAATAACATTTTTGCATGGTGTCAGCTTTGTGATCTATCAATTGGACAATCTGTCTTTTTTGTGGGGGCCAAGCTCTTCGATTTCATCCACGCAGTGATCTGTTCTATTGCATGGTTTGCTGTTTGCATCAGCTGTAGTTCTGTTCTCGCTGTTACGACTAGTGCAATGTCATCCGCGAAACCGATTATGGTAGCCCCCAAAGGTTCGTTCAAGGTTTCGTTGTTAATATTCCGTCGTAAAGCACATTCCACAGGATAGGTCCTAGAATTGAGCCCTAAAGGACACCGCTACTAATTTGTCGTTCTTCTATTTTCCGGTCTCCTAGTAGTAGTATGCTTCTACTTCTGAGGTAGTTTCTTATTATTCTTAGCAGGTAAGGAGATATGCCCCTTATTGTCAAACTGTCCATAATGTTTCCAAGCTGCACAGTTAAAGGCATTCCTAACATCAAATGTTAGGAGAGCACACATGTGCCTAGTCCTCTTTGTACCACATTTGGCCTTTTCTGCAATCTCCAATACGGCGCTCAGGGCGTTGATAGTGGATCTACCTTCTCTAAACCCATATTGTTTTTCCGACAAACTGATTCCCGCCTCGAGTTCTCTCTTTAATCGTGATAGCAAGAGTTGCTCCAAAAGTTTGCCGGACACATTCAATAGGCAGATAGGCCTATATGATGTTGGATTTCCTAATGGTTTATCTCCTTTTCTAATGAGTGCAAGTCTTGATTGCTTCCATCTAGCTGGGAAGGTTCCGGCAGTTAATAGGCCATTCATTACATTTAGAACGAATTTAGATTGGTGGTATCTCAGGTATCTCAGGTGGTATTCCATCAGGGCCTGGTGTTCTGCCATTTTTGATACGCTTGCTCGCGGTCAATAGTTGGAGGTGTAGTTTCGACTTCGGGTTGTAACCAGCCGAAAGGGGGATGTTTTGGGAATAGGACGTCTGCTGCCTGGCGCACTCTCCATTGTCATTGGGAGATTTTTCGGCTGAAATTTCAGGTTCCTTCTTATAATTTGGACCGCGTCTCCCCATGTGTCCTTATTTAGATCCGCGCATAGTTTAAGATCCATGATCTATCTGTCTAATCTAGTGTAGTCTGGCATTGTCTGTGTAATCTAATCATTCTTGTCTTGTCCGTCTAGACATGTCTGTCTAATCTTGTCGGTCTTATTTGTCTACTCCTGTCCATCTAGACCCTTTTTTCTAGTCTTGTACATTAAGTCTGGTGTGTCCATTCTATCAATAATTAGAAACATGAAGGATCGGCATCGAACATCTTCTTTTTCTACATTCAAGTTGATCAGAATTATATTAAAAAAAAACTATTTAAATTGCAAAAGTTGGCTGAAACCATGTGCAAAACGGAGGAATAATACTATTATTAAACCATAAATTAAAAAGCATGCAGTTAATTTATTACAATAAATAAAGTAATAATATCATTTTCAATTTATCTATTATATTCAATTATTTATTATTAATAATAAATGTTATAGAATATCTCGTTTAGATTTTAAAACGATTTCGTTTTGTTATGATTTACTGTTCCAATAACATTATCTTGTACAAAGTTATTTCAAGCGTTCATTATCCAATACATCATATCTAGCTGTTTTTAAATATGCCAAGTATACCTAGGTATGTTTCAGGGAAAACAAAATTCCAGGACGTCATTACTTCATTTTCCAAATTCGGAAATATATGCAAATTAGTCTGAAAACGAACCTTTTAAGGTTCATCTTTGTTCTTTTTAAGGTTCAATTCCTATTTACGAATCTCTTTTCAGATTTTTTCTATAGTTTTTCCTTTACTTCTTTTATTTAAAGTTTATTTTATTTGTTTTTTTTTCTGTATCTCAAGTGAAATATATGTATAGATTTTTTAGAACAAATTGCTGTAGTTTTCAGGCACTTTAAATTATGTCGGCGTAACTCGCCCAAGGCATAAATACGCCCTGCCGGAGGAGAATATAAGGGTGCAATTCAAATTAAGTTAAACGATTGGATTTTCTTTTCCAATTCGCTCTTATTTATGGAAATTTCAATTACATTTGCTGAACGCTGTAATTAAATTAACGTTTGAATTTTATTTAAAATGTTACTTTTACAGTGTGCATTTTAAGGTTATTCGTCCTCAACGTAGTGAGACAAAATAAATCTTCTTTTTACACTGAATTCATTTTTTTATAAACAGAATAATTGTATAAATTAATACGCTGACTTTATATGTTATTTAAGACTGTTTAAAGTCCGCTAAAGTTATTTATATGATTATTAAAGAAAATAATTGTTATAAAATTTGTATGCGCATTAAATGAATATAAAGATCACGAGCTGTATTTTTAATATGTTATTTATTTTAGATAAATCCAAATTTACTTGTTATTCATTTGACATAATTGTTTTAGGATGTTGTCGCCAATAGCGATGACACCAATGAGTAGTACGATGGTAGTCGAGAGGCCTCCAGCTCCAATTGCTCCTATGTCGCCCGTGCCAAGTTCTTCAAGTGAGTCGGGTTCGGATTCGGGATCGGACAGTGATTCGAGCAGTGACGATTCAACCGAAGA
Organism: Phosphuga atrata; assembly: GCA_944588485.1. Taxonomy (NCBI): domain Eukaryota; kingdom Metazoa; phylum Arthropoda; class Insecta; order Coleoptera; family Silphidae; genus Phosphuga; species Phosphuga atrata. The sequence goes on from OX155894.1 coordinate 30,845,470, forward strand.
AAATGTACCTGTAACAAATCCCAGAGTGTCGACAAGTCCCGTACCTGTTGAGCCGGCACCGCCTTCCCCCAAGCCTGTGGAGGAAGAAGTTGAAATGAAACCGAGATGGAACTTGGCTTCGTACATTGACCCAAACGGCGTTAAAAATGAACCGCCGGCTCCAACATCGCCCATCCGTTCACCCCTTCAGAATATTACGTCCAACATCCTGCCATTGAACAAGATCGACAGCAGTATGAAACGGGAGGATGAGTCGGATGCGAGTGATTCTACAAAAGAGCTAAACAGAGTTGTGGAGGAATTGTTAACTTTCAAAGATAATTGTCCGCTACTTTCTAGTTTATCAGAATCGGACGGCAGCACTAAGAAAAAGACATTGCGGAAAAGGAAACATACTACCGCATCTAAAGTGAACGTGTCTGATAGTGATAGTGAAGTTGAAGAAAAAGAACGGACAAAGCTTAAATCAATAAGCCGCGCCAGTCCCAGAACGAAATCTTTGGATACTAGTGATTCGGACAATGAAAAGTGTGAATCAAAAACGACGATCAAATCAAAATTATCAGATCCTGCTATTCTAACGAAGCCTAAATCAAATCGCGGACGTCCAAGAAAAATCAAACCTTCCCAAAGCGGATCAGATCAAGAGGTTCGCAAAAAGCGCGGTCGGCCACCTGGAAGCAGTAAAACTCGCCAATCGTTCAGCGGCTCCGACAACGAAACTCCCGTTAAACGCCGCGGTCGCCCTCCACACAAACCTATCGCCAAGCGCCCTCCATCCGTCTCCAGTTCGGATGATGAAGACAAATCGCGAGACTTCGAAAAACCACTCCCTCCTCGTCTTCGCACCATATCCAAACGCGATCTCTCCTCTTCCAGTTCAGATTCTGGGGTTTCCCAAAAGTCGCACAAAAAGGAATCTGACCGCGAAAACAAAACACCAAAAAAGACACCAAGTAAACATAAATCACCAAAATCAGATGATAAGCGGAAAAAGCGTGACTCTGAAAACGATGAATGGAATAAACCAAACAAAGCCAAGCTCAAAAAGCACCTTTTTGAAAGAAGCCAAGACCGCAGCAGTGACAATTCTGCAACCAGACGACCCTCAGAATCGCCTCGTAAAAAAGAAACCACAGTACCCGTTAAACGGAAAGGACGGTCTAATTCTGGTCACAAAAGTGCCGCTTTACTACCAACAACAACCGACACCGATAGCGATTCGGATAATAAATCTAACAAAAAACCACCATCCAGACTAACAAACCGAAGTGCCCGATCGTCAAGTTCTGAAAGCGATGTAAAACGTAGTTCAGATTCAGAAGCTCCATCCCGGGAAAAAGCTCCGAATGTCTCCAGTTCCACGAAAGTGGAAAGTCCAGTTAAACTCGAGACTGAACGTAAAGTTGTACAGGACAAGAAAAAGAGCGATACACTCAGGAAATTATTTTTCACACCTAAGCGAGATTCCGAAGGCGGAAAAGGAGGAGGAAAAGGTGGTGCTAAGGGTGGAAAAGGTGGAAAAGGTAAAGGTGGAGTAAACGTGATAATAATGGATGGAGATTATGAAAGAAGCAGTTCCTCAGTAGAAGAAGAAACTATGCCTTCTTCCACTACAGTGAATAACCCTACATTACTCTCACCTATTAACAAAAACACTTCGAACTCAGTAGAAACAATCAAAACAATAAAGACTGATTCAACTGAAGCATCAAACTATACAGAAAAAGTGAGCCTAATGGTTAAGATAGATCTTTCGCGACTTTCTTACATCCCCCCAAATCCCAAAGGCAAAAGGAAACGATCTGAGGAGTTGCGACAGTGGAGCGAACTCTCCGATACACGGCAAGATGCACAAGAAAAAACAATAAAACCATACAATTCGCCAATTAGTGAAGTAAAACATAGTGATAGTGAACTAACCGACAAACGGACTACTAACTGTAACGAAAGTGATAGTGACTTTGGTATTAAAAAACGGTTTAAAAATGAACCCCCAACAGATCCTAAAAGTCAAAAACGGAAAAGACAAAACAGTTGCAGCAGCGTTTCCTCATTATCCACCATCAGCAGCATGTCGCAGTCGTCGAGTAGAAAGAAGGATCACAAAAAGGACAAAAGCGGACACAAAAGCAAAAGGCGAAAAGACGACGAAACGTCTTCACAGCGTAGTTACGACGCAAGAGAACGAGGACAAGGGGCTCACGAAGGACCACGGACGCCTCCTATTCCTTCACCCATAGAACGTAGCTGCAGCAGTTGGTCTCAACCACTTAGAGAATATCATTCATACTTTGAGAAGTCTGATGAAACCTCAGATGAAGAACGGTATGTTTATTGTAATTGTTCTATAAAACTATCTTGCTCTTCAAGACCATTAAACCTTTTTTGGCGCGAGTTGCTGTAGAGTTTATTCAATCGGAAATGACTCACTGACGGAAATGAGGTTCGGTTGGGTCATATCTAAATAGATGTCGCTCTTTATCATTTCAAACATTCTAGTCATTTCTCAACATTGAAAAATAAAGTGAAACGCTACCTGAGTGCAACTCAAACCTTTCTTCTGGCGGAAATAACATTGAGTAAAGTATATATTCTGCTTACAAAGGTTTGCGTTTTTTGACAACTTTAAATTTTGTAGAAATTGATCGATAGATGTCAGCTAAAAATATAAATGTGTTTTCATAAATATCACTTTTTGAAGTAAAACTAAAACTTCTTCATCGACTGATTATAGAATTTCGTGAGTGTTATATGCAAACTAGCTATAGTTAGATTTTTTGGCCAAACCCTATGAATATGAGTGGGTGGTATAGTTTATATCAATCAAATTAATTCAAGTCAGCTAAGTTTGGGAAATATTGATTATCTTGTGAGTTATATGAAGACTAATATTGTGATAGACCGTAAGTAAGATTTGAAAATTGTTACGAGGGCCGTATAAAATCAAGTTGAAGGCCGAAACGAACAAAACGAATCTTGATCTCTTGAGAGAGATTCATCTCCGGTTGAGAATCACTGGTCTAGTAATTATAGTTTGGAAAGTTTTGTAAATCCGTCTTTACAGTTTAAAAACTTTCTTAAGTATTGTTTGTTAATTCCGAACTTTCTTAAGTTTAGTCTTAATATATAAATCAAACATTTTGGTTTAAATACTACATATTTGTACGGATGTTTTCACGAGCGGTTTTTGTTCCACCAAGAAAACTACAAACAAAAACTAGTAAAGAAATATTATGAAATTTTTCTAATTAAGTTTGACTCAAACAAATATGTTTCCATTGCTTTGATTATGTAATTAATTCATTGTTAAACGTTCCTCAGGGTTTTTAATTAGATCAATAAACTACCGGAAAGCAGAATTCATAAAACATCCAGCAAATATGGATTAAGTCTTGTCTGCCTAACTTTAAATTCAAGCAAATATATGTTTGTTTATAGTACATTTTGTAACTAGGGCGAAAAGTTGTCAATATTACTCGAGAACGAAATTGTTCGCACGAAATTGACAATTTCGCGAGTTACAAACAATATTTGTATCACTCGTTCGAGGGGATGTATCTTACAAGTTTAAAATCCAGTTTGGAATCCAGGATCCATTCAAACAAAATTGAATCAAAAATGAAGAATTTGCTTTTTTAATTGTCTCGGGTGGTGTAGACTTTCATAAGAACTTTCCTCAGTCTCCGGTATCACCATAGAATTTACTCACTTTATAAGGTTTTTTTTAATTTTTATTTTGTTATGAAAAAAAATTCTGAGACTTCACGTCAATTTTTTAATACCGGGGTCTAGATTGCATTCATTTTATTTTTATTTATTTGTTTATTTTAGTGTAACCTAGCGATATTGTATATATGCGTGCGTTATTCAAGTTATGTAAAATAAAACTAAATTGACAATTTATTGCACTAAAAACGTGCACCAAGATAGTTCTATTGTGGATGAGTGATAAAAAATAATGAATAATTGCAATTTAGGCGGTCCTCGTCATTTCTTTTAGTTCACTATAAAGACATCTAAAGAATCTCCAAATTTTACGTGTAGTTTAAACGGTTTGAGCGTTGATGGGTGCATGTACTGCCAAAAATTGACAAAATGAGCTAATGTTCCCAAGTCGTGTTACCCACCTCCTGCTACCTTTACGGAAAAAAGTCGGAAGAGAATTATCGCCAAATATATTTAAAATCAGTAATATTTTAAATATGACCATCAAAACTCCGAATATGTCACACATTAATTAGGTAAATAATGTATGGCGCTGAAACATGTACGTTGAACAAGCGTCACTGATAGTAGCTGAGCGAGGCACGAGGACAATATTCCGACCGCTGGAAAGGAGAGGACACTACATGGCGAATATTAATGAAATATGAAATAGACATAATAATTGAAATAACTGACATAAAGGTCTTCGAGGAAGAAAGGGCAAATGGATGATGTCCTGGCCGACCTTGAAAGAATGGAGGTGATAGATTAGAGACAACGGGTGTTAGATTGAGAAAGATGGGCAATAAGGAAAGGTGTTGCGGAGCAGGCCAAGGCCCACTAAGGGCTGTAGCGCCATCAAAGAAGAAGGTTTTAAATATGTTTGACAACAATTTCTTTCAAAATGAAAAGATAACGTAACTTAGGAACGTTAATTTAAAGTAGTTTTTTTGAAAACGGACTTGGGGCACTTTCATAATATACGGTTCATATATGTTCAGTCAACCAAGTTGCTCAAACAAGTTTTAGTTTTATTTCAAAAAGTGATATTCATGAAACATATATTTTTTTTCTATCACTATCACACACACCTATCTATCTATCACAAAATTTCGTGGAAATACAAAAGCAGAATATAGACTTTAAAAGTTTTTAAGGGAAACATAAGTTTAACTTAATAACAATTATTTATTGAATAAATTTTAGTAAAATTTACGGTTATCATTATAGGAAGTTTTTCACGTAAACTTCTAAATGAGAAATAGTATACTTCTAAATGAAAATATTGACGCTTTATTAAGTTTTTATTAGTTGTTTACAAGTGATGATCTGATGGTCTGAGATCTGCGTATCAACTTTTGTAAAGTAATTAAAACTCATACTCATATCTAAAATTATATTTTAAATAAATAAATCTTTGAAAATAAATGAATCTTTAAATATTTTAGAGATCAAAACACGTACCTGAATGAAGCTAAGAGGCTCAAGCACTCGGCGGATAAAGAGACTGACGCAATAAAACAATGTATGCTGTACCTGGAAGCCGTGCTGTACTTCTTACTCACTGGAAATGCCATGGAACATGAAAGTGTTACCGAAAAAGCTGCCTTCACCATGTACAAAGATACTCTTAGTTTAATTAAGTAAGCGCAAATATATAAATACTTTCGGAAAACGAATGCTAATGTGTTATTTTAGGTTTATATCATCGAAATTTAGAAGTCAACAAAATACTTCCCCTGCTCATAATAAGTTGGCTGTTTTAAGGTTTGTATTTCATTTCTATTTGCAATTACTTTTAAATTAATTCATTCGTTAATTAAATCATTTGTTTATTGTTGTTTTAGTTTTCGGTGCCAAGCTTTATTGTACTTCAAACTCTTCAAGATGAGGAGGCCTGAGATGAAGGAATATCAAAAAGTCATTGGTGATTATTGCACCAAGGTAATTTCTTTGCCTTTCTCTTCTCTCTACCAATTAACGCTACACTAATTTAAATCCCGTATGTTATTTAATTAGGTATATCTAGAGTAAAACATTTTTTCGAAATTACATATTCACTTCCATTTCAGATTATTTTTAAAACCCAACAAAAATATACAATAATCACGTGAATTTTGGGAGTTTATATTAGTTTATATCAGTCAAATTAATTTAGGTCAAGCTAAGTTTACTAAATATTCTTTATCTTGTGAGTAATATGATGACTAAGATAGACTGTAAGTAAGATTTAAAAATATCCAGACCGCGGGCCGGATCCGTTCTTCAACTCGATTTTATCCGCCCCTCGTAACAATTTTTAAATTGTTATACCTGACCTATTAAGTAGACTTCGTCTTCTAGCTTTCGATAAGTCGGTCGGTCAGGACGCACGCCATATACGCCACGGGCCGTATCCGCGCCTCAACTTGATTTCATCCAGTCACACTTATTACTTACGAATCAATTAAGTTTAAATTTAATCTAGTGGTTGGTTTTAAAAATCGTTTAGTTGGCTGTAAAAGAACAACATCCAAATGAACATGGAAAATGTGGAAAAAATACAAGGCCGCAGTTTTTGAAGGAAAAAGTGATTATATCGAATGTTCACTGTATTATTATTCTAAAAATGCGCCACTTGTTAAAAACGTGGCGGGAAATAGGACAAATTGTTCCTACGGGAAATCGAGAACTTACCCGCCGAAAGCGGGACGAGTGCCACCTTATAAAAGCTACGTTCCTTCCAAATTTAACATTCCTTCCAAATTTAACATTCGTTGGTTAAACATTTTGAGCTGTGCATAATTAAATTAACTTTCAGTTTTAGTTAGTGTTCTCTTTGTAACTGAATGTTTTTGTTTTTAGTCTGCAAATGTAGCACCAATTCAGTCGGACCAAATAAATCACGCAATTGGTGGACAGGGCACGCCGTCTCCGTTATCGCCGACGCCATCCCCTGCAGGATCGGTGGGATCCGTGGGTAGTCAGTCGTCAGGATACGGAAGTGGAGAGTTGGCGGTGCGTGGAGGAAATCCCACACCAACCGTCGTCCCCACGCCCGCCCCCCAGCCATGCATGCTTGTTCCTGTCCACGTGCATAACGCCATTATCAAACAGAACCAAAACTTTACCTATTTCTCTTCTTGTCAAGAGCTCTGGGATCAAGCAGACGCCATCGTCAAAGGCAAACATGTTGGTGAGTAAATGATCGAAAAACATAAATTGTTTCATACACAAAATTGTAATTTTTTAAATTGAAAAATTGTCTATGTTTTTACCACAAATTTTATAAAGATATGATATAAAACGTGCTGAGTTATAGAATTATAAATACTTAACACGACTCGAGTTTCCACTGGTGAAACTCATTTTCAAGTCACTTGAAGACCTTCACTAGTCAAAACTCGAGTCGGGTTAAGTGTTTAGATTTACATATCTTCCAAGTTATATTACTACCTTTACAAAATTAGTGATAAAAAAATTAAATGCAGAGTAAGTATGGATTATTCCATATTCAAATTTTCGAATTTGAACTTAATAATATACAGTGCCGTAGTAAAACTTATTAATATTATACAGTGCCGTAGTGAGGGTACGAAGAGCTTGTAACAAGTGTTTATCTTGCGCCTCATAACATAATATTTATAAAAAAAACATATTTAATGTGAAAAAAAAAATTTACTAAATGCATTATAATTAAATACTATTTATCCTTTGTTTTTCGTCGCCACGACCTCGCCACACTCTCGTTACAGCACTGATAATATTTGTCTTTTTTGTGAGTGTTGAGGTCAACCTTTTATTAAGAAATAACAATTCTTTTACAAGATCAATTAGAACCCAACTCTTTAAACGCATTTTTAACACCCATTTTTTTACACGAATTTAGAGTTACACGGTTCAAAAACGTCGTTACTTTTTAAAATTATTATTAACACTATTAACACTATTTCAAAGTCATTGTTTTGTAATTGTGTACGTGGTTTAGTACAAAATGCTGTTTTTGGTACCACTTCAGAAATTTAGACATTTTTACAAGAATCTATGAGGAGCGTATCTAAGGCGTGTAAAAAAAGAGTTTGTTACAACTAAAAAACTTAATTTCTGAGCGCTTTCTATTTTGAACAGTTCCTGGGTACTATAAATGGTTTTAAGTATTTCTGTATAAATCATTGCAATTCCCTGAAATAAATTACGCTCATCCCTGAATTTACACGATAAATATGTTCCTGGAAAATTCCAGAACTTCTTTCATTCTTTGAATACATGCGACCGTAAACATGACGTTTGCGGGGTTTGAAAGGGTTACTTGGGCAACTTTTAATCGAGCTTAAAAAACCGTGTAAATTGAATGCCATGTAAATCGAGGGATGAGTATGATACTTTTTCGATTTTTTTTTTCAAAGAAAATAACATTCGTTTTCTTGTAGTCCTCCTCTCTGAGGTTGGACACCATCCTAACTATTCTTATTTCGTTCATCACTGCTCTGAATAGTTTTGCACTGCTGCAACAGAACCACTCAGGCAGGTACTTCAGCCAGGAACTCTACGCCTACCAATTCTAATTTTTCCTTTAATGTTCTCTTGCATAATGAGATAATAGATATTCAAGTTTTCTTTTCTTAATGGTCATTACAACTTCACATTCCTTGTTATTCTTTTCGAGGATCTCTTTGTTGGTAACATTATCTATCCAGAATATTCTCTACATTTCTTGATAGCACCACATCTCCAAAGCTTCAAACCTTTTTAACTCATGTAGCTTTATGGTCCAGGTTTCAGCTTTGTACAGCAAGGTGGAAAATACATAACAGCGAAGTATTCTTGTTCATAGTTCTATAGTAGTTTCTTTGTTGTATAGTAACTTTTTCCAGTTCATCAACACCTATCTTGTTATTTCTTAACTTCTCAAACTTGGATTCCGATACTGGTTGGTAGTTATCCTGACATCTTTCCAGTCTAAATTCCATTTAAGTATTAGTTGTAATTTATTGTGCTTAACTTATGGAAAGCCTTTTGGAAATCGACGAAACCACAAACAGATCTTGATTTATGTTTAGACATCTCTGTATTAGTAGTATTAGTATTAGAGTATTAGTATATTTTGTAACTAGGACGGTAAGTTGTCAATTTGAGGCGATAGCCAAATTGGGCGCACGAACGAAGTGAGTGCGCACATTCGCTCGAGAGGGCAATTGAGAATACCGCCCGTGTTATAAACAATATATTTTATTAGTCATGCGAGGGGATGTATCTTATAAGTTTGGGGTCCAGGGGCCATAAAAAAATGGAATAAAAAATGAAGAATTTGCTTCTTCAATTGTCTCCGGTGGTGTGGATTCGTCATAAGAACTCCTCAGTCTCCGGTATCACCATAGAATTTACACTCATTTTAAAACGTTTTCTTTAATTTTTATTATTATTTTGTAATGAAAAAAAATTCTGACACTTTCACGTCAATTTTTTAATATTGAGGTCTTGATTGTGTTTATTTTATTTATTTATTTGTTTTTTTTAATGTAACCTAGCGATATTGAATATTTGCGTGCGTTACCCAGGTTATGTGGAAATAGAAGAGAGAAGTGGCATTTCTCGGATTGAAAAACGTGCGAAAGTACTTTTCGCGCATGAGTAATAAACAATTAATTATATTATTTCAAAATATTAAGAGAATATTAGAGAATAAGAAGAATTCGAAGTCCCTCTCTAAATTCAAATTGGGTATTACTTATGTCTTTTTCTAGTTTTTGATAAATTCTTTTATGAATGCTTTTTAGTGAACGACGCATAAGTGCATTAGTTTTATAAGCTGAACACTATCTAGCAATCTAAAAATGTGGATAGAAACCATTGTCAGGAGTTAATGCCTGTGATTGCTTATATTTGACCTCAATTATAGCTACAGAATATTTTCCAGACAGAATGTTATTTGTAGATGGTTTGCCATTCATTACAGTTTATCAAATTGCTGGCTGGGGGCAGCAGCGCTTTCATATCATGAGCTGCTTTAGGACAATTCCAATTAGGTTCTTTTGATATCACAAGATATTTTATACATGACGAAGTCACTACTCAGTTACTATATAATTACTGTAATAAATATTAATTTATTAGAGTTCTATTCTATCTTTCTGTGTATATAATATTTATTGAATATTCTTCGAACTATTGTTGGTGTTGCATCGAGTTGGAGGTGAAATATTTCACTTTGTAGTTATGTCAGGTTTTTTACTTTCTGAGAAATCACTTTCCTTTCTTAGGTCTTCTGGATGATTATTGAATCTTGAACAAAACTCCATTTCATTATCTTGATTTTTTTTTACATATTGAAGCTTCAGAATTCATATCGTCTGATACCACTAATCAGTCTGTTGTTGCTTTATTCGTTCGATATGAACTCCTCACTTTCTGATAAAACCTGTACAATGTTAAAATGACTTTCATATAATATATAACTCTTTCGAATCTTTCCTAAAGTTTTCACGCTTTGTTTTTCATAATTAACTGATTATCTTCCTATCTAACGTGACCCAAGCTTATATTTCAATAACTATACATAAAAAGTTATTCATTTAGAGGTACATTTTTGTCTATGGATTTTTTGACAGATGAAGCGTGAGTCGTGTTAACCTATATGGTATAACATTTCATCACGGAAAGACTTAAACCGCGCCATAGCGTCTACAAATTATTCAGTTGTATAATGAAAATCAGAGTTCTACCATGAATGTGTTTTGTGCACTCAACGTACAACTTATGGTAACTTTTGGTCCGTGTAATCGGCCTACCGAACGCACGATTCGCTATACCATCGAAAAGTTGAAAGCCAGACCAAAAAGGCCACATCCAGCACGTAGTGAAGAAAATATTGCGGCGTTAGCTGAGAGTAGAGATGAGCATGAGATCCCATCGTCCCATGGGATGGGATGAGTGGTATGAACTTTGCGTGGGATTGGATGGGACAACAAATTTGTATGGGACAGAGTGGGTCATAAGTGGTGCATAATTAATTGCTTATCGTGCCAATACGCACATTTTCCATAATATGTCTAGCTCAGGAGATTTCTGTGATAACGGTGTAGTTTTTGACGATGAAGTCTAACGATCTGTTTGCGACGAAAAAGGTTTACTCACTGTTAGGTCTGCTGTATGGGAAAAATGTGATGAATGGGAACATAACAGGCCACGCGACCGGAATGGGATGGGATGGGACGAAAATTTAGGTTTGTGGGATGGGACAGTGGGACGAAAATGTGATGGGATGGGACAGTGACAGGGATCCGTCACACGGGATGGGATCTGCAACGATAAACTCGTCCCATGCTCTTCTCTAGCTAAGAGTGTACGCGATGACCGCAAAGAATCGATTCGGCGCCGTTCGCAATAGCTTGGCTTGTCGTATGCAACAACTTGGCGTATTTTACGTAAGGATCTTGGTTTAAAAGCATAGAAAATTCCTGCTTACGAATCGTCACCGATTCAGTCTTTGGGCTCTTGAAAAACTTGAAGAAAATCCACTGTTTTCGACAAAAAATGTATTTAGTGATGAGGCACATTTTCGGCTTAACGGATGTGTCTACAAACAAAATTGCCCTATTTGGTCTGAAGAGCATACTCTGGAGATTTATTAGCTGCCATTACATCTAGACAAAACAACAACAGTTTTGTGCGATTTGGTGGTCACTTTGGTATGGTTTATTGGCCGGTAGAATCATAGGTCCATATTTCTTCAAAAATGAGACCGGCCAAAACGTTACGGCAACCATTATCGTGCCATAATAACGGACTATTTTTTCGTGAAATTGATTTGAAGTCCATGGCTTTATTGCGGGAACAATTTGGTTGTAACAGTTAATTTCGCGCTTCGGATTGTGACTTGGACGCCTAGATCCTGTGACATCATATCTCTACACTTTTTCCTTTGAGGCTCTGTAAAGTCCAAAGTCTATATGGATAAGCCGCGTACGATTGAGCAACTGGAAGCCAACACTACTCGAGTTATTCGCCCAATACAACTCGAAATGCTCGGACGCGTCATCGAAAACTGGAACTGCAGAATGTATCATGTTAACCTTAGTTATTTACAACATTTGAAAAAAATAATCTTTAAAAAATAAATGTTATGTTAATTAAATAAGAATTAAATTCTTTTATATGATAATAAAGATAACCTGATAATGTTTTTTTTAATTTTTTTGTTTTTAAAAAAGTACCTCCAAATGAATGAAATGAAAATGAAACCCAATACAAGGGTCGTTACTGACTAAATGGCATGTTCATTGCCTTTTCTAAAACAAATGGAAAAAAAAATAATGGAAAAAATGTTGTAAGCTCACCATACTCAGTCATAAGTTAACCATGAAAAGGCATGATGTACCTCAGTTCTAAAAGTGGCGCACCTTTTTGATGCGTAAATGTGAGGCCATTTTCAAGCCATATCGACCATGATCTAAGCATTATATGGTATGACAATGTTGGGATATTTTTTTAATCACTGTAAAATATTGCAATATCTAAAATATTGTAATATTATGTGCGCATACACTTTTCTGCATGATATGGTGTTTTTATTGTCTAAAATTCCGCCTCCAAGTGTTAAAAGATTGTTAGTTTATGAGGAAAAATTAAACTGTAAAATGTATTATTTTGTTTCTAATAAATGTGTTTGTTTTAGATTTCTTCATTGAATTGGATAGGCAATGTAGACCATTAACATTGCATAGTTCGTTAAAAGACTTGGTGAAATATGTTCGAGCTGGTATAGCGAGACTCAAAAAGGACAACTGATACATAGCAAAAATGAAGAAATCACAAAGGGAAGTTTAACAGAGAAATGATTAATTCAATGAATGCCAAAGAATGCACCAAGTCAATTTAAATGTCAATGGAGTAAAAACAAGTAAAAGAATGGAAAGATTGAGCGAAAAACTTAAACTAAATCTTCAATTGCTTACAAGAGACATTTTTACAACTATTTTACATAAACTAAGAAAATTAAACATATGATTTTTACTTATCTAACTATTTACTTAGGGCATATTTGCCAATTTGAACTGGTGCATAGACCATAGTATAATAATTAGTTAGTAGTTTGTACTTGTTTAAGTACTATAAATATTTTTTACATTCTTAGGTGAATTCCACATAAATAGTGTATATTTTTGTAAATATTGTAAGTTATTTAATGCTATATATATATATAAAAATAATTATATTTGTACAACGCTGAAGTAGAGGCCTAGAGAATTAAATAATAAAATCAATATAAATCTATATTGTAAACATCATGAGCATAAGAAAAAATAAGAATCCTTGGTTGTGGATGTTTTATTACATTATATAAGTAGTTTATTGTTATTTTTGCATATATTATAGATAAGTGTGCATATATAAACATTATTATATACAATGTAAATCATGTATAATATTTTATAAATTTTAAATTATTAATTTGTATAGTGAACATTTTATTTTTATTATTTTTTTGCAATTACGGCCATCATATATAAAACAAGAAATTTTCTTAAAATAATTTAAGGCAGCGGAAACAAAACAAAATTCCAACAAATTGCAAAAGAAACGGATCGTATTAACTATTTGTTTTATATATTATTATTAATTATTAAAAGAATTGTATTTGTTATTCATGAGAATGTTTGTTATTAACGAATATTTTGTACATACATTTTATTTATTTTGGAAAATTTTGCATTTCTTACGCAACATTTAAAAGAAAAATGCGTAAAACATTTTTTTCTTGCGAGTTTGGTTACAAAAAATATTATAAAGAAGGAAAAACAGGTGCTATGTATTGATTTTATTTTATGATTTGACAAAATTTTTTAGCTTGGATTGTTTGGGACCAACAGAAATGTCACGCGATGTGTGTATACGATTAGTTAAAAGCAGAAATTGAAATTTAAGTTTTACGATGTTTCAGTAATCTCACATGAGAAAAAAAACTTTTTATGTTAAATCATGTTTTTTATGTTTAATTTTACAAAATATTATATTTTTTCTCGTGTTATGTTATTATTTCCTTTTTTATATATAATTTACTTGCCTTAATCTCGTTATCGATGTGTAATTTTCTTTTTACAACATTTTTTTTCAGTAAAATTTAACGTAACGACTGACAAAATAATGTTTGTTTTTGTTTGAAATATATTATTTATTTTATATTTGATTTACTTTTTTTTTATTTACAAAGAATTTGTAACCAAACCAGTAATATGGAAGTTGTTTGATTTTTTCATTAGCAAATATTTGTGATATATTTTCGGCATATTTTAGGGCCCAATCTCGTAAAAAACAAGAATTTGAACAACTTTGATATTAATTTTATCTAAAAAAATTCAACAGACCAGTTGGTTTTAACTGAATCAAACGAAATTAAAACAATTAAAGTGTATGTGCATACACATTTTAATTAGATAAAGAAGGACATTATTTCATACAACTACTCAGTATATTTTTTAGATGTAATAATTTTTTGTCTATTAAGTTTTTTTTTTAATATTAATATTGTTGCAATACTGAATAGTTTTATGATTGTATATTCATTTTTTTTAATAATGTGAAGAATCATTTTAGGGGCATCTGGACTTTATATATTGTATTATATTGCAATAGTATAGATATCCAAAGTAAAAAAGTGACCTTCTCTAGATCATAATACCAATAAAAAACATTGTAAATAATTATATGTTGTAAAATTAGGGAGAAATATATTGGTATTGTGTTATATTTACAAAAGAAGAATCAGAGGACCCAATTAAAATTTTCAAAATATATTATAAGAAAGATTAATAATGTTTTATTTCTTTGTATTTTATTACCAGTGTTTTCTCGAATCCTATTTGAATCCTACAAAAACACTTTCTTCGAGTTAATTAACAGTGATAATATAAATATTCTGGGAAATATAAAATAATATAAAAATTCTGAAAAATAAATATTCTGGGGGGACCACTGAGATTTTTTGTTGTTAAAATTTGATATAAATAACCGGTGATTTTTTTGCTATTTGGTTTTTCAGTGGAAATTTTTCCGGTGTTAAAAAAGATTCGTGACATGTGGCAATGTCAAAAATGGTCAGTAAGGTTGGCTTAGGTAAAGAATACGGTTTTTTTTTAAACTCAGTGTTGCGAACTTTTTACCTGGTGTAACTGTTGTTAATCGTCTTTGGCACTCTTTAACTAAGTTCCGGAAGCAAAAATTAAGCTTCTACGTTGTATATATTTGTTTAATAAACATTCGTGTTTTTGTTGAAAATAATTGTTGAAATTTTCAAGATGACAGATTGTAGATGCGAATGCAACTAACTCGACGTTGCCACGTTTATTTTTGTTTATATGCCCGTTTATATGAAAAACTATAATTTTGGCAACATATATACAATCTTAAGCGTCGTATTGAAGTTGCATTTATATTGCAACGAACAGCCACGCGACAAACAGCCACAATGAATTATTTACGTGTCCTGGATATCCACCAGACTCTGCAGGATCCAGACGAAACCGTCAAGAATTTGATTGAATGGAGATTGATCCCGGCCGAGGGGTCTTATAAATGCTCCAAGTGCAAAAACGGCCTCTTGAAAGATACTTGTCGAGATACTTTGTCGGGAAGGTTGGCTGCTTTTTGGTACCTACTTTTTATCGCCACCACCCCAGAAATCGCATACTCATTGTAGTGGAAAGACATAGGCCTTGTAAAAAATAATTTTTTCTTATTTCGTAGAAATATTTGGGTTTTCGTAATAAAAAAATTGCATTTTCAACCAAATATACCATACCATAACTGAGGTGTATGACTGGTCACATTACTGAGAATGTAGATGCAATTGGGTCAGCATTGCCAAATTTAATTTTGACAACATATAAATTATTTAAATTTTTCTCCGTCACATGTTTGTGTAAAGTATATACAAGATTGGCTTTCAGAAATTATTTGTCTATTATGAATATTTAGAATATTTTAAGAGATCTCGACTAAACAATTCAAAAATTACTTGAATAGAAATTAATAAAAGTCGAGTTGGTTAAACCAACGGTCCTTACACACATTTCCTGTCCTATATTTCCGCGCGAACTCTCGATCCAATATAGGATAATGTGGCAAGGACCGTCGGTTTAACCGCGGTTAGATTAGGTTGCCCGCCGCGATGCGGACAGATAAACCAAGACAACATATGCGCGGTAGCGCGAACTCTCGATCCAATATAGGACAATTTGACAAGGACCGTTGCTTTACCTCCGGTTAGATGAGGTGTCCTAAAAAAAGTATTGATATTTTAATAAAGATTAGTAAAGTTAAAAAAAAAAATTGATATGCATATGGGATAATATTTTTCTTTGAAAAAAAATAATAAACGTGGCAACCTCGAGTTAGTTGCCTATGCATCTACTATCTGTCATCTTGAAAATGTCAACAATTATTTTCAACAAAAACACATATATTTATTGAACCAACGTAGACAACGTAGAAGCTTAATTTTTGCTTCCACATCTTAGTTAAAGAGTGCCAAAGACGATTAACAGCAGTTATACCAGGTAAAAAGTCCGCAACACTAAGTTTAAAAAATCCCGTATTCTTTACCAAGTCGAGTAAGGTTTGCCATTTCACCATAAATAGACTAACAAACGAACAACGCTTGCAAATCATTGATTTTTTTATCAAAATTCGTGCTGTGTGAGAAATGTGTTTCGTAAATTACGGCAATTTTTATGGTCGTCATAATTGCCCTACCGAACAGGCTATTCAAGCTGCTGTGACCAAATTTCGCACCAGTTTCACTTTATTGGACATTAATCTACTAAGCCGTATGCAAAGAGTGCATACCGAGGAAAATGTTGCTGCTGTATCGACCAGCGTCAATGAAGATCAGGATATGTTAATTTGTCGCCGTTTGGCTTGTGTTATTCGCTAACCTGGAAGATTTTACGTAAGGACCTCGGTATGAAACCATACAAAATACATCCGCTGCAATAACTGAAGTCAGGTGACGTACCACAACATCTTTTGTTTGGTGAGTGGGAATGGTGAATGGGATTGGAAAAATCTTCAGCGACGAAGCTCATTTTTGGATCAATGGGTCAACAAACAGAATTGACGAATTCGGCCAATGCACCCTGAAAGATGCACTGTTTGGTGCGGTTTGTTGGCCGGCGGCATCATTGGACCGTACTTCTTCAAGAACGATACAAATCGCAACATTACAGTCAATAGAGCAAGGTACCGTGCCATTATTACTGATTTTTTTTTGCCCAAAATGGAAGAATTTGACTTGGTTGACATGTGGTTTTAGCAAGACGGTGCCACATGCTACACGGCACGCGATACCATGAACCTACTGAGAGGCGAGTTTAGTGAACAATTAATCTCACGTGGAACAGTCAATTTGCCGCCAAGATCATGCAATTTGACCCCACTAGACTATTTTTTGTGGGGATACGTGGTCTCTCGTGTACAGGGATAAGCCAGCCACAATAGGGTAGTGTCCATTAAGTTTTATTAATTTTATTAATTTCTAGAATAAATCGAATGAATGACTCATGATTAGTTTCTCATGATTAATCATTGCTTATAGATCACAAAAAACAACATTATTTAATGAAAAAATAAAGATTATTAATATTTTTACAAAATAAAATCGGCTAATGTAGTGTCCATAGTAATCCATTTAATGAAAAAACAATTGAAAAAGGAGACCAGTTAATGGAAGAAATATCAAACACTAAAAGAACAAACTGGCACTCACTCATAAGCTCCACCGACATGAAAAATAGCAGCAAGAAAGCCTGGGGATTAATTAAAAAACTTGATTGTGATGTATCAATACCTAAAGTGCTAACAATTCTGTAACATCTTCCAGACCCGTAATTCTGTCAGACATTTCGTTTACCATTGCGTCTATTACATTAGTTTTAAAATCGATCCTGTAATCGATTTTAAAACTAATGTAATAGATGCAATGGTAAACGAAATGTCTGACAGAATTACGGGTCTGGAAGATGTTACAGAATTATTTCAGGTTTTCTGTTCCCCTATTTTTATAGATGAAATGATACAATTTCAGGACAAATATTTTTCACGTGATAACCCTTGTTGTGATAGAGATGTACTGGGGTTTCTAAAATATTTAGTTGAATTTAGTTATTCTCCAATAACCAGACAAGATAAAACAACACCAGATAAGACCAGATAACATCAGACAAGACCAGACAAAGCCAAAATGATTTCTTTGTTTTTATATCTGGTCTTGTCTGGCGCTGTTTTGTTTTGTCTGAACTAGAGATTACATGAAATAATGGACTGCAATTCTTGCTTTTAGGAAGTAACAGTGAATAAGAAAACAATGGACTTAGCCTAGTATGGCTTCCAGTTTCCTAGTCTTGATTAGTTTGGCATCTTCTAGTTTCTTGATTTCTCCTCCTGGCCTTATTTACATAGCAAAACTAGTCAAGCCTTGGAAACTTTAACTCATACTAAGCCAAGTCCACTGTTTGTTTACTGTTACTTCCTATATGCAAAATTTGCTGTCCGTTAAATTACGACATTTCTGGTTATGTATAACTCAAACAAATCCAACCAAGATTTGATTCATGAGGTAAGTAAGCCACATGAGCCTCACCAAGTTACATGAGGTAAGTAAGCCCAAGAGGATAAATCACGAAACTAGAACAACATTTCCCAAGGTATTCACTACGAGCGCAACAGTACTAGCGCCAAAGGTGACACTTTTAAGAACTTCATGACCGGTTACGTCATTATTTAACATTTATTTATATATTTTGACATGTATTTTGCTAAATAAAAAAAGGGTTTTATTATTACATAAACTAATAAAATGTATAAATTGAGAATGGAATCAATGTCAAAATATATGCTATATCTTGCTTATGTGTAACTGTAACTGTAACTGTGGCCACAAGTGGCGCTAAGCGCGGTTATGCACGGAGCGAATAGCAAGTGCTGAAAGATCTTTTAGTGTATTGCGTAGACTAAAAACACGCCTAAGGAGCACAATGACTCAAGTTAGAACTTCTGATTTGGCATTACTCTCAATAATCAAAGTTTAGAGGAAATTATAAAAATATTATATCGGCTAATGTTAGGTTTAGTTTGTTGATTTTCTCTATGCTGTATTGCTTACTTTTGTTTACTTAAAAGAAAAATAAATTTTCAGCGAATTTTGTATTATTTGCTGTATTTTTAATAGCTTTACTGGCTAGGTCACTCCACTACGGAGTCAGACGCAAAGATGAGAGACATATATCGAAGAACCATCTTTATGGGAACATTTGAACGTTTGTACGCAAGTGTTTCCGTAAGAAGGCAAGGTAATGAGCAACAGAACATTAAGGTATTTGGCTAGTTCCAGGCTGTATCGCAAATGAGTTCTCAACCCGATAAAATAAATGCTTTTTGTTAAATTTGTTACTTCACAATGCGTGGCAATAAATCAACGCCATCTGGCTTTGGAATTTACAGAACTAGCAGCGTGACGTCACAATGTGTGTCAAAAAATGTCCAACAGAACTCTTGGTGATGGTTCTTCTATGTACGTTTCTCTTCTCTGAGAGCGGGCCCCGCCAAAATTTTGCACCGAGCCGCTGAATAGTTTAAAAACGCGCCTGGTGATTATCTATAATGTAGTATGGTTTTACCAATTCTAAATTATTGTTTAACATCTGTTAGCAATTTAATAAAACCCTTAGCCGTGTTGAGAGGTCCCTTTCAATATAACGTAGATTTATGATTTTTTTAACTAGATATTTTCATCTTGTAATTTTCCATTTCTCGTAATGCCTCCCTTTTGCCTACGTAGTTTTTTTTTATATTTGTCTAAATATTTTTGCGTTAGGTGCTTTTTCGCGCCCCCCTTCAGTTGGCGCTCATGGCACATGCCATGCCTGCCATACCCTAGTTACGCCACTGGTAACATTCCTTAACCCAGAGTTTCCCAAATGCCGGGTCGCGACCCGGGACCGGGCCACGGAAAAAAAATACTGGGTCGCAAAGAAACTCTAAAAAATTAAGCTGCTTTTTGTTTTAGTTTATTTAGTTTCACGAAAATGTAAAATATAACTAAACAAAATCAAATCGACAATACTTGCCGCGACTTGCAAGAGAACATAAACTTAAATTATTTTGATTTTAATTGTAAAAAACTAATACTTATTCATTATTCTTTGTAACTTTTTGGCTACCAATTAGCTATCATTTAGTTGCCTATTTGTTGCAAGTTGTAACATGTATACGCATTACTGATCGCATTTTAGCTTTTTCTTGTTTTAATATGTTACTACTGCACTACTACTGCGCACTACATATATGCAGTTTCTGACTATCTCTCTCATTTGACGATGAACAATATCTACTGCTTAGTAGTACAGACAAGTATTTGATAGAAAACCGTATAAAAATATTTGTTATATTAATTACTACAAAATAATTCCGCATGGATAAGTGGTTAATTAAACAAGAAACAAACAATGTGTCGGTTAGTGTCGGTGATATAGAGCCAGAAACTTTTAAAAAGACAGAACCTAATGAAGATGCCCAGACCAGTACAAGTTGTGCCACCAAACGCCCACATACCGAGTTTCCTTCTACACTTACAAAAAAGAAGAAAACGCCTTGGTTGCGAGAATATTCTTCGGACTACATAAAATACGGTTTCATGAAAGGTGCTGATGAAAACCCATTATATACGTTATTTGTTATACGACACTGTCAAACAAGTCCGTGAAACCTTCAAAGTTAAAGAGGAATTTTAATTTTTTCTATTTTGCGTCTATAATTAAGTTCGTTAATGGCTCACCGAGTGCGATACAATTTTCTCTAAATGTATCGGCAATTTTTTTATTTAGAAATGGCATAAAAGCGGCGCAAAATAGAAAAAATAGTATAAAAAAACTCGTTCATAAGGCGTTTTTCGCACATTTCGTCCATTAGAAATCCTCGCTACCAGACTAGGAAAATAGTGCCGCATGCCGAAAGATCTATTCGGGATCTATTCGTGCCTCATTCGAACCTTCTCCCGTCCTAAATATAAGAGAAGATGCAACAAAAAAAAACTAAATTTATGGATCCGTCGTGAGGGAGACGGGAATTGGGTATTTGAATAATTTTTTTATATCATAAATCGAAAGTTTTATGTTTTAGTTCATATTTAAGTTTTATAACAAAACAATTTTTTTTTTTTCGTTGAAATTAAAAATTTCAAATTTTATTTGTTATAACAAATTGAAAATATATATATTTTTGAACTCGGTACCGAAAACAGGCTGGTTACCCGTGTGACGTAAAATGTGTAATTTCTACCCGTACATGACTTTGTTGATACAGTAGTTGTAGTAGACATGTCAAATATTAAAAGTTACCGTGCTTGTTTCGTACCATCATGTGGAGCGCTACAAAAAAAACTACTCAAAAAATGCTTTTACATGTCCCACATTGTTAAACGTCGAAACCTAGGGTTTTAAACAGTGCGCCGAAAAAAATCTTAAAACGACGATTTTATAAAGAATCTTTATGTTTGAAAGTTAGAATGAAGTTTTCTTATGATGTTACAATCAAATTATGGATTTGATGTTACAATCAAATTATGGCGCGTTTGGAATCACGTGATTATTTTCAAAATTTTATTACTTTTAAATTGTTTATAATTAATTGAATTTTTTTTAACTTTTTCGTATCGCACTTCCGAATTATTTATAATAAGGTTTTAAAATACATTTAAAAATCGATATTTTTTTTTATTCAACAACCCAATTACAATGCTTTTATGAAGCTAACATAATTACAGAAACAGTATAATCTTAGTTCCATGCCAGATGAAATTTCAACTGCATTCAAGGATCATATGCAAGGATTACAGACAAATATTAAAGAATATATTTCTGCAATCAACCGCAACAAATCATGGATAAGAAACCAGTTTACACTGAATGTAGAATTTGAAACAATTACTAGATTCGAACGTTGAATTTATAATTGAACTGTTATGTGACGCAAGCTGAAAGATAATTTCAATAGAGTGCCTTTGTTGGATTTTAGGCTTTCCTGTCAGCAGGAATATCCAGTATTGGCACAGAAGGCAAGTAAATTTCGGGTGAAGTGTGAAGCAGGCTTTTCAACACTGGTTTTTCTTAAAAATAAATTTAGAAATCGATTAGACCTAAAACCAAATTGATGAATAAAATTGTCATGCTTTTCTCCACACCTAAAATATTTGGTCGACGAGAAAAAGCAACACTCCTCACCTTCATTTTTATTAGAGATATTATCAGAGCTACATTTGTTTTATCATTATTAAAATGATCCATTGCTTATCTTTCATTTTAACAATAACTCATACAAATTTTAAGTACTGGGTCACGAAGGAAAAATATTAAAATAACCGGGTTACGAAGAAAAAAGTTTGGGAAACTCTGCCTTAATAATGGCTGTTTATCACTGTGATGTCGATGCATTATCATAGAACTTATACTAAGTATATGTTCTAAGTGCATTATCTAGTCGCGCGTTGTTTTGTCGCGCGTTTTAATGTCATTGAACCGCTTTTGACCAAGTTATTTTTGAATATGATCTTTTCGTAGCGTGTTGTTTGGTCGCATGTAATGTCATAGAACCGTGAAAGGTAAACATAACTTTATGATTTTAGTTACATTTTTTATAATTAAAATGGCGAAATTCATTGTAATTAATTCAGTATGTAAATCCGAATTTTATTTAATTTTACTCCTGTTTGCAACTTTGTGATCTAGGAACTTTTAACGTTGGTAGGTTTGCTCTTTTATTAACACGCGTGCGCCAACTTCAAGGTTTATAACGTCGCGTCAGGAATATCTCTCTTTCTTTCGTCGACTTTGAACGAGGAAGGATATTAACGTAAGTTTTTGTTTTCATTTCAATTATAGTATCTTCTTAATTTTTACATATAAAAATTGTAAATATGTTTACAAATCACCAATACGTTATTAGTTTTGTAAAATTTCAATAAATTGTATGAGGTTTTAACACATTTTGTTGTAAACACGTGGCGTGGTGTTCTGCCATTTTGTATATCCACAGTCCCAGCTCCTCAAAATGATTTTACTTAATTTTGTGGCGTTTTTATACTGTGGAGAGAAAATGTTGTACTAGCTATATTTAACAATTTTCATAATGATTGTTGAATACGTGGTGCAAGAACAATATAAAAAAAAAATTACCTTTTATGAAACAATACTACTTTTTTATATATCTGTTTACATACATTCAATATTCAATTTAATAACCCAAGACTGGTATACTACTACGAAATTTTATTACCCGTACCCCAGGGTGATTGCGACCCTGTTATAATAAATTGTAATATAATCTCTAAATTTTATATTTTTTATAAAATATTACAAAATAGACAATGTATAAGTTAATCTAAATATTATTTATGATTATATTTCTATTTCGCAACACGATTTTTTGTTGTTTTTGGTTATTCACAATACTAATGTGCACTGTTTTGTTCTGCACAAATATATTTTTCACATTTTGGCCACTTTATATCCTGCTTCCTTACTGCCTCCTGGCAGATTTGGAATAAATTGAGGTGAAGATAGAGTTATGACATCAGTTATTCTTTTTTTTTTAAATTTTGGATCCATACTGTTCAGTGATACTCGATATAAGGTTTTACCAAAGAAAACCTGAGGTTTCTTAGACAATTAGCTCTATTTTGACATACAATATTCAAATTAAAATTGGCTATCATATGGAGAACTCTACAATTTATACCTGCTTGATCAATTATTGCATAAAATATACACATTGGCCAGTGATTAGTTTTTCTTGAGGTTGTACATGATGATAATTGTTTCCACCTTTTGTTTTAATACACTTAATGCTAATGTTATAATAATGCATGATGGAGATAAGTAACACATCTTGTTGTTTTTTTTTTCTGAGTAGGTTAACAATGTTGTAGGAGTAGGAGTGATACAGAAATAATGAAGATTCTGCTCCTGTTTTGACAAGACATTCCTTAGGGATTTCCCTTTTATTATTTCTCAATGTTCCTAAAATGATTAGTTTGTGTTGAACTAACATCGTCTGTGCCATCAGTACAGATGTAAACCAATTATCCATTGTTGTATTACAATAACTCCTGTAAATAGCTTCAGAAATTTTTGATTCATTATTTATTGTCTTTATCAGTTACAGTTCTTGCATATGGTATATTTTTAATTTCAAGTCTGGTACATCAGGGTACCCATTTGAGTAATTCAACAGGTGTTTCTTGCTACATTGTTTCCTCATACATGGAAGTGAATATACACGACTGTGACAAATTGCTGGATTGCAAGATATGCAGATAATTTATGCATTAAATCAGTGGTTTCCAACCTTTCTGTACCTGGACCCCCCCTCCCCCATTTTCATTAAAAAAACTTGGGGGCCCCCCAATTTTATATTAATAATTTTATAATAATATTTATCATTATTATTAAAATTTAATGTGAAAGTGGGGCTGGTTTTTTAGCACTAAGTTTCGCAAACCCTGGATCATTGAAGATATCTCTGTTCTTAGTTCCTTTTCAATCAATAATCTAGATCGATATTATGTCTCTAATATAGCCACTTCAGAAAAAACAGTTTTGCATAAGTAAGATGTTACAAATTTCTAAAGCTTTCTTGTCAAAGTAGGAAAATCTTATTACTTTCTTGTTGAAACATTTGCTTTATTCTGCCATTAAGATAAATCAATTATCATTTCTTGCTCTGCTGTCGGAAGGTCAAAGTCATATTTTTTAATCTCAAATGGATTTCTTATCCATTCATATTTCTACATGTTAAGATCTCTGAAGTCTAACATGAATTGCTTCCATAGACAGGTCAAATGATTTTTAATAATAACTTTAGTGTCCACTATTTCATCTGCAGGGCAAGTTATTGTTTTTCAAATTTAGTTAGCACAGTACCATTTTTTTCATAACTGCAGTAATCTTCTCCTTCTGTACCAGAGCATGTATTTTAGGTTCTTGCATTGATTTATTTAAAGTACTGAGTCTTGAAAAATATCCACTAAATATGAAAGTTTTGCAAAGAATTTTGTATCATTAAACAAACGTCCTTTGAAGTACTTTGGAACAAGAAAACCAACTTGTCCCACAATAATATGGAAGCTCTCTGTATTCTGCATCCATGTCATCACACAATTCTGCTAAGAGCCTTCCTCTTAATGGGTTATTTTTAATAAAATTTCCAGCTCTTATAATAACTTTAAATACTGTTAGTACATCTTCACTCATATCTTTTGAAACAAGTGATTGTTTATGAATTATGTAATGTGTCCAAATTGCACGAGGATCCACCTTTCGAACTAGTACATGTAGACCAGCTTTTCCAATACAGTTCTCTCACAAAATATCATTTTCATTAAAAAATATTTCAATCTTTTGAAAACTTCACTTGCTGTACTATTTGCATTCAATAGGTTTACAGAATAACATAATTATCTTCTCTAACATCAGTTTCTACAACATCTTATATATATATATATAAATATATATATATATATATATATAAATATCGTAAATTCTTCTCAGCGTATTATCTGCAAGTGGAATCATTCATGAAGGTAATCAGCATATTCAATTCGCCGAGAATCGTAACTACCATGTCAGTAACCGCATAGGTAGCACCAAAATTTCTTCTATTGAATGTTGTTTTTTGCATTAAACAATACTATAAGAAACCTGTGCAATGCTTTTGATGTTACTGACATGTTGTTTGAAAACGTATTTTCTTGTTGATTTAAAACCTCTAATTTTCTTTGGAAAAATTCTTTTATCTTACTAATCCATATTTTCCATACTTTCCGATACATGCACTTTTTCAAAGATGACGTTTTAGTTTCATGCTATCTGCGGTAAAAATATTCAAACAGGGCAAACACATTGATGGTCCCAATGAAAAGTACATTGGATCATATTTTCTACACTTAGAATTACATTACTTTTACTTGTATGATAAGTTTTTAGTGAACTTGACAGCTTCAAAAATTATATTTTGGTAACAGCTACGCGCACCACAGGTTGGAAACCACTGCATTAAATTGAAGTTAGGTCAAAAATACCCTGCAGTGGTAGTCTAGGGTTAAATATTCAAATATTGAGTTGAACATCAGCTACAATGAGATTAATTTATACTCTGTGTACTAATTTGAACGTTTTGTTTATTTTTCATGGATGTGTATGTATGTATTAATTAAAAAGTAGTATTGTAATATGTAAAGATTTTATTGCTTATATATTCAAATAATTTCAATTATTTTGAAAATGTATTTGAATATTTACACATAGAATCAACCGGGACATTTTAATTGACAAAATTAATTAATTTTTTTTTATATATTTAAATTGTATTGTGTAGAATGGCGGACGCAGCTCCAGCCGGTGGACGCGGTGGATTTCGTGGAGGTTTCGGTGGCTCTCGCGGTGGACGTGGTGGTCCCCGTGGCAGAGGACGCGGTCGTGGTAGAGGCAGAGGCCGCGGAAAGGAAGACCAAAAGGAATGGATGCCTGTAACTAAGTTGGGCCGTTTGGTACGCGACGGAAAAATTCGTTCCTTGGAAGAGATCTACTTGTTCTCTCTTCCCATCAAAGAGTTCGAAATCATTGACTTCTTCATTGGATCCAACTTGAAAGATGAAGTATGTATAATATCTCGGATTATTTTAATATAATCAATTGCATTTATAGAATTATTAATAACAATTTTTGTTTTATAGGTATTGAAGATTATGCCTGTACAGAAACAAACTCGTGCTGGTCAACGTACCCGTTTCAAGGCTTTCGTAGCCATTGGTGACAGTGACGGACACATTGGTCTTGGAGTTAAGTGCAGCAAGGAAGTAGCCACTGCTATCCGTGGAGCTATTATCTTAGCTAAACTTTCTGTTGTCCCAGTCCGTAGAGGTTATTGGGGTAACAAGATTGGTAAACCACATACAGTGCCATGCAAAGTAACCGGCAAGTGCGGTTCCGTTACCGTACGTCTAATCCCAGCTCCACGTGGTACAGGCATTGTATCTGCCCCAGTACCCAAGAAGCTTCTCCAAATGGCTGGTATTGAAGATTGTTACACTTCGGCCCGTGGTTCTACTGGAACCCTTGGTAACTTCGCCAAGGCTACTTATGCTGCCATTGCTAAGACTTATGCTTACTTGACACCTGACTTGTGGAAGGAAATGCCACTTGCCAAGACTCCATACCAAGAGTTCGCTGAATACTTGGCCAAAAATCATCGTCCGGTCACTGGAGCCACTCGCCCCACGGATGCCAACTAAGACTTTTTGTTCTGACAAATAATACGAATAAAATTTAATAAAGAACATTTGTAATAAATGTTATTTCCATTAAATTGTATTTCCACATTTGGGTTTTGATCCTATTATTGAGAACTTTTTATTTTAACTGCAGTCTTAGTCATTTAATCTTATTTAACAAATGATCAGAAGCTCCAAACAGGTACATGATTTTGAAAGGCATTTTGGTGTGCCTCTGATAGCTTCTTTTGAAATAGAATTAATTGCTTAGAGCTCGTAGTTTGGAAATAAATTATATTACCTGCTGTAAAAAGACTGATCGCTGAATCAGCAGAAATTAATATTTACAAAATATTGTTAAGATTCGGAATTTCAAATAATCTCGGAATTGTATACTTCGACGGTCCCTACGTACATAAAACGTGTCAAAAACCGAGGTTTACGGGAGAGCGTTATTTATGTTCAAACCGCTCTAGAAATAATTCTATGAACAATTATACATTTTTTTTTTCTATAAAGTTTTATTAGCTTTAACCCTTTCGCTACGGGCTGCTTTTCTACAAGTCGAGGCCTGTGTATGGGATGCTCAGGGTATTGCTTTTACTCTTTGCGTATAAATAATAATTACTTTTTGCGTATAAATACGGTTCCCGTAGTTTGTTCCATATTAAGTACAATTGTATTTTCCTATTATTGATATTTTATTGATACTTTATCTATTATTGTCTTTCCCATATTAAGTACAAAAAAAAACGCTATATAAAAAACTATATAATTATACATATTTTCATTTTTTTATATTTTCTTGAAAAAAACTGATAAATGACTATTTCTACGCCGATATTAAAATAAAAGCATGTCAGACATGTCTGTTACCTTTTTATACGCAGGAAAGAAGAAAACAGTTTATAAAATAGAATTAAATAAAAAAACCGCATTTTAAAACACCGTACGAAACGATATCGGCCTAGATAACCACATCTACGATACTTATTCGTTCTAAATATAATACTTTTTCTCATATACGATTTGTAAATGACGTTAAATACGTAATATTAATATATTTATATGTATGTATATATATATATATATATATATATATATGCATGCAGCAGAGGCGGATCCAGACTCCATTTTCAGTAAGGGCAATAAGTGTTATAACTAAGAAAATCGTAGCCGCCGCTGACGAAAATTTTTCAAAATTTTAAGATCACTTGTTAAAGTACCTCAAAATAACTAATATTGAATTACACTTTTGAATAAAGTTTTATTAAAAAATGAAATTGCAGTGACTGTTACTTTTTTAATAATAAGAAAGAAAAGAAAGGTTTTTTTTTACACTCAGATGCCAAAAAACGGGTCATTGGGTAATTTATAATATTGATGTTGTTTTAGTACTTCGAATTAAACTTTTAGTGTTGTACAATCAGAGAGACCATCACGATGTAGAAAAACAAACAACCTATGGTACCTCTCAGTTTATTTAATGAACATTAATAACCGATAATGTATGTATACTCGAAGGAAAATGCATTTTTTCAAAATAAACAAGAGATAATAATAAAAGTTTCAGTTAAATAGGATTTCAATACTTCGTATTGCCTCCTCGAGCCCTAACTATTGCCTGCATACGGCGACCCTTGCTACTAATGAGCTCACGAATATCATTTTGTGGAATACTCTGCCATTCTTCCTGAAGTGTCTCAATAAGCTGGTTTATTATGTTGGTGCAACTGTACGTCATATAACACCCCTGCCCAGCATGTCCCAAACGTGTTCTATAGGATTTCCATCTGGAGTACATGCAGGACAGTTGAATTTTCTTATTCCAACTGCATCCAAGTATTCTGTGGCGCACCTCGCAGAATGCGGTCTCGCGTTATCCTGCATCAGAAAGAAGCCTACGTAATTTTCGGACTACGTAATTTTCAAAAACCTCCTCAATATACCGCTCTGCAGTCATCTATCCTCCATCAATAACAACATATTCAGTGCATGCATCTATTCATAAAGCTGCCCATACCGTTAGGGAACTTCCACCCATGGCTAAGCCGGGGCTTAAAGGTGTACTCCGCAAACCGTTCTCCTGTTCGTCTCCATACTCGTTCTCTTCAATCTGGCGAATGTAGGCAGAATAAACAGTACAGTCCTCCATTGTGCCAATGTCCAATTTAAATGTTCGCGAGAAAATTGGAGGCTACTCGGTGAGGTGGAAGTAAGTTTAGTTCAGCTGCTGTTCGACAAGATTTTAAGCCAGCTTCTTGCAACCTTCCACACACTCACAGCTGTACCACGAAGCTCACGGAGATGGTTTTCGGTATCCACTGAAATCACATGACGATTCCGTAGAGTAGTACGAACGATAAATCGGTCATCGGTAGCAGTCGTTTTCGTTTCCTACCAGATCCGAGTCTCCGAGTATTTCTGTCGGTCTCCCTAGAGGCGGATTTAAGGGCGGGCGCGCGCCCGGGGCCACCTATCTCTAAGGGGCCCCGCAAAAACCTAACTTTACACTTTTTTCTATTGACAACAATTTGGGTTTCATATGTGCAATTTTAATTACGTACTTGATCTTTGAATTAATCAATGATCTAAAAATTTTATATTTTCTTTTCATTGGTGTTTGGAAAATGAAACGACATCTTTTAGGAGCCAAAAAAAGAAGCGAACAGGCTGCCAACCAACAGAAAGGAGCAGTGGACAAATTTATAAGTGGCTCTGGTCACTCGGCCATCATAATTCGAGCAACAATTAAAGTGAAGAACAAGGAGTTTCCATTCCTTCCATTCCAAGTTGAAAACCAAGGTATAGAAAGCAACAATGATGACCAAAATAAAGAACCTGGCAATAGTCAACGAGGTGAAAAACTTTAATAAAAAACACTATTCACATAAAGAAACACGCAAACGGAAAATATACCATTCGAAGTTACAATAAAAAATGTTATAACAACAAAATATTATAGTATCATTTTAGATTCTACACCAGATGTATTGCATGTGGACCAACTTACCTTCGTAGTGCGCTATTTATCAGAGAATGCAGATATTAAGGAAAGATTTTTAAAGCTCTTCCCTACAGAAAGACATGATGCGAAGTATCTAGAAGAGACAGTTTTATCTACCTTGCAAAATTTGCCAGTAGCTATAAAATATTTTCGTGGACAATCGTACGACAATGCTGCAAATATGTCGGGCAAGTACAATTGTCTGCAAACAAGAATAAGACAACATGCTCTATCAGCAACGTTTATTCCGTGCTCTAGTAATTCACTTAATTTAATTGGTAATGTTGCTGCAGAGTTGTAGTAATGCGTCCAGATATTTTTTATTCGTGCAAAATGTTTTTTCTCTGCATCACCGATTCGATTGAACATGTTATGCAATAAATTAGATTAAAGGGTCTTATACATTTTAGAAAGTGACAGATTCAAGATGGTCCGCCAGGGCTTATGCAGTTTCAGTGTTAAAATGTGGCCACAAAAATATTAAAGAGGCAAGAGGAAATATGCAACTCCACAAAAGAAAAAAAATGGTTGTTATTGAAGCAAGATCATTACTTAAAAAATTAATGATTATGAAACTACTGTTATGACAGCCCTATGGAATAAAATTTTGCAAAAAATCAATGCAACAAGTAAATCTTGCAATCTATTGACTGCACAATTAATTGTTAAAAATGCGTCATTATTAAAATGTCTACAATTTTTATTAATGAAAAAATCAGACATAATTTTGTCGAAATAGAATAGGAAGTTAAAGAACTTAAGTTATCAGAACTGAACAGACGTGGACAAATCTACGAAAATGTTAATTATTATGTTAATGGTAATTTAGAGTTTTTTCTTGTTTAACTTGTGTGTAGAAGAAAGGAAAAAATGCGTTAACCCTTTGGGTACATATTTATATAGGGAATGCAAGACAAGTGAAACATATGCATGACGAGCCTCAGTCGTCAAATGTACCCAAATGGTTAATAATTTAATAGAAATGTACAAAGTTGACATTGCTTCGTGTAATTTTCAAAAAGAGTTTTTTAATATTTTTAGATGAAGAAAACAAGCAATCAATTGATAATATATTATAAGGCATTAGATATGAAAGCAACTTTCCCAAATGTGGAAATAATTTAAAAAATTGTTACTAATTTCAAACGCATTCGGGGGAACGATCATTTTCTTGTTTAAAAGGAGTTAAAAATTATCTAAGCAATTAAAAAAATATCAGTTCAAAACTTGAATATTATTATGCTATTAATACACATATTCAAATATTATTGGAAATAAAACTTTAGTAGTACTTAATTTTTTTTTTTTTAAAATAATATGGTTCACACGTAATTTTTATTTTCCTTCTTTCTCTCGTTTTATTGGGGGGCCCAATATTTCTTCTGCGCCCGGGGCCCCAACTGTCCTAAATGCGTCACTGGGTCTCCCTATACCGCTTTTTGGACGGTAAAAAGACTGACATGAAGGAATCTGCACACATACCGGTGGCTTGTTCCATCTACACAAGAGCAACAGCTTTTGCACCATCTTCAGCAGTTAGAAACATAATCAACACACCAGTCTGTCCTGTAGATTGTAGATCCTCCTCTGTGCATAATGTCGAATGAGCAATAGGTAGTGAAGAACGCATACCTTTAAATTTTATTTTGGCTTGTTAATGTTGAAAAAACTAATGTTAAATTGATGTTGAATTAATTATTTAGTTTAAAATAAGTTGTTTTATTTATACTTTTTAATTTTGAAGTTGTTTTATAAATAAAAAATACCGTTTATTTCAGTAGACCGTATTATCAGTTTATTTAATGAACATTAAAACATTGAACATTAATATTCATTAAATAAACTGATAAGTACCATATGTTGTTGTTTTTCCTAAATCCTGATGGTCAGTTTCATTCATAAATCAACTTCAAAATTAAAAAGTATAAATAAAACAACTTATTTTAAACTGAATAATTAATTCAACATCAATTTAACATTAGTTTTAACTCTAATGATGTTTCATAACATTTTCATTTATAAATAAATTAACAAAATATAATATACTCGTAATAATCTAAACTAATTCTAATAACAAAATCAATTCGCCGTTTACTTGCCTTAGCAAATTTTTCGATAACATTATCAATGTTAACATTTATATCTTGACGTATATTTAAAAGGCATAATCCATTTGAGCGATCTTCCGTCATTCTTGTGCGCAACCAAGTTTTTAATCTTCTAAAAGACGAATAAAACCTTTCAGCAGTTGGAACACGTACTGGTAGGCTTGCAAAAATGAGCAGCAATGCATGAATGATTGGAAAAATATCCTGGTCGCATTTATCAATGACTTGCATCACATCAGTTGTATAAGGATTCTCTATTCTTTCCCAATTTTTAGACCAAAACTCCCATTCTCCCTGCAACATTAGCTCAACCTGAATTGTTGATACCCTAAAAGTGAATGATATTTTTTGACTAATATATTTTGCCACAATAAATCTGAAGTATTTTCTTTGTTTGTAAATACATTGGGCATGAGGCTATTTAGCTCATAACATTTCAATGATTGTTGAGAAAAACGTGATTTTATATCAATAATTATATGTTCTAGAAGTGGAATATACAAAGGTTTTCTATAATAGTCTTCTGGGTTATCGGCTGGATAATTTTCTCTATTTCGCTTTCGCTCTTGACAAGACAACGCAAACGTATTTCAGCATCAATTTTGGAAGCTAAAGCGGTTGCATTTGAGTACATAAGAGCAAATGTGTTTTCACAGTTTCTGTTATTCTCTAATATCTGTATTGTACCATCTGTCATTTGAGACGCCTTACTCAAACACATCGGAGGCGACTGTAATAATCTACTCAACGGTGCTGTCGTTTTCAATATATTAGTCATTGCTACAAGAGCTATAATAAAATCAGATTAAGATAATGACGCTAAAAGTGTAGTGGCCGTAGAACTCCTGTTATCATTCCAGGATGGAATTTGAAATTGTAGAAACGAATCATGTCTCTCAACCCATCGCGTTTCACATAAACTGCTTAATTGTCCACCTAATTGTTGTAAAATCAAATTTCTTTTTGCTGATAGATTAAAAAATGTTATAGCAAATTTAATTATTCCAACAGCATTTTTGATAGTATTAATTATATTAGATTTAGATATTGAATAATTCAATACATGATTAAAACAAGGACATCTAGAAGCATTTATTGCAGAACGCAGAATGTCTGTAACTGCCTCAGCTACTTCAGCATAACGCTACGCTACTATCTGTTCCAATCCCAACACAATTGTTATATCTAAAGCTAGACCATTTATTAATTTCACAACAATTTCTCCAAGAACTTTTCCAGTTAGCTTTGGTTCTGAACTGCCTGTGTCTTGCTCTGCTTCTAGATGAGCAACCAGTGCATCCGCAAATGTAATAAAGTCTTCCCTAATAACATTTTTATACACATAGCGAAAACTCACATTTCCTTGATATGAGACATATCAGTAGTTTTATCAAAAATCACACTAAAAAATGTAGCATTATTAATTCGAGATATAATTGTTTCCCGAATTTCTTTTTCACAGTATTTAATCAATTCGTTCTGAGTAGACTTGGATATATACGTTACTCGCGATGAAGTTTTTATTTAAATGATCTTGCAGAATATTATCTCCCGATTGAACTCGAAATATAAGGAGTTCTCTAAAATTTCCTTCATTTCCATCAAATTTTAAATGTATTAAGGAGGTTCGAGCGAATCCTATGTTAAATATTTTTTTCAAGTTTCAGCTTTGAACCTTTTTATTCATGAAGATCAATACTTTATTTATGTCCTCTCAAAATTTGAAAGTAATCCTGCGTTTAGTTTATCCGGAGAAAAAAAATTCAAAAATGATGATTTTTCGAATCTTATACACAGGGCCTATGGCAGACAAGCTTCCGTCACGTCTTTATTTATTTTTTTCGGTATTAATTTCCCAATTTTAGGGAATAAAAAACTATATACAATAAACTTAGATAATATTAAAACACGATAATATTAAAGCAATGTGATGTTCCCGATGTAATTATTTAAATAATTAAAGTTATTTTTTTTTGTTTTGAATCTTGTTTATCGACAGTAATTCACATGACAGATGGTTTGGCAACGTCGTCGATAACAGCTGATTGTGAGAGAAAAGAAAAACATGGAAACATTTGAACGTCTGTGGAACTATTTGATAGAATACACTCCAGCTTTTTACATAGATTATCAATATTTTTTTTTTTTTTTTGTAATTCGAGGTTTTCGGCCTACATCTTGGGCTTATAACATTCTGATCCCTTTACAACCAGCCGACTAATAACACTGATGTTGCCAGATCTTTTTATGTCACCTTATAAGCCAAAAATATCGAAGTGATTTAATAACTTTATTATATTAAATAAATAATAATTACCAATTTTTAAATTTGTTATGTTATTATAAATAAAAATAATGCATTTTAACAACTATTAGGATAACTGAAAATATAGAAAAATTCAAGCACTATTTTGACTCATTAGTTACGCTTGAACCTCCTTAAAGACCCGTCATCTCGATGGCCACGTAAAGGAATATTTTGTTTTCCCAAAAATATGATTGATTCAATTATATATGGGTCGAAGTCTTGGGTTGGTTTTCTTCAATTTGCTTCCATCACATTTGATTTCATTGATTTGGTATTTTTTTGTCAGGACAATGATAAGTTTGAAGAAAACATTTACCTTTCAGAACATTATCTACATGGTAATTGTCTTTTGAAGTGAAAACTTCTATAGCCGCGCTGAACGACATTTGGGTAGGGGGTAAACTGATACATTTGCGTCATCGTCATCAATAGCTGCGTTCTATAGAAAAAAATTTCTATTACTCAAAGATGTGTTCAAAAGAACGCATCTATACGCATATGTATAAAGTTGGCTCTGAACGTCAAACTTAATAGTCAAAGTTTTTGGCAGTGTTGACAGAAAGTTGCGTTTCTAAAGAAATATCAACACGTAGAATTAGTGTGCAGTACAACAGTAAGTACTTTTACCGGATGTAATAGTAGATGTACTAGTGCTGGATTATTTTAAAGTTTTTGGCAGTGTGATATTTCCATAGAGGCGCTGCGTTCTGTACGCAGCGCCTCGAAGGAAATATCAACCCCTATAATCAGTGTCTATTACTCAAAGATGTGTTCAAAAGAACGCATCTATACGCATATGTATAAAGTTGGCTCTGAACGTCAAACTTAATAGTCAAAGTTTTTGGCAGTGTTGACAGAAAGTTGCGTTTCTAAAGAAATATCAACACGTAGAATTAGTGTGCAGTACAAGAGTAAGTACTTTTGACGGATGTACTAGTAGATATACTAGTGCCGGGCTATTAAAATGTTCAGATTACTGGATTGTATCGAAGAATTCATTGGAAAATCACGAATCAGACCTATCACAGTTTTAAACAACCAAATGTAAGGTGCTCTCCAAAGGAAGGAAACTCCAAAATAAAATTAATAGTCAGCGATATAGAGATAAGAATAAGAAAAAAGTCTTGCAATAGTTAATTCAGAAATTTCTAAACATCTAATAATCACAGCTGAGAAGGAGGAAAAATTAAACGTTTGAATATTCCACGTAAAGAATATTCCAAACAAATAGTTATTTACATTGGAGTGCGGAAACGTTGATTTTACAATGCAACAGCTCGTTAGGGGAACGAGCCCGAAGGGCGAGTTCCCCATTTGCTGGAGCATTGTAAAATCATTTCCGCACGAAATTTGTATTTGATTTTTTGAGATTTTTTGGCTGACAATTATTATTTAAAAAACAAATAGATTTAGATTATTTACAATATTGGAAATTATTTAATTTTGTAATGTCTTATTTTCTACATTATCGTGAGAAATATGGTGTAAAGTAGCGTTTTCTAAATTATATTTTATTGTCTTATACTTAATTTATTTTGTAAGTGTCCCTGATAGGTTAAAATTTACTGGTCACTTTACCGCATCGTAAGCTAGCTTTACAATTCATGAGGCCAAAAAATTAATTTCAGTTTCTAAAAGTCAAAATTTCCATAACTCACAAATTTCAGACCCATCAACAAGAAATGTGCCATATATCCTACCAATTCATTTTGCTGACTTATCAACACAGAATCAACCAAACATTCCGAATTAAAATTCATATTTTGATGATGACATTAACAGTCATTCTCCTTCAGAAGTGAGTTATGTTTCAGAATTACATAAAATAATACTAACAAACTATGTACCAAATTTGATTAATTAACTTACTGATAAATCCTCAAAACCGGTTTTAAAGCTGTTTTTTTCAAAAGTTTTCACTTCAGTCGGCAGTGCCTGACTGCCTATATATTTTTTTTATGATGCAACAGAATATGTTATTGCCAGAGTCTGTGCTTTTCGTAAAATCTTGTAATGCCTCTGTAACCATAAGGTTTACAGAATTTGTTTTGTTATGGCCTGTTTTTCCGTGCATAAACAACACACAATATTTACAAAAAAGTTCTTGGCTTGATGGTGAATATACTAACCAATGATATTTTTGTACATGATGCCAAGATAAATCCCGTTTTATTTGCTTTATTGCTCTGTCTACATTTTTGTTTTGAATCGAATATGGAAAAACGTATCCTTTAGGACTCCAACTATGTTCTAGAACAGGGGTTCCCAACCTGAGTTGGGATGAGAGGGGTCCCCCAATGAGTGATGTGAGCGACATGCTATTAATAGCTTCTGAACGCATGAGCAGTGAGCACGCGAACATTACTCAGCTGCTTGTCTCTGCAGGAGTGAAGGAGACGGCGCCGGGGGCGGTGCGACGGGAACTGTCTTACCCCTCTTCTCCCACGGCCCACACTATTAATAACTTCCCCTGCGCCTACATTCTTCCGCCTCACAATATTGCCAGAGATTGTGCAAGTTCATTGTTCGCAGTTCGTTGAGCGTGTTGTGATTTCGTATAAGAAAACTGAACTATGAAACGATTTCTGACGTCCTCTTCTACTTCAAAGGATTGTGCTAAAAAACCTAAATCACTGACCAATCGTAAATAGGATGAAAGCTACTTACAGTACGGTTTTTTAGTGAAGCCAGGGACTGAAACTAGTGACATTCCTATTCCTCAATGTGTTGTATGTCTTGAAACACTTTCGAACCAAAGCATGAAGCCTTCTTTACTGATGCGACACCAAAATACTAAGCACCCTGCTTTGATTGGTAAGCCCATTGAATTTTTTAAATGAAAATCTAATTTCTTCAAGAAGAAACCCAATGTTTAACGAAGTTTGTCAATACTGATACTAAGTTGATAAAGGCGTCATACCTTGCTAGTTTAAGAATTGCAAAAGATCGAAAGCCTCACACAATCGGTGAGACGCTTTTACTGCGGGCCGCTATGGATATGGTCCAAGCTGTGTTAGGAGAAAAGGCAACCAAAGAAATTAAAAAAATACCACTATCAAATAACACATTAAAGAGACGAATTGTCGATATGTCTAATAATATTGAAGAACAACCGGCTTTAAGACTCCAAGAATGCACTTATTTTGCACTTCGAGTTGACGAAAGCACCGATGTTACAAACATGGCGCAGCTACTTGTTTTCGTGCGATTTGATTGTAATGAAGAGGTGATAGAAGAGTTTTTGTTCTGCAAACCACTTGAATCAAATACCACAGCGGGACTCATTTTTAAGGTAATTGATGAATATGTGCTCCAAGTAGGCATTCCCTGGTCCAAGTGTATTGGCTTGTGTACAGATGGGGCTAAAGCTATGTAAGGAAGATTGACAGGCCTAGCAGCAAAATAAAGGAAGTTGCTCCTGAATGCAAAAGTACGCATTGTGTCATGCATCGAGAAGCATTAGCTGCTAAAAGTAGGGGCTCTAAGTAGGGTAAAGGCAAGGGCTCTAAACACAAGATTATTCTCCTTGATGTGTGAAGAAATGGGTGGTAAGTCCAAGACTTTACTCCTGCATACAGAAGTGAGGTGGTTATCTCGGGGGAAAATTTTGAACCGTCTCTTTGAACTGAGATCTGAAGTTTTTATATTTTTAAGTGAAAAAAATCATGACATGAAAAAAATGTTTACTGATGAAGAATGGTTGTCAATTGGCTTATCTAGCCGATATTTTTGACAAACTCAGGTACCAAACACAACAGCCTTCAAAGCCAGTGACAAAATAAACTCCTGCAAGAGAAAGCTGGTCCTGTTTTGTACACAAATACAGAAGAAGAATTTATCTGCATTTCCCACTCTATCATCATTTTTTAAAGAAAATGAAATATCTCCAATGCCAGATGTGGTTGCAGATTGCAGATATCATTGTTCACTTGGAAGGCCTTCAAAAAAGCTTTAAGAAGTATTTCTCTGAAGATTATTCAAAAGTGGACTGGATCAGAAATCCTTTTTCAGGACCTCACCAAATGAATTGGAACTAAAAGAAAGTTTTATCAATCTTACAGAAGATAGTTCCATGAAAGGTTATTCTAAAACCAAGTATCCTTAGATCCTCCGGCAAGCTCTGCTATTTTTTATGCCATTTGTTACGAGTTACTTGTGTGAGAGTGGATTTTCTGAACTCTTGTACATAAAAAATATACATAGAAGCAGAATAAGTGTTGAAGATGACTTAAGAGTGAAGATAAGTTCCCTTACTCCTAATGTGGATATTTTAATCACAGACAAACAACAACAAGTTTCGCACTAAAAACTATAAAAATATAATTTGTATGATAATTAATTTTTTGCTGAGTTTGTACTAATTTTATATTTGTATGTTTTAGACCCAAATAGGGTAATTACCATTTTAATCTTTTTATTTCTCCTTTATTATAAACATGTTATTATAAATAACCAAATGTCTAACCATTAAATATGAAGTTTTTTCAGGAATTTAATTCAAAAAGCCTTTGAACACTTTTAGAAGAGTAAATATTACACGTTTATTAAAATATAAAACTCTTGCAATTCAAATTTTGCGGGCATTCATTCAGGAAAATTTTATGGCCAGGTCACTGAAATATATACTATTTTTTTTAACATATCAAATTATTTGGATAGGAAAAAATAAAGTACATATATGGAAGCAAAAAATAGTTATTTACATTAGAGTGCGGAAACCTTGATTTTACAATGCAACAACTCGCCTTTCGGGCTCGTTCCCCATTTGCTGGAACATTGTAAAATCATTTCCGCTCGAAATTTGTATAAGATTTTTTGGCCGACAATTATTATTTAAGAAACAAATAGATTTAGATTAATTACAATATTGGAAATTATTAAATTTTTTAATGTTGGTACTCACAAACTTTGACATTTTTACTAATTCAAATTTATTAGGTACATAATATGTCATTTTTCCAAATGTCAGACGCACAGTAAAATTTAAAAAATCACTCTTATTTTCTACATTATCGTGACAAATATGGTGTAAAGTAGCGTTTTCTACATTAGATTTTATTGTCATATACTTAATTTATTTTGTAAGTTTCCCTGAAAGGTTAAAATTTACTGGTCACTTTATCGCATCGTAGCCGTACTTTGTGTGTACAACATTGTGTGTAAAAATCTAGTTTCGCTGGACGCATACATGATGTCAAAGCTAGCTTTACCATTCAGGAGACCTAAAAAGCATTTTTCTACTGATATATGTGAAAATGGCATTTTTCCACGGCTTACTTTACCTGAAAGTGACTTTTTTTCATTCTAGAGATGAAAATATTTTCACATTTAGAGACGAAAATTTAAATTTATGATTTTCTCGATTATAATACTAAACCAAATACAAACCAAATTTGCATGGACTTTCTTATTAATTACATCAATTTCAATGAAATATTGTATGTACAAACGTAAAACGAGCCTGAAACTATTTAAAAAACCGAAATAAAATTAGATCATTCGACTTGAAATGTATCACCTTCTATGAGAATGCTATATCGACCAAACCAACAATTAAATTTGTATTGACAGTTCGCTTCGAATTGGATTTTTTAAAGTCGAATTATGGATTCTACAACCGAAATCAGTAGAAAAACTTTAAATAGAAAAAATGTTTTACTACTCGAGATGAGTTTTTTTTTTGTTCGGTGTGATTGCTAACTCGCTGGCGCTCGTGAGCAAACTCCCACCTCACAAAAAGAAAAACGCCATTATATACTATTTTCAAATTAACTTTTTGTATTCCCTTAGAAATATATTTTTGAGTACTTTTAGCACATGCTAAGAATTTTTTTGTTGATAACTGTATTGCCCATTTCAGTTGATTATTCGCATTCTTACTTATCAGATTTTCTTTGGTCTGATTCGTTTCTTAAACTACCCATAATATTATAGACACCCAGTATAGACACAGCACTTCCTTCCGAACAATGATTTAACCTTTATTATACTGATTTTCAGATCGATTAGTAAACCTAGTTGGCCTGAATTTTTTTTTGATAAAAAAAAATAAAAAACGAATTTATTTGTTTAAATGTTTTAAAATAATAACATAAACAAAACAATTTTACAAATACAATATTTAAAAAATAAGTTTACAATATATATATATATATATATATATATATATATATATATATATGTTGTATTTGAGGTTTTCGCGGATAGATACCTGTGTTGTATTGTTTTCTCAAATCATTGTACAACGGACCTCCACCCTCAAAATGCAATCATATCCACCCTCAAAATGCAATCCCAGACACCCCAGACTCATGTACGACCAACAAGACAAACAAACAACCGAACCGAAGCACCGCACACAACGCGCATGACCCGAAGCCAGACAGCTATAAGTAGTCGCATCGCACGAACAAGCTCTCAGTATGCGTCTAACGGTTGACCCGTACGGACGCATATATCTCTTGAGAATGGCGAATGTTAGTTCGCCGAAACGTCGAGAATCCGGTTCTTTTCAGAGCCAACCCTCAGCATCAACGCGGAATCCCCGAGAAAACAATACAACACACACACACACACATATATATATATATATATATATATATATATATATATATATATATAAATTTTATTTAAAGAATTTGAAAATGAAAATATATTTTTTTCGTCCTCTTCCATGTTCTTCTAGCTATACCATAACTATTTGCCATTCTGTTGCTATCACTTTTATCAACATATCCCATGTACCTATTATAGTCTTCTACTATAAGAGGTGATTGATAGCAGTGGCGGCTCGTGGATGATGTTTGTGGGAGGGCTGGAAAAAATTATAATAAAAAATCACTACGAGTTGAAAAACCCGC
This sequence comes from Phosphuga atrata, assembly GCA_944588485.1. Taxonomy (NCBI): domain Eukaryota; kingdom Metazoa; phylum Arthropoda; class Insecta; order Coleoptera; family Silphidae; genus Phosphuga; species Phosphuga atrata. The sequence goes on from OX155894.1 coordinate 30,886,757, forward strand.
ATTTTCATTAACACATACAGAAACATATTGAATTGTTTAATTCAGTGACAACCTGTTAACCAATTATGCTTCATATAAATGTTGAAATTAAATTTTGGGTCATAATTATTTGAACGACTTTGTGACACTGGACAAATATTTAAATCTGGAGTTAACCGTCCTAATGATTTAATTTCATTTTTTTCTTGAAATTCCAGTCGTGCAAAGTTCATCCTTAGCAAATGCATAACTGAATTTTTTGCTTCGTTCATTTCTAAAAAAATGTAATTAAAATTAAATTCAAAAATAACTATCTTACTTTCTATGTGTATAGCTAAGAACTACTTATTTATTAATACTTTGTTTTAAATTGTCCACTTTTCAATTTTCCACCAATTAATTGTCCACTTAAGGTTTTTGCCGTTGCCGAAACTCGAGTTCTTATAAACAAACTCATAAAATGCCTAAAATATAGAGTGCGGACTGCAATGTTTGCAGCCCACGATATACATATTACAAAAACGTATATCGCGGGTGGGGGTAACCAACTGCAATACTGCAGCCCGAGATATGAATATACAACAGCACTAAATTACACAATACACACATACAGAGCGCCTATCGTGGTATTTATTACCTACAATTCAAAAAATAAATATACTACGAACGGAAAAATATGTTTTTGTAAAATAATTGTATACTAATGGAATAGTTTATAATAATTAAAAAAATGTTTTCATTGTGGCGGGAGAGCTGCAGCACTGCAGCCCTTACCTCACTGCAGGCGAGCCGCCACTGTTTGTTAGCATTTCCGTAATTATCTTTGAAATTGCCTTCTTTTGGAGGTAGATGCAGATTGGAAAGAACATATACCTCAATTTTGTCCTTCCAACAAACTGCACAAAGAGTACCTTTCACACTTGAAATGATATCATCTTTTTTTAGTTTTAGCACTTTAGGATCAAAATTTTGTGGCATACCACAATTTTGGCATTTATATCCTTGAGCAGCAAGTCGCCAAAAAGAGCAGGAGAACTAAAATAGCTGTCCATATATACTTTATGGTCAAATACTACCACTTTCTCTACTAATTTCAAAACTGTTTAGTGGGTTGGCGATATAACATTTCTAGCGTTTTGTCTATATTTGCCAAGATACACTTCCATATCGTAAGTGTAGCCCATAGCATCACACAACTTATAAAGTTTTATTCCGAAGCGTTTATGTTTTTTTGGAGCGTTTGAAAACGCTCGAAAAAGCGAAAAAGCGTTTTGAAGCGTTTATGACATATTGTTTGAAATAGAATATTAAAGGACGAGTTCAGTCAGCGCGACTTTACAGCACGCGTCCAAGTTTGGAAAACGACGAGCGTAGCGAGGAGTTTTCTAATGGACAAGTGATGAAAAACGCCTGACGGACAAGTTTTTTAATATTTTTTCTATTTTGCGCCCTTTTATGCCATGTTATGCCATTTATAAATAAAAAAATCGCCCATACATATTCATAAAATTTTATGGTGGTTGGTTACACTGAATTAATTATTTAATTACAATTAAAATGGGTGAAAAAATATCTTGCTCTCCACTAGAATTGAAAGAAATAACTGCAAATACAGTGAATAAATTGTTGCCAGATTAATCGCGAGCAAGATATGAAAAAGAATACTGCAAATTTAAGTGGGTGTAAAGTGGGAGTGGTTTAATCTAAATAAAGTTACAGTTGTTTCAGAAATTGTTTTACTTGCTTACTTCGAATTACAACATAAGAAGTATATACCATCAAGTTTATGGACGATATATTCTATGTTGAGGTCCTGTTTATCTATACATAAGGATGTAGATAAATCCAAATATTGTAAATTGCAGGCCTTATTGAAACGGATATCTCAGGGCTACACACCTAAAAAGTCGAAGATTTTAGAAGAAGATATTCATAATTTTATAAGGGAAGTGGATGATAAGTCTTATCTGGCTATGAAGGTGGATAAATTTGTATGTATATTGCAGCTTTGTATGTAACGGTATTAATTATAGATCGTCTTGATAATGGGTTATAATGGTGTGCGTTGACGTCAGGAATTAATGTATATGTCTGTCAATGACATAGAATACAGATCCGATTCCATCATTGTGTCTGTATCTAAAACAAAAAATTACATTCCAAGTATGTTTGCAATTATAGTCCACACCTTTTTTCCTCATTGGATTGACTTAATTAAAAAATATGCTAACACGTCCTAATAATGTTATGCATAAGAGATGTTTCTTAACTTTTAATAACGGTCATTGTATTAATAGTCCAATTGGTATTAATATGGGGAGAATATCAAAAGACATTGCGACATTTCTCAAATTTCCAAACTGTGATCTTTACACTGGACATTGTTTCCGAAGAAATAATGCGACACATTTGGCCAACCATGGTGGTGATTTGTTGAAAGTAAAAAATCATGGTGAATGGAAGTCTACTACTGTTGCGAAGGGGTATGTTGACGCTTCGTTAAAAAAGAAGATTGACGATATCTTGACGATATTGATGATACCTAAAATGTTTCGGTCTGAGCAAGCAAATATCAACTTACCTGGATGTTCTTCTAGTGCCCCACATTTGCTATTTGATAGCAACAGTAGTTGTAGATATAATGTCCCTGGTGTGAGTGTTACTGCTCAAGAATCCAATGTTACTATAAATATTTTTAATACTTGTACCATGGAAAAGAATTTATATGTGTTATATCATTTATTATCATTAATTAATTAAATTTGTGTATTCACGATTTCCACACACGGTTTCACGATTTCCGATCTTCTTCTTCAAATGCCATCTCCTCTTAAAAGGTTGGCTATCATAACTGTTTTCACTTTTGATGTTGTAGCTCTAAACAACTCAACGAAACTATAGTTGTACCATTTTCTTAGATTATTTAACCAGGAAATGCGTCTTCTACATCTTACTTTCATCTTAGCTACATTCAAAACTGTCCCCCACGGAGGTCCGAATACGGGACTAGCGACTCAGGTATTTTCACTTTGAAATTAGCCATGTTGATTAACTAGGGATATTTAATCAGGTAGTTTCCCATTGCTTTCCTGATTCCAATGCCGTTGACTATTTTTTATAGTTCGCCCGCCTTCGGGGGCGATTTCTTACCCCCAGGACAATAGAGTGCCCTTCCGTTATCATTTGATATTGGTTAATTGCTTATACCGGCGCACATTCGGTCTATTGTATAATATTCAAATATTATTATATTACTTTTTTTTAAGTCCCATAAAGAAAGAAAAAGAATATGTGACACTAAAATAATTTGACGTTCGAAGGATAATTTTCTTGAAACCAAATTCACTTTGTTTTTAACACAATTTTTAACACTAACACCAATCTAAAGTTAATTTTTTCCTTTTTTCACTATAAATTTCCCTCTATATAAACTTTATACCATTCAAAAAATACATAATTTCAATGAGCAAATTTTTGTGATTGTGATTCCACACATCACATAACCTCAAAACTATCTCGCCGAAAATTTTACATCACTGACAGCTCTGAATTTCTGTGCCAACTTTGAATAAATTAACTAACTAAAAATATTACAGCACTCGGCGAGCCATTACCGCACGCATATTAGTGCTGTAATGAGTCTATTACAGACGCAAAATAGAAAAACAACCTTTCCTTTGAATTTTACTATTACCTCATCGAGCACTAGATGTTCTGATGGATTATACATTTAATCAAATTTCCGTTTTAGAACTGTAAAAATGTTTCTTACTTTCCACAATCTATCGTAGTCGTCATCTATCTATCTATCGTATTTCTGTCAGGTGGATTTTCGTTATCGGCAAAATTTCAAAAATATGTAGAAAACGATCCCTAGTCATAACTTTAGAATAAAATGGTGTTTAATATTGTTCCATTCTTCACCAATAATCTTTGATTGAATCTCAATGGCAGTGGTCAATTTGAAGTGCTAGTACTAGAAACTTATATAATTCATTCATCGTAATGTTTTGCGAAGGAGCACCTGTTCCTGGTCTAGTAGCAAAATAATGTTGATAGTATTTTTTACTTTTTTCAAAAATAATATCAAACACGTAGATTGTAGATAGAGCTTACAATACCGAACTAAAATCTGAATACCGGTATTTGATATTTGAAATATCGGGATACCGGTATTAAAACCGGTATTATTAATAAAAAATTTACTAGTTATATTTTTACTTACCTCAGTTATTATATTGACTTGTTAACAAATAATATATGAAATCCAATAAATATTGTTCTGAAATGAGTAGATATTATTTATTTTATTACATAGAGAGTAGGGATAGATAGATACAAAAAAACGTGCAAGTAAAAAAAGTACATATTAAATTCTATGTTACATTTTACATATAATAGGCTCGTAATGGCATTATATAATAAAAGAAGCAAAATATATAATTAAATTGGAAAGTATTTATGAAATAATATTAATAACTTGCGTTTTGTTTATTAAAGTATGCTCTTAAAAAACATAAACAATCAATCGTTTCATCATCAAGCGAGGACCGAATTTTCGTACAAATATAACCAGCCGCCGAAAAAGCTCTTTCTGATTCTACAGTTGTCGGCACTATTGTCATTAAAAAATCATACACATTTTGTAAATACGTTACTTTTGTTCCTGTTTTTTTCAAAAAAAGTAATTTCATCTTTTATTTTTTGTTCCAGACCTGGAATTTTTTCAAACGCAGGCACGGGTGAAGTATTTAGTGTTTCGTCTATTGCTGCCTGTAGTTTTTTCTTTAATGCGTTTACTTTTACCTTGTCAGATTCTAATACTGTTTCATTACTAATTTGGGAAGATATCGGAAGGGATGCTTCTTGCACAACTTCCATATCTTCTGTATCTTCTAGATTTTCATGTGTGAGCCGTTTAGTGAAGCTTACAATTTTTTTAATGATTGTAAATTTGGATATGCGTTTAAATACTTCTCCAACATCTTGTGAGCCCTTTTGCAGATACTGAAGTATTTGTGATAATTCAGTTCGTCGCAGTTAAATTCGAGATTTTAATGTTTCCAATAATTCTAATGCAATTGTAGATTTTTGCTGGGAAAGAGTATCTAACATAAATGTTTAAGAAGCGTCAGCCGTCAAAAGATTTGCATCTTTTCGCCATAATGCATCTACTGTTAATTTTACAGAAGTTAGAGCAGCAATAATTGAAGATAATAAATTAAATTCTTCGTCAGAAAAATGAATATCAGAACTAATGTCAATAAGCGCTTTTTGAATACAAAATTTAATTTCTTCAAATTTTTCTAACATAAATAACATACTGTTCCATCTTGTTTGACAATCTAATTTTAGCGCTGTTTCTTTACCTAATTGTTCTCTCACGTACTTTTGTAAATGTTTATCATTTTTAGAAGGGGAATTTTTAAATGTTTTTACTACTTTCCGATTTTTTTAAACTAGAGATGATATACCAGTATGTCTAATATTTATATTACTTGTAGTAATACTGGCATCTAACTGTATAATAATTCCATTACCATCTTCTTCGTCGATATCGTCGTCATACTCGTCATCGTCAACATCATTATAATTTTGCTCCACACTCGGGTTCAAAGTTGACTTATGCAAAACATCAATAATTGCTAAATTTATGCAATGTGCCATACATTGTTGATGTTCAGCCTCTATAATTTTCCCTAATTTTACCATAACCGACGCACCGTCAGTAGTTACTCCAACTATGTCTTTAGATATATCTAAATTAACATCTTTCAATTTTTCTTCTACAAGGGATAAGTATTTTTCTGCTGGAACGGATCGGACTAATCCGATATTCCACATTCTTCCTCCAACAGAATGTACATTAATGTTTATGTAGCGCCGATTACGAATAGATGTCTATTCGGCAAATGTGATACTGAAACGTTTACCTTCAGATTTCAGTCTAAAAATTTCATGCACTGTAGACTGTTTAATAATATTACTATATTCAAGTACCATATTTCTAATAGTGGCTGCAGATTTTGGTATGTCTTTGAATCCTCTTGCCTTTAAGCCTTCTCTTATCTCATACGATTTTATAAAAATATTAAGACAAACCTTCGCGAGCTGTCATTCGGGCAAGCACTTTTTCGGCAAAGTTTTTCGTTTTTATTATTTTTAAAATAATTTGTTATTAACAATTTAGGCTGTTTAGAAACACTTGATTCGACATCATTTGGGGATTCACTTTTCTTTTTAAGATTTAGTCCATGTATCGTTTTTAAGTGAGTATGAAGGAGACTTGTGGATCCTCCTGTATACTTTATTTCTTTCGCGCACTTTTTACATTTAGAAACCTGTCCGTTTTTTTCAATCAAAAAATGATTCCAAACTGAAGTTTCGTCCTGTCCTTTTCGGTGCTCCGCAAATGTATTCATCTTTCAGGGGTATAGCAGTTTATGCTTATTAATTTTAATATTTGTAAATTAATCGAACTTAAATTAATCCAAATATAAACTTGCCGTATCATATAATTCATATGGATTAATCAGTATTTAAATACCGTTATATAATTTCAAATTATTATAAATAAAACCAGAAAACATGCAACATGAAAAGTGCACATAATCCACACACCACAAGACACAACAGAATGAACAATAAAATTGAAAATATAAAATATAATTTTTACTTGTAAACACTACAGCTGATTTGCAAAATTAAACAATCTAATCTAAATTATTTAATAATTTTTGTGTTACACACTTTATGTATTCGTATAAACGAGACCTATTCATTGGGTAGTAGACGTAAAACATAAACAATCGCTTTATATTGCCGACTAATGCCGACACCGCCGCTTCTCGATTGTGCCATACTCGGCTCGGTATGTGTAATAAATGTGCCTGATATAGATTTAATACAATGAAATTGTTTGTTTATCTTAAAAAAAAATTTCTTATAATTAATTAATATTATTTTAAATTAGATTTATATTGTACATAAATTCAATTTTTATCAACTAATGTAATACCAAAATACCGGTATTTTTACATAAATACCGGTTTTTAATAACGGACAAAAATCGTCCGGGATTCCGGTATTCGGGATCCCGGAATCCCGGTATTGTAAGCCCTAATTGTAGATATGGTGGTGACGACTTGTACTGCGACCTTTATAGATCTATTGTACCCTACCCTCCTCCTCCAAGTGTTGGTGTACTTACCCATTTAGAGCGCCTTTTCTAAAAAACCTAATTCCTTTAGGAATTTCAGGATCTGGGTGGGATTCAAGGCCTGCAGCTCCTGTGTTTCAAGCAGTGAGCCCAAGGTACATCTGTCTCTTGCGGAGTAATGCTCCGCAGTCTTTGAGCTGATGTATGGGGGTTTCCTCTGCTGAGCCACAGAATCTGCATCCGTCATCCTCCTCTAGGCCTAGGGCCTTGAGACGTTTCCTAAGTCTGCAGTGTCCCGTCAGGACTCCTGTCAGAATTCTGAGCTTGTTCCTGCTTAGTTTCAGGCAAGCTTTTGTTCTCTTCTGGTTAAAAGATGCCAGCATCACTTTGTATTGCCTTAGCCCTGGAAGTTCTTTCCAGGTTTTCATCCATTTTCCTCTTGTTTCTTCATCTATACTTTTGTGGATGGTGTTCACACTCATACCGCAAAAGGATTCCGGACCTATAAAGGGGCTACTGGATCCCTTGTTTGCTAGGTGATCGGCTTCTTCGTTTCCGTCTATACCAGTGTGTCCTGGTACCCAGTATAGCTTTACTTTATTATCCCTGCCAAGCTTGTTCAGCTTCCCCACACAGTCCAGTTTGCCCATACCAGTTTGGATCTGATGGTGTATGAGCTAATGGCCTTGATGGCTGCTTGGCTGTCTGACAGGATAGCAATTCGTTTTTTTGCGGTAATTCCTGTGGAGGTTAAACTGTGCACGTCTTTCTATTGCGTGTACCTCTGCTTGGAAGAGACTTGGGGATGTTCCCATGGATTCGAAGTATCTGGTACGAGGTCCAAACACTCCTGCACCAGTGCCTTCCTTTGTCTTCGAACCATCTGAATACCACTTGATGGCATTTTGCTCTATGAGGTATGCTGAGGATTCGTCGCTCCAATCGGCTTTACTACTATCGACTTTACATCGGCTTTACAAACACGTGTTTGATATTGCGTTATCAGCAGCACTCCACTTTTGAGTAATAATATCTGAAAAATAAAATTATACATATTATATTACTAATGTGTTTCAGGAAATTTTCATTACATTGATTCACTTTGATTGAAACTAATTGTAATCTATCATAATCAAAGTTCCAATACAAAATTACATCAAAATAAATAAAAAGTAGAGTTATAATATAAATTCACCTTTAATAGGGGTTAAAAATCTCATATCTTTCACTATGATATTAGTATTTTTTGATATTAGTATTTTATGATATTAGTATTTTTTTGCACCTGTCCAGGTCATTAGATATACCATAACATTCGATAATGTTAGGACTAAAGCATTTCTTATATGCTTTCTATATGTATCATATTCTTTTATCATTCGTAGCGGAACAAAATAACAATATCAAGGAGATACAATATTACATATCTAAAAGAGGGTTTTCACTCCTACCAAACGATAGAATGTTTGGGATAGCAGAGGCATATTAGAAAAAATGAAAGAATTTACACACTAGCGGAGTATGAAAATCTTATTGCTGAGGCTAATGGAAAATTTTTAATAAGACGACCCATACCTGATAACATTATAGACATAAAAAATGGTAGCCAAACCATTATAAGAAACTGGTCCACTATCTGTGGATTACTATGGCTGAGGAGTACCCAAGGACAAAAAAAAAATAACTTTCTATTTCCAGTGCTTTTGGAATGAATCATTTCACCCTTTCAAGTCCAAACCGGGTCTTGTAAAAATAAGTGAATCCATAGACAAATATAACTTATGACTTAGTCAGTTATAAATTTCAACTTTTACAGTGGATGGGAACCAGGCCACCTTTACCATGAAATAACTCCTGACCATGAAATAATATGCTGGTAAAGTGCCAATACAGGAAAATAAAGTGACTGATTTAAAAAAAAAACTTGAAAAATATATTGTTATATAATAGCAAAGTACCAAAGTTTCTATGAAGAGGTTTTTGAATGGCCAACAACTTCAGCAAACAAAGAATACCAAGAAAATGATGACAAAACTATCTAAAATTTTTGGACTAATGCCTTTTCCAAAATGATCTCTTGATAACTCAGAAAAAGGCATTAGACAACCAATTTTAATTCAAAATATCATGATGAAAATTGTTTCTTTTTTATTAAAAAATATTCCAAAAACCGTCTGTTTTTTATTTATCAACCTCTATATTCGATTTCTTCGGCACGAATGACTTTTTTCTAAAGAAACGGTACTAACGTATTAACGCCACCACCTCCTATTTGTATTATTTTATAATGTTTTGCTTTAAAAGAAAGAAAGGAAAATAAACACATAGAACCAGACTATTTAAGAAAATGAAAATACAAGAAGACATAAATAAATAGTAAGCAAAAATTGTTAAGGTTTAGAATTGTTCTAACTCGAAATTAAAGTACAAAAACGACAGTGGAAAATGTATTTAATATTGAAAGTAAAAGAAAATACACGCGTTTATATAGTTATATATAACACGATGTTGTAAATAAAATAAAGTAAGTAAAAAGGTAATGCTTGTAGTGTATCTGAAGTCTGATCTGGAGGATATAAAACAATATAAAATTCCAAGGAAAGAAAATAATTTTAATCCGGGGGATAATAAATTCGAGGATAACATTTTTTTTTTTATGACTCATAGAAATTAAAAATATTCAGATTTATATATCTTAACACTTATATCAATACCCAGACGTTACTACGTTGTTCAATACCCGGGTACCCGTGTACCCGCATGAGTTTTTCATTCAATAAAATAATTTTAATACCCGGAGACTTTCACATTAAAACTCGGGATTACCCATAGAGTATTCCACTACCCGAAAAACCCTATTTCTATAAATGAAACCGCCGGGTGGGCAAAGTATGGGATCAAAATATGGTGGATAAGCGACGCCAAAAATTCATATCCATTGAAAGGTCAAATTTATAATGGCAAAATAACAACTGGCCGTGAAATAAATCAAGGCGAAAGAGTGGAAGAGAGTAAAAGATTTAGCTGCAAAATATAAAGGATCCGGAAGAAATATTACAATGGATAAATTTTTTACTACTTTGCCTTTAGCAAAGCATTTATTGTATGGAACCTAACAATTGTAGGAACATTGAAAAAAAAATAATAAAATACATTCTAGTAGACATGAAAGACATCTAAAGATCGTGAAAAATTCTCTTCTCTATTTGGGTTTCATGAAAAAGTTACTCTATGCTCTTATGTTCCTAAAAAAAAGAAAGTTGTTATACTTATATCTACGATGCACTAAGATTTGCAGCGATGACAAAAAAAAAAACAGAAATTGTTCAGTATTATAATAAACCAAAAATTTGTGTGGATATAATGGATAAGATGTTGGGCCGTTACACAATCCACAGACGGACTTTTTTAAATATTTTGGATATCGCCAGTCTTGCCAGCTATATCATTTATCATCTAAATAATGTAATTTTACGAAAATTAAGTGAAGAATTATGTATGACAGTTATTCAAGAACGATCTCAAAATAATTAAATTATTTCACCACCAGGGAAATTTCACCACTAGGATTGCCATAGAAAGCATATATGGAAAACCAATAGATCCTACAAGCAGGGCAACAACATCAAGTGAGCCATGCGGGTCTACTGAACCGACAGATTCCACTGGACGAAAAATAGTTGTAGGATCATGTCATATTTGTTACCAGGATGTCTATAAAAAAAAACGGAAAAAAAAACGCGAAAATCGTGTAAAGAATGTAACAAACCAGTTTGCGATTAACATTCAAAAGCAATTGTAAAATGTGACAATGTTGCCAATAATAAATTGAATATAAAAATATTTTATGTATAATTTATAATAAGTTTTATAATAAAATTAATTAAAAGTTAAATAAATCAGTTTATTTATATATTAAGTACTATTTTTGATCCCTAGAAATAAGTTTAATGATTTATTTATATATGGGTACACTGGTACCCCGGGTATTGAACAACGGGGTATTTGACTTTAAGTCCAAAAAGTTTATATATTTTTTGGCATATTTTATTATTTATGTATATGAATCGATGTCAATAGACTCAAATAACGAGGATTAAAAGGATTTTATGATTTTTCGTTAAACAAAAAAGATATGTGAGAGAACATGCAAAAGGGTACACGGGTACCCGGGTATTGACATAAGTGTTAATGTAAATGTTATTAGGTGTCCACAAACAAAATACATATTATATGTTTCACCACTTTATTCTACAATTTGCGTAGTCGCAATTGGGCGTGCTGTTATGGGCATACGCCGCGTAGTGGGTTCGAGATTAGGGTCGTCCATTAATCACGTGATGTTTTTAGCAACTTTTTAATTTACTGGTTTTACCAAAATCCTTTCAGAAGAAAGGTGGCATTGAAAATGTATGCATTCTTGGGCTAAGTCGGTCTCTAAATCATTAGGATACATTTCTTCCAAGAAAAGGACTTTTACCATAAGGGTTGATGATGAAAATTCACCCATTTTGGTACTATGGTAAACTTTTCATTGAACCTGTTGTAGGTCTGCTGTTGTTTTTTAATTCGGATACGAGTCTATCAATAAGGACGAGAAATGTATTTACCCTGGAAGTATCACTTGTAGTCCCTCTCATTTCTTCATCGCGTGTTTTATCATACATTTTTTTCCTTTTCGGTTGTCTTTTTCCCATGTCTTTTGTTTACTGCTTCGACACGCTTAATTCCATCGGCTTTTCTTCAAAATGCTTAAAATTCTCTCGTTCAGCTACGAAAAACTTGCAAAGTGATTCGTAAAGATCGGCAACAGTGATCACATCTACGGTAAAAGAATGCATTTGAATATTCACTTTGTTTATTCTTAAAAAAAACACACCACACAACAACCATTACCGCCATTTCCAGTTTTTCTAAATTTAAAAGTATTCCCGTCACTTCGTTTAGTTAATTATGTATTGCAAGGTTATGGAGGAAGAATTACAGACACTTGTTTGGTTGAATCGTGTGTTTTTATAAAAGGTTTGCAGTCAGGTATGTGTGTGATGGCTGATAGGGCATTCAAGCATGTAGAATCATTTTTTTTTCTCGAGCATGGAGTGAAACTAGTGCGACCTCCAAGTGTAAGAACTGGGATTAAACTATCAAAAACTGAGGCAAGGGAAACTAAAGAAATTGCGAGTTTAAGAATACATTGAGAGTATTCAGAGTTGAGAGTTGTCATTCGTTGCTTGAGAGAATTTAGTATGCTGAAACCATGCATGTGTAAATCATAATCTAGTCAAAGTACTTGATGATGTTATTACCATTGCCTGTGGTTTAATACATTTACAAGATTCTTTAATTAAATAAAACTACAATTCTACTATAAATAATATAAAAATTTATTATAAATACATATATATATAAACATTTATTTTATTTACCTACAAATTAAAAACACTTTTACACAATGATGGGTACACATTATCTTACCATGAAGAGACTAAAACGTTAACCAAACCTGATACATATTTATCATCAAATGTAACACTTATGATATCAACATTTTTATTTTGACTATATATATATATATATATATATATATATATATATATATATATATATATATATATATATATATTTACAATCAGCTACCCAGAAGTAACCTTTTCGTAGACCTGTCAAATACATTTGTAGCTGCATCTGCACATAATAGTTTTGGGTCGGTTTCCCATTTTCTATATAATTGTTCAGTCTTGACACTTAGTGGACACTTTATATTTCTATTATGCATCCACTTCGTCTACTATTAATGTAACTTTATATAACTGTACATGGACCTTGTGTTCTGGGCAGATTTTAGCTTTTATTATGCACAGATTTCCATCACGTTTAAGCTGAACGTAGCTCAGAGCGTCATCCCCATAAGAAGGCCTGGAGGATCTAAAACAAGGAAATCAATATAAAAGAATCTGTTTTAATTAATAAAAACAATATTTTAGTAACATAACCTCTAATATCAATCTATCAAAGTGTTTTTTATTAAAACTGATTTTATGAGTTTTGAACTTTTAAATTATTGTTTTCTAAATATTAACATTAAACTTACATTGTAGTTTTGACATTTCTAAACTCTGCTGAACAAAAGTATTTTTCTATTTTGCGTCTGTAATGGACTCATTACAGCACTCATATGCGTGCGGTAATGGCTCGCCGAGTGCTGTAATTTTTTTAGTTAGTTAATTTATTCAAAGTTGGCACAGAAATTCAGAGCTGTCAGTGATGTCAAATTTTCGGCGATATAGTTTTGAGGTTATGTGATGTGTGGAATCACAACAAAAATTTCCTTGTTGAAATTATGTATTTTTTGAATGGTATAAAGTTTATATAGAGAGAAATTTATAGTGCAAAAACAAAAAGTTAACTTTAGATTGGTGTTAGTATTAAAAATTGTGTTAAAAACAAAGTTTTTGGTTTCAAGAAAATTATCCTTCGAAACGTCAAATTATTTTAGTGTCAAATTTTCTTTTTCTTTCTTTATGGGACTTAAAAGTAATATAATAATATATGAATACTATGTAATAGACCGCGCTGGTATAAGCAATCAACCAAAATCAAATGATATCGGAAGGGCACTCTTGTCCTGGGGGTAAGAAATCGCCCCCGAAGGCGGACCAACTATAAGAAATAGTCAACGGCATTGGAATCAGGAAAGCAACAGGAAACTACCTGATTACATGTCCCTAGTTAATCAACATGGCTAATTCCAAGGCGAAAATACTGGAGACTCTACTCCCCTATTCAGATCTCCGGGGGGGCCAGTTTTGAATGTAGCTAGATTGTAGATTGTAGATATGGTGGTGACGACTTGTACTGCGACCTTTATAGATCTATTGTACCCCACCCTCCTCCTCCAAGTGTTGGTGTGCTTGCCTATTTAGAGCGCCTCCTCTAATCCTGACTCCTTTAGGAATCTCAGGATCTGGGTGGGATTCAAGGCCTGCAGCTCCTCTGTGTTTAAGCAGTGAGCCCCAAGGTACAGCTGTCTCTTGCGGAGTAATGCTCCGCAGTCTTTGAGCAGATGTATGGGGGTTTCCTCTGCTGAGCCACAGAATCTGCATCCATCATCCTCCTCTAGGCCTAGGGCCTTGAGATGTTTCCTAAGTCTGCAGTGTCCCGTCAGGGCTCCTGTCAGAATTCTGAGCTTGTTCCTGCTTAGTTTCAGGCAAGCTTTAGTTCTCTTCTGGTTGAAAGATCCCAGCATCACTTTGGATTGCCTTAGCCCTGGAAGTTCTTCCCAGGTTTTCATCCATTTTTCTCTTATTTCTTCATCTAAACTTTTGCGGATGGTGTTCATGCTCATGCCGCAAAAGGGTTCCGGACCTATAAAGGGGCTACTGGATCCCTTGTTTGCTAGGTGATCGGCTTCTTCGTTTCCGTCTATACCAGTGTGTCCTGGTACCCAGTATAGCGTTACTTTATTATCCCTGCCAAGTTTGTTCAGCTTCCCCACACAGTCCCATACCAGTTTGGATCTGATGGTGTATGAGCTAATGGCCTTGATGGCTGCTTGGCTATCTGACAGGATAGCAATTCGTTTTTTGCGGTACTTCCTGTCGAGGTTAAACTGTGCACATCTTTCGATTGCGTGTACCTCCGCTTGGAAGATACTTGGGGATGTTCCCATGGATTCGGAGTATCTGGTACGAGGTCCAAACACTCCTGCACCAGTTCCTTCCTTTGTCTTCGAACCATCTGTATACCACTTGATGGCATTTTGCTCTATGTGGTATGCTGAGGATTCGTCGCTCCAATCGGCTTTACTACTACACATTGCTGTGTAGTTTTTCTCGAAGTGGTATTTGCATACCATTTCGTCCTTTGGTATTTCCAGCCAGGGGATCTTGGCAGCGAGGCTGTTT
Organism: Phosphuga atrata; assembly: GCA_944588485.1. NCBI lineage: Eukaryota > Metazoa > Arthropoda > Insecta > Coleoptera > Silphidae > Phosphuga > Phosphuga atrata. The sequence goes on from OX155894.1 coordinate 30,901,799, forward strand.
CGGTCTCTGCTCCCGATTATTGTACCTCTGCCCATTCCTTCCTTGCTGAACCTTACGATCGCCGATCTGGCGGCGCTCTCCACCACAAGGTGCAGCGGAGTCAGATCCAGCAGCAGCTCCAATGCTGCTGTCGGACACGACCCCATCGCTCCCGTGATGCAGACACACGCCAGTCTTTGAGTCTTCTCTAGCTGTTTCCTCATAGAGGCCAGCTTGATTCTACTTCCCCACGCAACCGCCCCATAAGTGATTGCAGGTCTCACTATCATGGTGTACATCCATCGCAGGATAGTGGGGTTACAACCCCACGTTTTTCCTGCTAAATTTCTGCACACCATTAGGGCACGTTTGGCTTTACCTACCACTGTCTCAGCGTGTCTATTCCAGAGGAGTTTGCTATCTAGTGTGATACCCAGATACCTTATCTCCTGTTGGTATTCTACTGCCTTCCCATCTATGAGTATGGGATGCAGGCAGTTTAGTTTTCTCCTTCTAGAAAATGGTATCACCGTGGTTTTGCTCGGGTTGAGTCTCAATCCCACTGTTTGACACCACTTACTAGTTACTTTGAGGCCTCTCTGAACAATTTCACAGAGCGTTCCCTCAAATTTTCCTCTGGCCATTATGACTATGTCATCGGCGTAACCTTGACATTTGATGTCTAGGTTGTTTAGCCTAACCAGTAGTTCATCAACTACCAGGCTCCACATCAGCGGCGATAGTACACCTCCCTGTGGGCACCCTCGAGTTGTGGAGATCTTAATGGTATCTCTTCCCACTTGTGTCTCCGCCACTCTAGTTCTCAGCATTTCTCCCATCCACTTTGAGATAGTGCTGTCGATACTCCTTCTCTCGAGGGCCGCCTTGACAGCCTCGTGTGAGGTGTTGTCAAAAGCTCCCTCTATATCCAAGAAGGCACATATCGCTACTTCCTTTGTCTCTAGTGCTGCTTCTATTTCATTTGTCAGCTGATACAGGGCGGTTTCTGTGGATTTCCCTGCTCTGTAAGCATGCTGACTCTTGTGTAGTGGTGTACCTACCAGCACCATAGTCCTAAGGTAATTATCAATCACCTTCTCCATTGTCTTTAACATAAAAGATGTTAGACTAATGGGTCTAAAAGACTTCGGTTGAGTGGTGTCTTTCTTTCCCACCTTCGGTATAAATACCACCTTAGCCCTTCTCCATAGCTCCGGTATATATCCGAGCGCTAAACTACTTCTAAAAATATTTAGAAGATACGGCATTAGTTCTCTCTCTCCCTTTTGTAGGAAGGCAGGAACTAGTCCGTCCACACCTGGGGCCTTAAAAGGCTGGAAAGTGCCGATAGCCCATCTGATTCGGTTTTCCGTACAGATGGACGCTGCCCTCTTCCAGTCGGCCCGACTTGGTTTCCGTGGTTGCATCAAGCCCTCGGTCTCCCTGTATCTTCTGCATCCCGGAAAATGGGTTTCTAGTAGGAGGAGAGCTCTTTGCTCTTCATCCTCCGTGAAGGTCCCATCCGGTTTCTTGAGAGTGGTTGTCATTTCCACTCTATCCTTCGCTAGTGCTTTGTGCAGTCTAGCTGCCACCGGCGTGGATTCTATGTTTTCACAGAAGGTTCTAAAGTTTTCCCTTTTTGCCCTTCTGATCTCTTTATTGTAGGTGGTAAGCACCTCAGAGTATTCTAGCCAATTTCCGTATTGCTTGGCTTTGTTGAAAAGCCTACGTACTTTTGCTCTTAATGTAGACAAATTTTTGTTCCACCATTTTTCGTCCTTATGCTCCTTCACGGTTTTTACCGGGCAGCTGGATTCAAATGCCGTGGTGATTGCTACATTTAATTCTCCTACAGCCTGCTCCAGTACGGTGTAGTGTTTGATACCACCCCGCACTGTCACCTGCTCTAGGTTTTCTTTTAGTTGTGAACTAAACATAGGCCACACAGTTTGTCTGGGGTTTCGAATGGGGGTACTTTCCTCACTCGCTCCTTCCAGCTCAAACTCTATGATCCTATGATCTGACATTGAGGGTTCACTTGAAACCCTCCACTTTTTAATTAGTTTACTTACGTTAGCGCTACCTACCGTAATATCCAGTACCTCATTTCTGGCCTTAGTGACAAAAGTTGGTGTGTTCCCGACGTTGTACACAATTAAGTTCTCTTTAATGAGGTATTCTAAAAGGTACTCACCTCTCTTATTAGTGTCCGTGCTGCCCCACATCTCGTTGTGGGCGTTCGCGTCACATCCCAAGATGAGTGGCAGCCTTCTCCTAATACAGTGCTCGACCAGCCTTTGTACCTCCATGGGTGGTATGTTATTACCATCGCCAGGGAAGTATGCTGATGCGATCACTACTTCGCGGTGGAGGCCCTCGGTCTTGATGAGGACCTGTATAGGAACTAAGTCCCGCGTTAAGAATTCTGAAAGACATAAGTAATTAATGTCCTTTCTTACCATAATGCAAGTTCTAGGGGAAGCCTCACGGCTGTCCCATACCAACTTACATTCCCTGTTGCTGAGGCCTTTGATGTTACCTCCGTAGGTCCAGGGTTCTTGCAGTAGCGCTAGCCCTAGGTGTTGTTTGGTGAACATCCTAGCCATCACAGCCGAGGCTGCTCTGGCATGGTGGATGTTCACCTGGGCTACTTTGGTGCGCCTGCTGGTCATTCTTGGTTTATGACAGGAGGCGGCAAGTCCTTCTCTGTCTCCACCAGAACAACTTCTACCTCTTCCTCTGTAGACATAGCTTGACTGCTCATGTCTACGAGTGTGAGGTCGAGGTCGTCTTCCCGGTAGTCCGGGCTGACTTCCTCGTTCACAGCGTTTGTCGTTAAAGGTTCAGCAGAGGGAGCTGCCGCCACCGCTATTCCTTCCACCTCTGAAGTGGCCGTTGTTGCGGTCGTAACTTCCGAGGGAGGGGCCGCTGTGGCTGTCGCTACCTCTACATCCGCTTTTTGTGTGGCGTCGTTCTTCCGCCCATGGACTTTGATCCGCCCGAACCTAAAGTAGAGGCTGAATGTAGCTAACATGAAAGTAAGATGTAGAAGACGCATTTCCTGGTTAAATAACCTAAGAAAATGGTCCAACTATAGTTCCGTTGAGTTGTTTAGAGCTACAACATCAAAAGTGAAAATAGCTATCATGATAGCTAACCTTCTAAGAGGAGATGGCACTTGAAGAAGAAGATGTGTAAAAATCGTGAATACACATATTTAATTAATTAATGGTAATAAACGATATAACACATATTTATTTTAAATTCTTTTCAATGGTACAAGTATTAAAAATATTTATAGTAACATTGGATTCTTGAGCAGTAACACTCACACCAGGGACATTATATACAGTGCTACTACTACTGTTGCTATCAAATTGCAAATGTGGGGCACTAGAAGAACATCTGGGTAAGTTGATATTTGCTTGCTCAGACCCAAGCATTTTAGATATTCCGTTTGCGATGAGTTTATTCCCTTGATGGGTCAAGGGGAAACTCAAAATACTGGGCATAAATATTGAAGGCTGTCGTGGACAATTGTATTATAATGCCACAAACATGTCTGGTGCATACAATGGCTTTCAGGCTAAAATTCAAATCTAAGCACCTTTTGCTTTTTTCGTTCCTTGCTCTCTCTTACATTCTTCAAGATTACACTCTTCAAATTTAGGGGCAACTGCGACTGCTGAATCTTGCACAGAAGCTTGCCACTTCTTTATATTGCTTCAAGATATCTACGTTTTTTTATATAAATTCGTCACAACGCTGGCAAAAATTATTGACTGAAATTGTTGAAGGGAAAAAGCTAAACACAATAAATTTGACAGGTTGGTCAGCTAGAGAGGACGCATGTAGAAGTTTGAGAGATTCTTGAACACGAAGTTCTTAAAACTTTGGAATCAATCAAGGATGATTGTACTGTAAAGCCTGTAACGCAAAACGAAGCGTAGGGAATACTTTTAAATTTAGAAAAATTGGAAACGACGGTAATGATTGTTGTGGGGAATGTTGTTTTGGAAAGAATAAACAAAGTGAATATTCAAATACAGGCTTCTGCCGTAGGTTTGATCACTATATAATAGTCTAAGAGCCAGCTTAAATCTGACAATACATATTTTACGGTACCTGAAATTTCGTCCAGTGAGACTGCTATACCTAGTAAACAAGCAATGGGTACTAGCTAAGCCCGGCCGCGGTAGGTTTGGGGTCCCTCAGGTGAGCCAGGTATAAAAATTAAGTAAATTTTTAAAGTATTTTACGGCATCTGCCGTTTTAATATGTTATAATATACCTCTAGAAAAATTGAAAAATAACTATGGCTGCCGATTTTAAAGGTTGCAACAACGCCACTTTTCAAAATTCGAAAAAAATTAAAATGTTTTTTTAAGTATTTTACGGCGTCTGCCATTTTAATATATTATTTATTGAACTATTTTAAGCTAATATTGAAAATGGCTGTCATTTTTTCCGGTTGTAATCCGGTTTACAGCGAAACCTTACCTGCAGTCCGTGCTTAGAAAACATATAGTACAGTAAGAGTAGTAGTTTTTGCTCCCTCTCTCTCTCTTTCTCTCGCTTTTGATTTATGATATAGTATTTTCGTACTCATTTTAGTCAAATATTCTCTTCTTTTATGTTAGGGCTGAGTGGTGGGGATTTAGTTCCTTTTACTAACACAAAGGCACACCTGGCCCAACGGTTCACAGCCAAATATTTTTTAGTTCTTTTCTAATCTTCTACAGAGTTGCATGTTGAAAGTATTGAGACATAATACTGTGAATAGAAGTTTCCATTTATTGATTATTAATTTCTTTTCCATTACTTCATCAGTATGGCTGATAATTTAAAGTGTGTGATTTGTGCCTCGACAGAAGAAGAAGAGAAGGTGCTTTTATTTTCTGAAGAAACTTTAAAAAAGTGCCGCGTATTCTAGACTTACGAAAGCATCATAACCTTACAAAGATGTAATTTTACCTTCAGATCTTTATGACTGTGGCCATCACCGCAGTTGTTATCGGGTTTTCACAGCTTTAAAGTCGAAGTTTTATGAAACGAAAGATACAAAAATAAAAGATGTTACGTCATCAACATCTCAATCTAATACGTTATCAAAGGAATCACTATCTGCTCAGCAGCCTTCAACATCAACATACAATTCTATGATTGCTGAAACTGTGACTCAAGATGTTAATTTATCTATAGATTCATCTGCATTTGACGAAGTTGTAATAGAGAGTAATAATTCTCAACTGGATACATCGTTGGAAGCAGGATTCGTTGAAGATTCTGACTTATTAAATTCACAAACGGATATTTTAACTGCAGAAAATTAAATTCCAATAGTAAAAGGTACTATTTGTTTTTTTTTTGTGAGAAAAAAAAATAAAAAATTTCATGGTGAAATAGAAAGTTTACGTAATTGCAATAAAAAACAGTTTTAAGAAAGTATTATGAAGAATTAAAAAAAAAAAAATACAGACTACTACAATGAAATGTTGGGTAAGCTGCAGAATATTACGAGTAATAAAATATATTACCACGAAGTGTCGAACAGACGTCCGAAATAAAAAAAAAAATACAAAAAGTCCTCTTAAAACATCGTGGCATATTTCCCGTGAATATCACCAAATTGTTTTTCAGGAAATATGTACTCTATATCGATTACTTCAGCGAGTTAAGTAATGATATGGGACATACTTTAAGTTTAGTACTTTCATCACAACATTTAGAAGAAAAGATTCGTGTTAAATTTGCTGGGAATATTCAAATACCTACTACAATCAGGTCATAAAAAAGTTAGTGCACCGAAAGGCATTACTTCTATAGATAATTTCTTATTTGCTCATTTTAAAGAAAAACACATTTTACAAGGAGCAGCCTCAATTTTACACAAAGAAATAATTAACATTGAAAAATCAAAACTGCAAGATAAATTAAATAGTCAAAGATTGATTTTGTGGCTTCAGTTATTGGAAGTTATTTTCGCAAACGACAAATAAGTGACAGTTTCAAATGTCAAGTCAATTCTGTATGCCAAGACTTAATTTTCCAAACATATATCGTTCGTTTGGATGAACAGGGTATTAACCCTTTGAGGCATCGACTTTTAGATAATTTTAAATATCCCACCATGTATATTTATGCATCAAAGGTGGGACACTTTTAAAACCGCTGTGCCTTAGAGAGTTAACTCATATTAAGTCATTATGTTCTTGCCTGTAGAATTTCTATTTTTTCTCAGTAATCGCAAAATTGAAAAAGTCATGAAGTGAACAAAAACGTTCAATAAAGTTAGTTTAAAAGACATTATAGGTGTGGTTAACCAATTGTTTACAGAATTGGAAATATCTTGATTTGAAAACGTATATATTGATTTTGACAAATCGCTCTCCTGCTTTTTTGAGTTAATACCCTTTTCATCTGGACCAACGATATGTTTAGGTATCACTTTAAAAAGTCTCTCTAGCAGCCGTAAGGTAGTTGATATCATCAACCGCTACGGACATTGCATTAGCTACAATGCAATTGAAGAACTTGAGACTGAAGCTACATATACATCGACTTCTCGAGCTGGACTGTGTCCAGAAGTCATTAATAGAACTGATAATTTGTCGGTGGGTATTGCGTACGATAATTTTGATAGATTTGTTGACACGAAAACCGGCAAAGATACTCTTCATGATACAGTAGGGATAATATATCAAAACATCGATTCTACCCTTGAAAATATTGAAGATATTGAAGATGTTGACGATTTGCGAGAAATCTATACTAAAAGACGTCGAAGACGATCTTTCGAAGCAATTGATCCGGAATTACCGTTCTTTCCTAAAAAAAGTAAAATGAACAGTGGTTTTCGACCAGAAATTTCTGAAAAAGAAGACGAAAATATTATCATGCATAAAGATCTGCACAATCGTATCGATACTGTTTGGATGCTTAGCCATGCTGTACGTTTACCAGATATCCCAATGTGGGCAGGTTTTAATAGTGCTGTAACAAAAGATGACAGTCCTCAGCAATTCATTTCTTATCTCACCCCAATCAATGCATCTCCAACAGCTCACCCAGTAGTTTTAAAAACAAAAATGAAAATTTTAGAAGAAGTTAACCAACCCTATATACAAGTAACATACGACTTGGCTATAGCAAAAATCGCTTTTCAAATTAAAGCCACTGAAACAAGTCCAACATTTTCTAAGTTATTTATACATATGGGTTCTTTTCACATCATGCTATCTTATTTTAAAGCTATTGGGAAATTCATTGATGGTTGTGGATTGTCAACAATTATGGTTGAGAGTGAGTTGCTTGCGAGTGGGTCTGTAGCAAGTTTTATAAATGGCAAACATTTATAAACGGTGTAAGAGGTTACATTCTATGATGACCTTAGGATTGCAAATACTTCATTTCCGATCTTTCTTGGAACAGGAAAAAATTGAAATAACTGATGATATTGACTGATATTGCAAGAATTGCAAATATTGAAATCTTGCCAAACACCAATATTTTTTATTCACGACGAAACACTCAACGAATTGTGAGCAAACTATGGTAAATTTGAAGAACAAACTGTCCATGGTGATTTTGGTAAAACTGCTCACTTTTATATGGTGTACGTAAAGCTTGTACATTAATATTTAACTCTTAGCAGAAGTATTCGTTTGGGAGATTTTGAGTTACTCAGAAATATTTTACCGAAAATTACTAATTTATTTTTTGCATTTAACCATAAAAATTATACGAGATGGACGGTTACGTATCATTACAACCTTATGAAAGTTGCTAAAACTCATCCAGGGCTAGATTTTAAAAAAGGGTTCTTTGGAATTAAACGTACGGGAAAACCATTTTCGAGGCAGCCGATTGACTTAACTCTAGAGCAAACGATCAATGCGGAAGCTGCTAGGTGACTAACTGGAATCAATCATTTGACAAATTCCATCGCAGCTCGTCAACGTTGGGCTCGTAGTCATGATATTCGATCAACTATTATCACCCACCTTTTGGAAGAGATAGGCATTAATAAAAAACAAGATATTTCAGCAGAGTTACAGCCATCGAACATCAAAAAAAGTTGCGAGCAACTGGAAAATTTTGTAAAATCTTTTGATCAATATATCAATCCATTTAGGGCCCAGTTACCTCCGAATCAATTGTTTAACATTGCATCTTTACCAGATGCTCAAGTAGACAACTATCTTCTAAACGTTGTAAAGATTGGTGATGATCTACGCAAACCATTCATTTCTGAATGTTCATCAGATATTAACCAATCAAGAAAAGACCAATTCACAATTTTTCAAGTCAGACAGAAAAAAAAACCGTCAAAGTTGTTGGAAAAAATCAAGAAATCAAAATACAGCGGGATTCATTCGGACGCATACTGGGGCTCATCAATGCACTATAAGATCGATGTCCTCAGAATTTTAACTTATCCGATAACTCCTGTGCCTCTTTCTCTATGCCATTTGGACGGAGGAATTCATAAAACCGATAAGTCAGCGCTTGCCAATGTCTTGAGGCAAAAATCGACCATGATCCACCAAGTCACGCTAATGTATATTTGATCGATTTGTTTCTTTATTCTACATGCTATGAAAGAAGAACCCAGGACATTTGGTAATATGTCAAAGAAATTTTTGCAAATGATTACAAAATTTTCAGCATCCAGACGAGATGTTATCTTTGATCAATATTGGTACCCTTCCATCAGAGACAACGAGCGGAGTCTTCGACATGAATCACCACTAATTGATTACTCGATTTCTGGACCTGATCAAATCAGACCAAGTGATTTTACTAAAGAAATGTGAAATACCAAATTCAAGGAAGCTCTTATTGATTTTTTCACTGTACATTGGGCAATGGATGATGTTGCGCCGTTCATTGGAAATATAACAGCATAGTAACATTTATTTTAATTATTATATAAGCTCACTTAAAAAATTGTATTTTATTTTTACAGAATCTTATTTGGTGTATGAAGATGACTTGTCACTTGCTGGAGACGATTCCGAAGATGAAAATTCATTATAAAACCAATCAATAACTGACAATTTTAACTCATTATATTTGTTCATATCAATTATTTTCAAAACTAAATATATTCTGATATGAATAAATAAATATTTTCAATTAACGTTTGAATTTTTTTTCATCCTTATAATAATTTCATATTTGCTACAGCTTTATAATGGACCTTTTTTTCCTTATTATGCACATTTAGAGTAGTAGATGTGTTCGTTTATTTGTATATTTGTAAGATTTTTTACATTTACTAATGTAATTACAATGTTATATAAATTCTACGAATGTGAAAATTACTACTATGGATATACGTATGCACAGACTGCAGGTAAGGTTTCGCTGTAAACCGGATAGTTACAACCGGAAAAAATTGTAGCCATTTTCAATATTAGCTTAAAATATTTCAATAAATTTTTTTTTTTCGAATTTTGAAAAGTGGCAACCTTTAAAATCGGCAGCCATAGTTATTTTTCAATTTTTCTAGAGGTATATTACTACATATTAACACGGCAGATGCCGTAAAATACTTTAAAAATTTACTTCATTTTCATACCTGGCTCACCTGAGGGACCCCAAACCTGAAGCGGCGGGGCTTATCCAAGGGCGGATCCAGCTTTAAAGTCAGGGGGGGGTCATATAGTCTTGGTCTAGTCAGGACCAATTCGATCACAATAAAAAATCTAATTAAAAAGAAATAGTATTCTATTGTTATACGTCAAAACAATTTTAATTAAATAACAAAATCAATTTTTCTCTTTTGTCGTCTGGAGAAACGAGTTATAACTTCCTCCACTTGAATGGGTGTGCCTTTGTGGACGTGGAGAAGTGCCAGTCCAGTTAGGCGGTCTTCAGCCATTGAAGTTCTAAGCCAAGTTTTTAGCCTCCTAAGAGTGGAAAAAGACCTTTCTGCCGTGGCTACACTTACATTAGGACATTTTACATTACATTAGGATACATTTCAGCATCACAATTTTCTATAAGATTAGAAATCGATTGCGGAATATTCTGATTCCGCTGCCATTTTACCTTCCACAGCCGATATTCGTTTATAATAACTGAAACTGGAGTGTTGTCTATTAGCAGTTTATAGTCGTTTGCGAGTTTTACAGTTTCAATATCTTCATCATTATAAGTATGATCGACTTTTGGAATAAAAACGCCTAGTTGAAATAAATTAAGTACTTCTGGAGAGAGACGGTCCTGTAGGTCATTTAATACAGAATCTATAAGAGGAATGTATACAGCCCTGCGGAAATACTCTTCAGCTGATTGAGCAGGTTGGTTATTTTCTCTGTGTGTTTGTCTTGATACTATTCTGGGGCATTTAATTTCTGCATCTAGTTGTTCAGCTACTTCTTTTGCCTCTTCAAAAAGCTGTCGAAAAATTGTGTCAACCTTTTCCCTTTTATTTCGTAGGACACTCATTGTATCATTTATAGCGTCCGTAGCCCTTTTTAAATCAATTGAGCTCGTTTGCAATACTCTGCTTAAGGATACAGTTGTACCTGGAAAATATTAAGTTATATTTAAACTACAGTTCGGGTCTTTACGGGATATAAAGGGCAATTTAAATTGCTATTGCTGAAATGCACAAAAGTTACTAATAAAATAAATTATTCAGTTATTGCGTTCATGCATTAGTACCTAAGAATAAGAAACAAAATATTTAGCATTTAGATACCTAAAACATCACTCAAGCAGATAGATGCTATGATGAAGTCCGAACTACGCAATGTTTGCAGTAAGCAATGCGCGTCATTAGCAGTTTTGTGGTCTTGCCAAGTAGAAATCTTTTCCAGAGCGCTGCAAATTTTCACTAAGTTATCGCCTTGAAATTGTAGATGCCCATCATGCCTCTCGACCCAACGTGTCTCACAGATACCTTGCATTGTAAAAAAGTTCTTTTTTAAAAATTTGATGTCTCTTAGCGGATGCATTGGCAAATGTCACAACTTTTCTCATCGTGCCCGAGGTGTTGCGGCAAGAAATGACTTTGGATGATGTAGCTAATGCATTATTAAGAACGTGATTGCTGCACGGGCAACGTTTGGCATGTACAGCTTTTTTTAACAACTTCTGTACTGCACCTTTTGTATCTGAAGCCATAACCGAGCAGCTGTCAATCCCAATACCCACACACCATGTTAAATCTATATTAAATTTTAGGCAGAGATTTTCAACGATTTTCGCCAGTGCTACACCTGTTAACCGAGGCTCTATAACATCTGTATTGTTATTCACTTCATCACATCTAAGCGTATCGTAAGTATCACAGAAAGTCACAAAATCTTCCTTTATTATACCATTGTGAAGATATCTAAATAGATAATAGGCTCAGCTGTGATATATGTGATATATCTGTTGTTTCATCAAATAAAATTGAAAAGTATTTAGCTTCCTTCACTTTCTGTAGTATTGTTTCCTGAATGATTTCCTTGCAAACAAAAAACCTAAATGATGCTTCAATTTTGTGTCACCAGATTTCAAAAGGGCTCTAAAATTTCCTTCATCAGTAACTACGCTCTCATTATTTGCTTCTTTATCCAACAATTTACCATCGTCGCGATGACCAGGTAGTGATATATTTTGATTACCACAAAAAATTATCGTTTTGACAATTGGTCGCAAGCGCTCCCTGTTTTCATTAATTTGTGTCATTCTTTGAGTACTAATTTGGTTAATAATATTAATTTCAGGTTTATGATATGTTAATAACAAGTTTTTTCCCGCTTCGACAGCTACTACGTGGTATTGGTTTCGCTGGTGTATTAGCAGAACACCATTTTCACCAAGCAAATTTTCAAAGGCTTTTAATGGTTCTTTTACGAGTCGTTTAAGAGGTGTTTTTGACTGTATGCCACATCCAGGTGCAAACAGAGCACAATATTTGCAGTAAAGGCCCTGGTCTTTATGCGACAAAACAAGCCAGTGAAACTTGTCAAGGTGTGACTTCTGTGCATATTTTTTTGTTTGTTTTCCTTTTTTGTTAACAACACAGTGCGGGAAAATATAATTTGGGGGAGGCAGCCAATGCTTTTCAAGCAACATAGCTCTTCTTGAATCATCTATATTTTTCCCTACGTACCATCCAATATCTGAGGAAAATTTGGAATGAGAAAGCAAACTCTTTTTCAGATCAGAATCAGAAGCCGACGTACATGATATCGGTATGCATTGAACAGCATTAGTAACAGAAGTACAATTGTTTTCTTCATTTAAGGTTAGTGTAGCTGTAAATTTAGAAGCTACGGCAGCACACCTATTATCACCTGTATTAGTAGTTTTATAGGTAAATTTTTCGGGTGTTTATCAATCTCAAGTCTTGGTTTCTTTGTAAAAAATGAGTCTATTTTTCTAAATGAACCACCACCTGATGTTTTACGTTTCGACCCACCAACACCATCACCTTTTTCCCTAGAGTCACCCTGCAAAAAAAAAACATGCAAAAAATACCCATACAAAATAAATAATTATGTTATAGTTTATAGTCAAAGGTCAATGTATAGACTCTTCGCGGAATGACTGGTTTATCGAAGGTTTGATCTACGCCTTTCGGCAAACCCCGAAATAGATTCCAATTTCTGCATTTGGCTTATGTACTTTTAGGCAAACCTAGAAGTACCTAACTTTTTAGTCAAACGTCGAAAGCAAAATAATCTGTTTCGGACTTTGCTTAGTCTATCTTAGATGCGAAAAAGGCAAATTCGTCAAACGTCGATTTGTACTGCACTTGTTGCATGTTTAACAGGTTTATACATGTTAGCCTAACTCTGCGGCCGTCCAATAAATTCATTTGTTATTAATAACTATGATAATTTATTACTGACCATCTCCTGCAAGGTATTAACAATTTTCAAGTACTCTGCTTCTAATTGTTAAAATTTTACGTATTTGCGCCAATCTTACATTCGAGCTAAGCAAGCAAACGAAACGGTACGATTGACAGTAAGGGACACAGAGAATATATCTAAAGATGGTAAGGGACGGAGAACTACACGAACTACACAGCCACCGAGTACAACCGCATAGGTCGCGCTGATCGGCAAAATCAAACTTGAAATCGTACGAACAATATTTATTCACAATGAACGATCTTATGCATCATATTTTATAATTATAATAACAGCATATTACAGTCATATAGACACATTCGCGTATGTGTTTGCCATCATACAAAGTATTTATTTTATTAAATTAATCAATGAGATTAGAAAAATTATCACTAGCCAATCCAATCTAGGGGGGGGTCATGACCCCCATGACCCCCCCCCTGGATCCGCCCTTGGGCTTAGCTAGTATAGCAGTCTCATTGGACGAAATTTCAGGTACCGTAAAATATGTGTTGTCAGATTTAAGCTGGCTCTAAGACTATAAGTAAACATGCCCGCTGGCGCTCTTCCCTTCCACCACTTTTTCTCTATCTACTCAATCTGTTCGCCGTTCCATGACATCTTGTTTTGTTATTGTTTTGTCGTTTATCGAGGGTGTTTAGTGTATGTAGTTATTTAGAGTACAATGTCAACCTAACGGAAATACGTCACTTTAAGTTTGTATCGAAAACAGGAGATCATCAATAATCTTGATAAAGGAGGACCCACGGCAAACCTCTCACGCACTTATGGCGTTGGAAGATCCACGATCTGCGGCAACAAAGTCAACCGCGATAAAATCTTCTAATTCGTCAGGACTGCTGAGGGGGACTTGAAGGAAAGAAAGACAGATAGAACAGGTGATTGTACTGAAATGGAAAATGCTTTATTTACTAGGTTTATGCAAGAGCGTGCCCGGCATACCCGGCGAAAAGGCAAAACAAGTTATGAAAAAATAACCAAGAAAGATGATTTTCGAGCTAGCGATAGCGCAAGTCAAAAGCGACACCATTCAGTGTTCTTGCAAAAAGGTCTGGTCAACACACCCTGCTTTTAACTGAAAACCTGATCAACAATTCTGAGCAAGCTAACTGCACTATACAAATGTCAATTTTTTTACAAGAGCTTTCCAGCAAATGTGAAGTTAATGTTACCCTGACAAACGATGACATAAAAGATTGGCTTCAAGACACAAACAAGGAAAATTTGCTTTCTGACGAAGAAATCCTGAGTCAAATTTGTTCCACGGATGACGACGAAGCTAACGATGACTTTAATGTTTCAACTCAGCGAACTGTAACCAACTGTGACGCATTCAACGCACTCAATGCTTGTACGAAATGGGCAGAAGAAAACGCCATAGCAAGTGCTGATGTGTTAATGTTAAAACGTAGTAAAATGTAGTTGTAAAAGTGCGTTTTTGATAAAATGTTTAAGGGGTTATACGCACTTAAAAGGCCGAAAAAAGACGTTTTGTTATAATTTTTTTTTGAGAAGGTATTTTATTTTACAAAAACAAAAAGTATTGATACATTTAGTGGCAACATCTAAGTTTATAATGGCACTAGTGATTTGTAAAAATATTGATTTGGTGTGCTCTTGCAGACGATCTCCTGAAGGTCTTCCAAAAAAAAGGTGTTCGGCGGTGGCCACGATTTCTCCGGTATAGTTCATGTGAATTCAAAAAACCAAAAAGATTCTTTTAATGGACAGATAAAACTAGGTATTGATCGAAGGAATAATCGAAATTTTTATTTTTGACAAAATGGCGGCATTGTAAAAATAAAAATCGAATTTTCGACCAAAATTGCCAGGTAAAATTGTTTAAAAAAATAGAAATAATTATCCGAAATCTTATTTCTTCGATTAATACCTGAGGAATATATCTGAGAAGGTTGTGTTCAAATTTCAAAGCGATCAGTTGAGCCGTTTTTTAGAAATCTTGGCCACCTACTTGGAAAACATAGTTTTGAGAAAAACGCGTTTAAAGTTTCGGAAGAAGTTTACACATAGATAATTTTTTATTTTTTTTACTTAAATGGTGTCATCTATTTCAGGGCCATAAGATGGACCCTCTGTATCACTAGCAGCTTCTAATACTTCGAGTTGATGCTGTCTACGAGCCATTCTTCCCTCTCGCGTACTCCCATGCGCTCTCAAGGCAGAGATCGCGACGCGCTCTGCATCCTCTTCCTCGACATAGGCATAGGCATTGGGCCCAATTGGTAGTCCCATTGCATGCATATAATATAAAATTGAAGTTGTGCCTTCATTAAAGATCCTGGCAGGGATGTAGGCTGCTTTCTAACAGTCCGAGAGCCGTTACCTCGTATATCGAATATGCGTATATCTCGGAAAATACTTGTCGGATCGATTTGAAATTTTCAGGGAATATTATCAGTTAAATATACATTCCGAAAATGCAACAAAAAAAAAAAGATTTTTTGAAAATTACAAGTGCGTAAACCCCTTAAGGCAAAGAAACAAAAAACAATAAATGATTATTACTATGTGTTCTTAGTATATAAATATTTTTCTATATGTAGGGGGGATCGGGGCAAGTTTGGTTTTTCATTTTTTACTATTCTGATAGTTGACTTATTAGATTCATCAAATTCAGGCCAAATTATACCACGGACATTGTTTGCCATCCCAAATTTTTCCCAGCCCCGAATTAAAACCAGTCAATCGTGACTGACCTATTTTCGGCTCAACTCAAAATGTATCAATTTGCCCCGTCCAGGGGTAAGTTGATACAAGTTTGGGGCAAGTTGATACATGGAACTAAAACGTTGAAACAAATCAAACACCCCACAAAATACATACTAAAATAATATTTAGGGTAAAAAAAATTGTACAAATGTTAAAAATAAGGTTAAAAATTTAAAATACCAAATAGTTCTAAAATATCCCCTACTCAAGTTCACCATCAGAATCACAGTGAATGCGTATAAATCTAGGACAGTCTTTACCGCATTCCAGATGTGCCCACTTGCAACAAGATGTGCATTGGATCCATTTTGCTGTCCAGAACGCCATTTAGAAAACCGTTTGAGGCGCCTTAAACAAACAGCGTCTTCGTCCTCTGACTCGTCACTAGTTTGTTCAAATGAGACAGCCTTGGATACCTTGCAACGTTTCTGATTGGCATTCTGAACCGCTTTTGATGGTTTTTGAGCTTTGAACTTTTGAGCTTTGTTTAAAGATAATAAGTTATTTTTTCCTTTTCCTTCCCTTATTTTCGCCTCTTTTTCTCATTGTTCTTTAACCGGCGTCTCAGTCAGAATAGCCGATTTCATTCTCTTGCGGCCTCTAAAATTTTCCTTCCGCTCCCCCGCCTTCGGATACGGTTTCAACCCTTGCGAACTGACATATCTGGTCCCAGAACCTCTGCTGGTAGATGAGACCGACGGTTTCTGGAGACGTTGATTGTTGAGGTTCATCAGACGTGAGAGGGCGATCTGTGACATATGATGACAGAAAGTCTGCTTCTGTAAATACTTCTGGGTTCAAAGGCATGATGCCAGTGGCAGAGAATCCAGACATAACATTGGCAGAGTTTGTAGCATTGGGAAGAGCCTGCTTCACTACCCCAGGAATGTCGTATATGGAATATGTTTTTCCTGGATTGTTTGTCATCCACTGATACACTCCAGCAAAGTAATATTTTTTTAAGGGTCCGTAAACCGACTTATCAAGAGGTCGTAGGCGGTGGGATGTGTGCGGCGGGAAAGATACCAGTATGATACCATTATTATTCCAGAAATTTAGGTCTGGTATAGACAGGTGAGAGTCGTGGTTATCTAACAGCATTAAACATGGTTTGTCCTTGATGAAGTTAATTTGCTTATGGAAATGTTTGATGAACTCCATGAATGATGACGCAGTCATCCACCCCGATGGACGAGCTGTGCCGATGCAACCAGGAGGGCCGTCTCTAACCATGAATTCTTTGAAGTGAACTCTGGGAAAAATAAACATTGGTGGCATGGTATTTTTATATTGTCGAAAAACGATAGTTGGATAACTTGGGGCAAGTTGATACGGCGTATCAACTTGCCCCAGCTGAGGTGTCTCAACTAGCCCCGGAGGACGACATGTGAAATTACTTAGCTATTAGTAACAAAGCACAAAATATATTTGGTTGTTTGATACAACTTGTATTATCAAAATAAATAGACAACAATTTACAGAAGAAAAATTTACTATGGTGATAAAAAAATAGTTTTGTTAACATAGAATGGAAACTAAACATAAGATCTTGATGGGAACACTGTCTGACTAAGGCCTATTACCTTCACGAATTGATACCTGTGGTGAGGAGCACCTGCGCACTACCATCAACTCCAGACAAACGGTTTATCAACCTGCCCCTGTCTCAACTTGCCCCGGTGTCCCCCAGTCTCCCCTACACATTTAGTTACATAGGTAGCATATTTTATTCTTTTTGAAAACATTTGTACAAAAAATATGTAAAATTGTTATTTTTTCGTTTAACTACTGATAATCCGGAATTTTCTGATAATCCAGTAAGAAAATACAGTAACAGAAATGCACCAATTTACTTTCTAAACTGACACATAAGGGTTCCCAAACTTCACATCTACCATGCTCCCTTGAGAAGAGTCGTCTCTACTCGTCTGTTTATTTCAATATAACATTTATGTATATATATTTAGCATATTTCGGGGAATTTGAACCCCCAACCCCCCTGGTTACGCCCATATAATGATTAGTATGAGACATTTGCCTATTATGATATTTTCAAGCTTTTTTTATGTTGCTGCGATATTTTCTACGTGTTCTGAAAGCGCTTTCTGAAATCGCTTGCATAATCTGACTGCACCTTTATTTTCGGATGTGATGTTTTCGTAGCGTGTTGTTTTCGTAGTGCGTTGTTATGTCACTGTGATATTTTTGATATCTGCGATATATTTTCCCGCGTTGTAAACTCAAAGAACCACATTTATAGTACTATAGTCAATAGGAAAAAAAGACCGATCATTTGAAAAACAATGTCTTTATTAAAATACTTTTTTATTTAACTTTACTTTTTTATTTAAAATTATTGAAATGTTTTTAAAATGAAGTTTATTCCAAAATATTTAAAATCGAATCTATAATTTTGAAAAAGTTGTACCGGCTTTTAGTGCGCATGTTTACAATTAAACTCAGAATGCAAGGACAAACGACATTTCTTTATCAAGTGAGGTTGGTGCAGTGAGGACGTAAGTAAGTTTTATTTTTGGATAATATTAATGTAGAAACACAAACTTAACTTATTTTAATTCCGAGTGATTAGTTGCGAATGATGCAATTTATAAGTTCTATATATTTTATTTCATAATGAATATTTTTGGTTTTATTATGTAAACACGTGGTGTGATTTACCACCGCCATTTTGTTTTCTCTTTTAAAAAAATTAATCAATTTTTGTTTAATTTGCCCATCACTGCTTCTGACAATTCTTCACATTTCTTCGCAAGAATAAAATTTATTAGTTTATTTTCAACGTTTTTTTTATCGAAATCGGACATGCTTGGCCTAGATGGGCGATGAAACCAATTACACGTTTCACATTTTTAATGTTAGAAACACACACGTAATTTTTGTTTAGTTTACACGGGTAGAGTACCTAGGCGACTATTATTTCTATGGGTACAGTAGTGTAACTGTACCAGTACAATCCTGTAATAAAGTAAAGTAGAGAGTAAATTTATGTTTACACTGAAACATGTACGAGAACTTCTGAGGTAACAAGTCAATACACAAATTTTGAAAAGGAGATTCTGGGAGTTTCCTAGAATCACTTAAGCCTGGTTTATACGGGTATAGTAATGGGCAGAGTAGAGTAGGGACTTGAGTAACTACAAAAACTGTCTGAGTAGAGTAGAGTACAGAGTATCTAGTTGAGTAGAGTACTATACTGCGTGCAGTAAAGCAGACTACTCTATTTAGCCGCACCACAAGCCCCACTCTACGAGTCTCTTCACTCTACCCATGTAAACATCTTCTACCCTTCAACAGCAAGTATCAGTAGAGTTTAAGTTGCAGTGTACACGTTGCACAATATTTTCTTTAAAAAATGGTTAAGTTCTCGGAGGACGAAACAACTAAACTTGTTGATTTATTTGTTGAACAAGAGTGTCTGTGGAATTTAGGCAGTATACACTATAGAAACAAGGATATGAGGAAGGCCATGGAAAAAGGTCTTGAGACCCTAAAAAATTGTGAAAGGCTTTTCTGTAGCTGTTCGCAGTAGCTAAAAAGTTCAATCTAACCTGTAGTTTGACCTCAGCTTTTATAGCATCTCTCATCATCATATCTTTGTGTTGAATTTTGTCTTTCACCATGCTCAACAGCTGTTCAAAATTTTCTGGTGTCATTCTGAGACATCGTTTATATCCTAACTGATCCTCTACGGCTAACTCTTTTAGCAAAGCGATGTTGCTCAGAGTAAATCTCTTCTTTTGAGCCATTCTCTCATCCACATTCTTTCTTCTCTGTTTATCTCCTCATCAATCGCTTCCGCAAATTCCGTAATCAGAGCTATTAAAACTCTAGGTAAATAATTGTGCTTCAATTTCTTAACAACCATTTTACTTCATATAGTATAGCACTACTGTACTATATTTGTTTAAACGAAAAAAAATTTAAAGTGGTACAGTAGCTAGTAGAGTGAACTCTACTAGATACTCTACTGTCTGAACCAAGCTTTACTGTGATGGTGGTATGCGCTGGTTATTTTAAATTTCGAACATATTAGTATTAAAATAAAGAGTATTAAAATATATTTTGTATAAAAAAATTGACATTATCTTTGCAATTGAAATTTTGATTGAGTATTTTTTGAATCGATTGAGACAAATTTGTAAAATGTGCTTTAAAATGTTATTTTTGTAAATTTGTTTATGTGTTTGAAAGTATCCTTTAATTAAAACATGGCATTATCACTAATACAATTTATGGGAATTCTTTACAAATTTATATCGAGAATCAGCTTTTGCTGCATTGTAAAGTGAGTACTTCCAGAAAAGCTTCCATCAAATTTTTGGACTTTCCGCCTCCTGCAAATATATTCCACCAAAGAGGAATTGAATAAACTAACCTAACCTTCTGGGTTAATCTGATATATGGGACATCATACGATCAGCGCCCCCTGTGCCACAATTGAAACTAACGGAAATTGATATAAAACGTGTAAAAAAACGCCACCGTACAGATTTGATCAAAATTGATGGTTAGATTAGGTTTTATTAGGAGAAGATCAACCAAGACCACATATCGCGCGGCAGCGCGACCTCTCGATCCGAAATAAGATCAGATTTCAATAGTTTATGCGATTTCAAATAATTTTTATATACCCCTTTCAAATTTATTTTCCCTACGCCTTTCTGTCTTGCCCCAATGCGCATGCGCACAATGCGTACATTGTGTTGCCTATATCTATGATGGCACATATATCGGATTAACCATAAGTAAAATAAAACCTTTTTTAGGTCCATGATCAATCCCACCAAATACTCATTTTTCCTCTACATGTTTTCCTCTATAATTCCTTTTACCAAACTTGCTTTCATCAATTTCCACAATCACCAATTCCACCAAGCATTTCTTTTTATCACACACATCTCCATACATATCTCTCTACAAAATCAGTCATGGTATTTTTATTCAGTCAACATTTAGCTATTACACTGTCCACACTTTCACTGATTCCATTTATACATTAACCCTTTCGGTCCTGAATTTTTAATTTGGAAAAAACAATTTTTGTTGTTAAATGTTATTGATGGCAAGCTTATCATATACTCCAATACCAAATTTGAACTGGAACTAGGAATTATTCAGTGGTGGCAAACACCACCCACAGGTCCTACAATTAAAAAATGCTAAAAGTAAAAATTATTTTCGACATTTATTCGATTAAAATAACAGATTTATACATAAACACATTAACATAATTTATTTAGAATAAAATTTTTTACAGCAGTTTTTAAATTTAGATAGGCAGAGAGGGGAGCTTGGCACTTTTCGTACTAAATCTGTTAATGCTCTCCACATGCCTGAAGCTTACAGCACCATTCTTATATTTCGGCCAGTGACCAAGGTTATCAAATCTTATGTCATTCACAGGAATGATATGTGCTTTTTTGAGCTTAATTAGTACTTGTGAATTTCTGGGACTGTTGAGCAATAGTCTACTTCATTTTGCCGTACTAATTAGGCTAATCAGAAAGTACCAAACATTCTGCTATTTAGTAAACTCCAAAAAATCTATTTGAAAGTCCTTTGTAAGGTATTATTGCTTCATCAATACCAAGATTTTCTTTGATTGAATGTATCTTCCAGGGTTTATCATTGCCATTTCATTTTCCATTTGTATCAACAATGTGTAAGTTATTTTGTTGGTATTCCAAGTTTTTATGAGGTAATTGAATATCATCTAAGAATTTTATTCATGTGGCAGGTATCCAATACATCCTCAGTCTGGGAAAAGGAATTATAGGCATGAACATATGCAGAGCTACAATTTTCTATTTTGTAATTTCCACTATATTTGTGTTGATATTTTTTCCACTTTTGTGAATTGAATTGATGTTTGTCTTTTCTGCCAGATCAATAAATATTTTCTTTGGAAAATATTTTGCAAAATATATCATCAGAGACTGATCCTTATGGGTATTTTCTTCATTACTGGATGGAGTAAAAACAAAATTATTATTAGTAATTTACCAAATTGTGTTTCTTTTTTTTTCTACCTGCTTCATAGATAAAATAATGTATGACTCTCCTGTGTGAAAAGCTTTAAGTTAAAGCGGTTAAAGCAACAAACTTCGCAACTCAAGCACAAAAGGCCTTTTTCACATACGTGTATCATAAACTACTATTATGTATTAACAATACCTTTAAACCAACTAAAATGTACCTTTATATCAACTAAACAGTTCATCTTCATCACTTGTATATGAACTTATTATATGAACTTATTGACTTGTATCAATTTACCTGAAAAAATTTAACTGAAAATTACAATCAATATAAATCATAATAAGCTTTACATAACCTTTAAATCAGCTAAAACTGTTTAATTTGTTTATGAACTTGTTGAAGAAGTGTAAAAGCAATCACATTTATCAACATGTTTGATGGCTTGTACACACACACACTTTTTGGTGCAATGTCACTTTGTTTGTCACACAAGTTCTCATATATGTGTGTCAGTGTAAACGTTCCTTAACTGGTAAAGTTGCTAGAGTAGAATACTTATACATGGTGGGAAACTAACTATTGTACTGACCCCACCATAGCTACATTCTGTACTCTCTTCCACACTTAACCCATGTAACACACTTATTTCAGTAGAGTAGCTAGTAGAGTACATAAAACATACACCAGACAGTGTACTTTACTCCTCTTTGTAAACGCAACCTTACGCAAATTACGCAAACCTAAATGAGTAATGTAGTGAGAAGAGTGCACTTGTACCTCTTACCCTACGGTACCAACAACTCTACCTCTGTAAAGGTGCAACCAGGCTATGCAAGTGAAATCACTTTCAGAAAGTTTCCTAGCAACAGAGTTTTTGATAGTGTTTGCAATGTAAATGCTTTCAGAAACATTGCATAGTTTGACTGCACATTAAATATTTCTTAAGATTTTTCCCAAATGGATTAATACTTTCTTAACATAAATTGTGTTCTTAATATGAATTAGCAATTGAAACTGAAAAACTTAAATGCTAGTTAAAATTATAGACGACTAATGTTTTTTTGCTGCCCACTGGAGAGTGTTTATTTTTATATTAATGTTATTGGAAATTCTAGGATGAAGTCAATGCAGTGCCATACTGAACAACAATGGGGTGCCAATGGAAAAAAAGGAACATATTAGACATATCCTTCTCTTTGCACATGATTAAGGTTTAAGCGCCGCTAAGGCCGCTACTAATATTCGAGCAGTTTATGGAGAAGATTCCATCTGCAATTCAACAGCTCGAAAGTGGTTGTCATGCTTCAAAAAAGGCCAATTTGATCTCGGTGACACTTCACGCACAGGAAGGCCAGTTTCATACTAGCTACTTGTGGGAACAAAAATGAATCCTGACAAAAACAAAAAAACAAAAATTCCCACACCAGCTACAGGGGAACAACATCCACTGGATGTAGACCTAGTAGAGCAGCTTGGAACGGTAGCAGAGCGACCAGGCCTAACTTCAGTTCAAGACATGATATTAGGGGAGGACGGTGTCGCTGTGGTTGACAGCTGCAGCGATAAGACTCTTTCTTCTAATGGGTAACCTCTGAGGGGAAGTGGACCAACCACTAGACCCATAGAAGGTGCCCCAAGCACTGCTACCTCGAGCTTGCAAACAACGCAAGAAAAGAGGTACAGAATATGTGGGTCGCAACGCAGGAAGATGAAAAAGGAGGCCCCTAGAGCCAAACTTGATCCTCAACTGCGTGCGACCGGCAAGCCGGCGGCGGGAGCGGACGCGCCTACTGGCACTAGTGTGGGTGTGGGACTGCCGTCGTCAGAAGGCTGAGGTGCTAAAGAAACATACAAGTGTGCTATCCTCGGCCTCTGAAGCCTAAAAGGCCCAGGACGGAGGGGTCGCTGTTGAACAAACCTGGTGCTAGCTCACAGAGCAGGCCTAGGCAGTCCTACAGCGGAGCTCTCTCTGCCTGCAAAATGGCTATTGTTCTTCAAAAATATCCTGAGGAAAAGATGACAGAAGAACAAGGAAAGCTTCTGCAATCAGAACTAATGAGGGAGATCTGGAGCTGTGAACTAGAGCAAAATAATGGATCTGGGTGAAGCTAGGGGTAAGTTAATCTATGACTACTCCTGTAATAATATCAGATCCTGCATTTATCCAAGAAATGATATTGACATATTAACATTGCACGACCACTGCTTCAGAGATCTTGCCACAGCAAAAATCAGGTATTGCATGGGGGGGCAGTTAGGGAACTTATTGTGCGTACCTATCATATGATACACCTGAACCACCACCTACCTCAGAATTGGAGCGCCTGGTGAAATACTGTTAGGTTTCCAATCTCCAGATCCTGGTTGGGATGGATGCCAACGCCCAAAACATAGTATAGGGGAGCACCAAAACCAACAAAAGAGGTGAGTCTTTGCTTAGATATTTAGTGTCCACGAATCAAAACAATACGGAATGTGGGTAACAGGCCCACCTTTCAAACAAAACGACGGAAAGAGGTTATAGATATGACTTGGCGTACTTTTATACAAGTGCACTAGTGAGTAAGTGGTATGTGTCCGAAAAACCGTCGTTGTCTGACTATCGATATATCTTTCTGCAGGTCAACGCCTTAGACAGGACAGTGGATGTGTATCATAATCCACGCAAAAGTGACTGGGAGCACTATAAGGAAGTGCTAAAGAAACATATAAGTGTGCTAAGTTCGAACATAACCAGTCCGCATGATATTGAAGTCTACTCCACTCTACTTCAGGAGGCTATAATAAATTCTTATCATGACAGGTGTCCTCAAGTGCAGCGTACTGGGAAATAAGAAGTTACCTGGTGGAGCAAGGAACTTGAACAGAAGAAAAACAAAACGAGAAAGCTCTACAATAGTGCTAAAAAGATAGGGGTGTGGACCGAATATACGACTACACTCACTGATCTATCGTGCAAATCTGTACGGAGGGCTAAAAGGGAGTCCTGGAGGAAGCTGTGTGAGGATGTCAAAAGTACATCTGAAACAGCAAGACTCCAGAGACTTCTGATAAAGAACCTGTTAAATCCTATAAGTACTATCAGAAAACCAAATGGAAAACACACAACCAATGGGAAGGAAACTATGGAAGTTTTACTCGAAGCTCACCTCCCAGGTTTCTATGTGATCGACGCAACAATGGATAATCCTGACTGTCATGCTGTACACTCTCAAACAAGAGGGATGAGGTGTGACTGGCAGGTGTCCAGGAGGGTTGTCACAAATGAAAGAATTGAATGGGCCATAAATACCTTTGGCCCATACAAAACAGCTGGCCCGGACGGTGTCTTCCCCGCCCTTCTGTGGCAGGGGTAGGAAACGCTGGTGCCAATACTGATCAAGCTCTACAGGGCAAGTCTGGCATCAGGCTATGTGCCAGCTCCCTGGAGGCAAGTAAAAGTGGTTTTTATACAAAAAGCCGGGCGTCTAGATTACACCCAGGCTAATGCCTATAGACCAGCTATTCTCAACCGCTGGTCCGGCGGACCACCAGTGGTCCGCGGAGAAATTTTACTACAATTTTTTCTATCCGCGAAAAAAATTTACTTTTCAAAAAAACAAAATAATATTAACTAAATTTAAATTTATAAAATTACGAAATACAAATATCTTAAACTTATTCCATGTACTTTATGATTAGTACGACACTTTTTAGAAAAAAAAAGAAAAATAATGACTTATCTTTACATTTAAATATTATTGTAAGTAAAGTATAATACAAATGTTACAATTAACTTATGTAGTAGTTCTATAATACCTAGTAAAATTTTGTTGTTAAAAAAATATCACTGGTCCGCGATTTTTTTTTTTAATTTTACTGGTCCGTGGGCCAAAAAAGGTTGAGAAGCGCTGCTATAGACCAATAAGTCTAACCTCCTTTCTATTGAAAACGTTAGAAAAACTGGTTGAAAAGCATCTGAGGGAGACCTGCTTGTTAGACAGGCCCCACCACTCTAATCAGCATGCCTACCAACCAGGAAAATCATGTGAATCTGCTCTACACCAATTAGTGGTTAGAATAGATAACCCACTAGAAAACAAGGAATTGGCGTTCTTGATATCGGGAACTGCCTTGCTTGGTGGCAGCCAAGATATGGTGCCTTCCTTGATATCGAAGGTGCGTTTGACAACACCTCCTTCGACAGTATAGCCAATGCAGCCCACAGCCATGGTGCAAATAAAACATCAATCAGATGGATTAAGTCCATGCTGCAGGGTAGAAATGTTGAGGCTAAAGTAACGGGTGACACAATGCGGGTAGCTGTTATCAAGGGGTGTCCTCAGGGTGGGGTTCTATCTCCACTCCTTTGGGTGATGGTAGTTGATAGCCTGCTTGTGTCACTAAATAATAAAGGTTGTTACACCCAAGGCTATGCGCTTATGCAAGAAGCACTGAACGAGGTGGAGAGTTGGTGCAGGAGTCGACCTTCGGGTCAATCCCCAAAAATCCACTCTAGTACCATACACTAGAATGAGAAAAATGGATGGGCTAAAGCCCCCAATTTTCTATAACGAGCATCTAAAGGTAAGTGATGAAGTCAGATATCTAGGTGTAATCCTGGATGCCAAACTGACTTGGAATCAACACCTAAAGAAAGCTACCAACAAGTGCAAAATGGCACTGATAATAACCAAAAGAACACTTGGAAAATCATGGGGACTCAAACCAAGCATGGTATACTGGATATACACTATGGTAGTAAGACCCATTCTGACATATGGCTCCACAGTATGGTGGACCAAAGTGAAACAAAAACAGGCCATCAGAGAACTCTCTTATGTTCAAAGACTGGCCTGTTTAGCACGGGAGCGATGAAAACCGCCCCAACAGCGGCTCTGGAGGTGATCCTAGGCCTTCCTCCCCTGGATATCTTTATCATGGGTGAGGCTTTCAGATGCATATGCAATGGCACATGAGAACCTCTGGCGAGGTCTGGACACCATGATAACGAATGTCATATCAGAATCGTACCTCAATATAGAGGGGGATTCAATGCCCAAAAGGCTGTCATTCGACATACCCTTCAAAACACATCTACGATGGACAGAAGGCAATAAAATAACCACTTGCCAAGGAGGACTGGATTGGTATACAGATGGCTCCAAGAAAGACAGTGGTACTGGCGCAAGAATCTATGGACTGTCCTTGGGGTGCAGCCTATCTGTACCCCTGGGGACACATGCCACAGTATTCCAAGCAGAAATACACGCTATCATGCTCTGTGCCCGTGATAATTTGAGAATGGACTACAAAAGTAGAAACATCCGCATTTTCACGGACAGTCAGGCTGCGATTAATGCTTTAGTGTGTCACGAAATCAAATCCAAGACAGTTCGGGACTGTCTTCAGGGCCTAAAAGCCTTGGCAAAGCATAACAAGGTCACACTCGCTTGGGTGCCTAGCCACACGGGACTGGTGGGTAACGAAATGGCGGATAAGTTAGCAAAAGATGGAGCCTGCAAGGCAAACATAATTGATGAAAGCGGACCCTACATTACTACGATCACGACCCGAAATAAAATCTGTAAATGGGTAGCAACTAAGCACCGTCTACAGTGGGTCAATTTGAATGGTCTGACACAGCAAACGAATATTAATAAACCTATTGGAAACTCTACTAAAATCCTGCAACTACCAACAGATTGCAATTGTGGTAGGCCTACTCACAGGACACTGCCCACTACGAAAACACCTGCATAAAATGGGTATCTGGAAGGATGAACCTTTATGCAGGTTATGCTATGAGGAGGACGCACATAGAATCCTGGACCTGATAGAGGGACTGGATCTATTTTCATGAACGAAACAATGTGGGGAAATACAATAGGCCAATGGGCCGCAGGGTTTTAAGGGCTAACCCCCCTGGACCCACATTGGTTAGAGGAAAAAAAAGGCCACTTGATTTTAATGAAGAGCAATTGAAAGTTCTAATCCATGAAGATCCTCATCAGATGACTCGTGAGTTGGCTGATCTGATAAGATTGGCACTAGTCATATGACAGTTGCCCGACATCTACATTCGTATAAAGTAATTTTGATGAAAACATGAACCGAAAAGCCATATAAACTGAAGAATGTAGTTCCTGACTATATATATATATATATATATATATATATATATATATATATATATATATATATATATATATATATATAACAACATATTATATAATTTTTTTTTATATAACGTCCATCTTGTTTTAATGATTATTGTATTTTTAAAGTATTTTTATTAAAATTATGCCAACGTTTCGACCTGTATTCGGTCTTTCTCAAAGCTAATTTTTAAAAAATTATATGATTTTGACATTTAAAAAAAAAAAAATTAATTTTTTAAAAAATGTCAAAATCATATAATTTTTAAAAAATTAGCCTTGAGAAAGACCGAATACAGGTCGAAACGTTAGCATAATTTTAATAAAAATACGTGAAAAAAATTTGTCCAAACACCTGAGTCAAAATACAATAAAAATTATATATTTTCCCAAAAAAATGGTGGTAAAAACATGGTGAACTTTTCAATTCAAAATACATATCTTCTAACTTTGGTGTATAATAACTACGTTAATCTGATAATTTTTTATAGTTTAAGTGAGAAGGGTACTTTCATGTCAATAATAAATGCACTCGGAAATGCTCCCATTAACTTTGTAAATATATCTATAAATAAATAGTTTTCTATTAAAGTTTTCTGTTTAAAATAAAATTTGGTCAAATTTCATAAACCACTGTCTAAGTCTTTGATGAAGAAAATTGAAAGCAAGGTATGTTCATATTTATATGTATACAGTAAATTAAAATAAATGTAAATAATAGCATTTCTTGGTCCGAATGAAAGTATAATATCAAAACCCACAGACACACCATATAATGCAAAAACACGCAAAACGCAAAAACACCAATCAGACTACGGGAACTCCTGCGGCCTAGGCACTTACTTCCTTATTGGTAGACGAATCTTCCAGCATTGAGAATTGCCTACCACTACCATTAAATATGACAGAATTCGTTTCCGTCTTAGGCCGAGGCCGCACTACGGTTTTTTCCCTCGAGCGGTAACCGCTATAACCGCGAAACCGC
This sequence comes from Phosphuga atrata, assembly GCA_944588485.1. Lineage (NCBI taxonomy): Eukaryota > Metazoa > Arthropoda > Insecta > Coleoptera > Silphidae > Phosphuga > Phosphuga atrata. The sequence continues at coordinate 30,930,511 of OX155894.1, forward strand.
TCGAGAAACACGCTGTTCGCTATGGAAAAAATCAGTCGCGGGAAAAAAACCGCAAGTGAGGCCGCTTGTATTAGCTTACTTGAGTTACAAAATGACGCGTTTAAAAACCGCGGCGGTTTAGCCGTAGTGCGGCCTCTAGGCCTTTGGCCGAGGCCGCACTACGGTTTTTTCCCCGCGTGCGGTAACCGCGAAACCGCTCGGAAAACACACTACGCTATGGGAAAAAAATCAGTCGCAAGAAAAAACGCAAGTGAGGCCGCTTGTATTAACTTACTTGAGTCGTAAAATCACGCGGTTAAAAACCTCGGCGGTTTAGCCGTAGTGCGGCCTAGGCCTTAAGAATTATTTTCCTTTTTACTGCACGGGTTGTTTTGATTCCGTGTTAGACAAGTTTCACGGTATAAATTTTCTAGACACAATAAAGCGCTGTTGCCAGATATTTTAATTACACCGTATAAGGCAAAAAACGAAGTTATTTAATAGCTTTATTTTATTATAGTAGATTTTCTAACTAGGCCGAAAGGTTGCCAATATTACTCGAGATTCAATATTACGCGCATTCGCTCGAGAGTGAAATTGACAATTTCGCCCGTGTTACAAACAATATTTTTTATCACTCATGCGAGGGGATGTTATCTTACAAGTTTGGGATCCAGGTGCCATCCAAAAAAATGAAATCTGATTCTGAAAAGATTCTGACACTTCTCGTCACTTTTTTAATACCGAGGTCTTGATTGTATTCATTTTATTTTTGTTTTTGTTTATTTTACTGTAACCTGGCGATATTGAATATTTGCGTACCTTACCCAAGTTACATGTAATGGACTAATAGTGACATTTTATCGAATTAAAAAACTTGCACCAAGATAAAAAAAATAAATAATACCTAATTAGCAATGTTTAAATTTGTTATGTTATTATATATAAAAATAATAAATTTTGGACAAAAAAAATACCCAATTGGGTATTTGAATCAATTTTTTTTGTCATAAACCGAAAGCTCATATATAAGTTTTATAACAAAACCTGACTTTGTTGATACAGTAGCTGTAGTAGACATGTCAAATATGTCAAATTGTAAATGTTAAATATTAAAAGTTATCGTGCTTGTTTTGTACCATCGTGTAGGAGTACTACAAAAAGAACTGCTCAAAAAATGTTTTTTAAATGTCCCACATTGTTAGCCGTCGAAACCCATGGTTTTAAACAGTGCGTCGAAAAAATCCTAAAAAGACGATGTTATAAAGAATGTTTGTTTAAATGTTAGAATGAAGTTTCACCCTTTCGACGTCACAAACAAATTATGGCGCGTTTGGAGTCACGTGATTTTCAAAATTTTATCACTTAAATTGTTTGTAATTAATTTTTTTTTTAACTTTTTCACATCGCACATCCGAATTATTTGTAATAAGGTTTTAAAATACATAAAAAATCGATATTTTTTTTTTATTCAACAACCTAATTCGAAATAGTGATTGACAAATGCTTTAGTATAAAATCAAATTTAAGGTTATTAATAAAGTTAATACATTTCCGACTTCGTAAGTCATGAAAAAAAAATGGGAAAACTTTTTCAATAATTTAGGGTTCCAATTTGTCACGAAATCATATTATTTTATGCGTGACGTGACAGACAGTTGTGACTTCTAGTCTAGCGTGTGGCGGTACAAGCCTGCTCAGTTTCAAAATAACGGAACAGTGTTGAACATAAAGCTCTTAAAAGATAAAGATGGGTAGTTTGATTTTAGGAATGTGTTGTGTGACTAAATGATCATTGACTCTGTCTTAAGAATGCGCATTTGACATTTTCTTTCCAATGTGTTTCTAGCGTCCATATCGATGTTCCATTCTGTAAATACAAAATACTTCGCTATTAATTAAAATTAGTAGCTATTAGTATTACTATTAGTAGCCTAGCTATTGATTATTATTTTTTGTGATGAACGTATTTATTCTTTCGCGGTTTCCACCAAAGGGAATTTTCCTATGATGGCTTAAGATGACTGAATTTCAAAAAAAAGATACCTTCTTCTAGGAAGGTTGATTAAAATCATATTGTAATCTATATTTCTTGTTTCAGGATATATCAGAAAGTCATATGGTCCTGAAATAAATAATGGAAATTGAAGGTGAGCAAAATTTACTTTTGGTTATTATCATTTGAATCCACAGTCCAGCTCCACATAACGAAATATCCAAGTTAGAGTGGCGTTTTAAACTGTGGAGATGAAAGTTTTGCTAGCTATATTTATCTGTTTGAAAAAAGTGATTGATAAATACGAAGTATAACTACAGTTATGATTTGAAAAACTATTTGTATATTAATGAATATTTTCTATAATCGATTTATTTTGATATTTTTTAATTTCAGGTAGCGTTAGAGTGGCTTTTTAAACTGTGGAGATGAAAGTTTTGCTAGCTATATTTATCAGTTTGAAAAAAGTAATTGATAAATATACACTTTGATTGATAATCATACACTGTGTATAGATGAATTTCCATATGTGTCATAGTTCAAAGGTATGTTTTTATGTTTCAAATTTCATACATTTTATTTTCATAAAAAGTTGCTTTAAAAAAAATGTTACTAGCATTGTATTTTTCAAATTTTTTTTCTGCAGTTATTAAATTTTTATTATTGTTCCACAAAATCATTTTATGATGACGTATTTATTCTTTCGCGGTTTCCACCAGAGGAAAACTTCCAGTGATGGCATAAGATGACTGAATTTCAAATGCATACTTAATTGCTCATTAAGCGAGAAATACACGAATGCATTTTAACGATGTTATGCTTTTGCAGGTATTAATGGAGTTTTGAGCCTTGAAGGATTGGTTCATGAATATAAGGTGAGTTTTCATTTTTTGTTCAAAAGTAATTATTTCCACAGTCCAGCTCCACATAATGAAATATACAAGTTATTGTGGCGTTTTAAACTGTGGAGAGCAATGTTCTACTAGCTATATTTATCAGTTAGACAAAGTGGTTGATAAATACGAAGTAAAACTACATTTTAAATCATATTCTTTATAGATTTTGGCATTACAAACTTATGTCACTTGTTGTATGGTTTGTTATATTAAAATCCGAAATTCAAGAACTTTTATTCAATAAATCTTATTAGTTTTTCATATGAGTTTTTCATATGAGGCGATATGGACAAAGTGGTGTAAGTTACATTTTCAACATTTCTTAGATGAAGGCAAAAATGCAAACTTCCTCCGTATTCGAATTTGTTAGGGGGAAAGTGGAATAAGTCATAGATTCAAATTTATCCTCACAAATGGCAGCATAAGTTTAGCCTACAAATAATAATAGCTATTTATTGTTGTCATCCAAATTAGACCACTTTCCTTGAAGTGTTATATTTTTTTTTGTAAGTAAAGTTTGCTTGACATCAGTTTGAAAAGTGACCCCATTTATCAGTAACAAATCTGATAAATCCACAATAATTGTAGAATCAGAAATCGCGCTCAAAAAAGTACACATAGCTCCGCCAAAATAGTCGATCATATAAAAATCTTATGCTCGTAATTTTGCCACAGACTAGCGGGGTGATCAAAACTATGAAATCAAAAATTTGGAGTCTTATTCCTTAGTCCTTACAAAAGCCGATAAATTCAATTCAATTGTTCTGCAAAAAGAACAGTACATTAATAAAATGAAATCTTACATTTCAACAGAAAAACTAATTCTCTTGAATAAAGAACCCAAACCAAAATTCCAAACCCAAATTAGAAGTCTCTTCAAAAAATTTACTTTGTTCTCGGCTTTTAAGAAACTTAAAATTATCAATCAGAATCCCACAGTTCCCAGGCACTATGGTTTCATAAAAACTGACAAACCCGATTCTACCATTACACCAGTCACTTATGTTACTTATGTTAATAGTGCAGCAAGAGTTTTAGCAATAAAACTGAATTCTCTTTTCAAACAATGCACCAAATTTAACACAAAATATTCTGTAAAAAATTCACTTGTTGTATCAGAACTCCTGAAATCAGTAACAACCCCAATGAATTCCAAACTTGATTTTTTTTATGTTAGTAGCATGTTTTCTAATATACCTGCTGTAAGAAATGGTTTCATTGGGCCATTAACAATGGCCCAAGTGTATCCGAAAACCTCAAATTCCGGCGACATCTCCCTGACATATTTTGGCAAAACAAATTGCAAACGTTCTTCGAAAGCAAAATTTTCATGTAGCGTTTGAACCCCCCTCAAAGTTGTCCCATATATTGTTTAATGCTAAAGACATAATCGACCCCCTAAAAAAAATCCGGCATATACGAAATACAATGTATCGAATGCAATCGGTAGGTACACGCTATAGGGGGTCGGACAGGATGAAGTTTTTCAACAAGGTTTTCAGAACATCTCGCGCTTTTCGTCTGCAAAAAAAAAACTAGTTTTTTCAAAGCATTGTCTCGAATTTTATTATAAATTCCCAGAAATAGACAATCTAAAAATCTTTATGCATGATTGCAACATTTTAAAGGCTTGGCACTTAACCTTCTAGACTCATTAGAAATTTTCAAACAGAGCCGTAACCCATGCGTTAATCTCCTTAATGAGGAAACCGACGTAATCTTTTCGCAACTTTTTAATATTGCCAATCGTCTCCAGGTTAGGTTAGTTTTTTCAGGCGCCTCCGCCTGCCACAAAACCTTTAGAATAAATACAGTTACATACTTCAACACGTGTTCAGTCTTGTATGAACTCACTAAAGTACATTACATCTGTACATTATATCTTATACGAAGTACATTATAATCGCCATTCGAACTGCCTGCGAGAACGAATTGTGTACGAATAGCGAGGTTCTACTGAATATCAATTTGGAATTCATTAGAAAATGACCTTTAACAGTCGAAACTCAAGTCGTGATAAGTATCTAAATTTATGTAACTGAATAACATGTTATATAATATTTTTACATGATATAAGTGTGGTTAAAACACAGTGAATTTATCAATTCAGTGTAACAAAAAAATAATACACAAAAGAAACAAGACTCGAGGCTAAAAATCAAAATTTAATGTTTCCTTGTTTAAGACGTGAACCTTTCTCTTTTTAATATAGAGACTTTATTTAAGATATGCCATTCTCTAACACGTTGACGCCGGCGCTCAGTTTTGTTTTAGTATAGCGGGCGTGCGATGTTCCACCGGTGGTACACGCCGGCATTAACGTGTAATTAACATGAAAAGTAATTTTGATGAAAACATGAACCGAAAAGCCATCTAAACTGAAGAATGTAGTTCCTGACTATATAATATATATATATATATATATATATATATATATATATATATATATAACTTAACAAATTATATAATATTTTCCCAAAAAATAGTGGTAAAAACATGGTGAATTTTTCAATTCAAAATACATATCTTCTAACTTTGGTGTATAATAACTACGTTAATCTGATATTTTTTATATTTTAAGTGAGAAGGGTACTTTCATGTTAATAATAAATGCACTCGGAAGTGCTCCCATTAAGTTTGTAAATATATCTATAAATAAATAGTTTTTTTCTATTAATTAAAGTTTTCTGTTTAAAACAAAATTTGGTAAAATTTCATAAACCACTGTCTAAGTTCTAAGTCTTTGATGAAGAAAATTGAAAGCAAGGTATGTTCATATTACAGTAAATTAAAATAAATGTAAATAATAGTATTTCTTAGTCCGAATGAAAGTATAATATCAAAACCCACAGACACACCATATAATGCAAAAAACACGCAAAACGCAAAAACTCCAATCAGACTACGAGAACTCCTGCGGCCTAGGCACTTACTTCCTTATTGGTAGACGAATCTTCCAGCATTGAGAATTGCCTACCACTACCATTAAATATGACAGGATTCGTTTCCGTCTTAGGCCGAGGCCGTACTACGGTTTTTTCCCTCGAGCGGTAACCGCTATAACCGCGAAAACGCTCGAGGAACACGCAGTTCGCTATGGAAAAATTCAGTCGCGGAAAAAAAAAACCGCAAGTGAGGCCGCTTGTATTAGCTTACTTGAGTCACAAAATGACGCGTTTAAAAACCGCGGCGGTTTAGCCGTAGTGCGGCCTAGGCCTTTGGCCGAGGCCGCACTACGGTTTTTTTTCCCGCGTGCGGTAACCGCGAAACCGCTCGGAAAACAGTACGCTATGGGAAAAATCAGTCACAAGTAAAGACGCAAGTGAGGCAGCTTGTATTAACTTACTTGAGTCATAAAATCACGCGGTTAAAATCCGCGGCGGTTTAGCCGTAGTGCGGCCTAGGCCTTAAGAATTATTTTCTATTTTACTACACGGGTTGTTTTGATTCCGTGTTAGAAAAGTTTCTCGGTATAAACTTTCTAGACACAATAAAGCGCTGTTGCCAGATCTTTTAATTACACCGTATAAGGCAAAAATAACGAAGTTATTTAATAACTTTATTTTATTATAGTAGATTTTCTAACTAGGCCGAAAGGTTGTCAATATTACTCCAGATTCAATATTACGCGCATTCGCTCGAGAGTGAAATTGATAATTTCGCCCGTGTTACAAACAATATTTTTTATGACTCAGGTGCCATCCACAAAAATAGAATCAAAAATGAAAAAAAATGTTGTTCATTTGACACTTCTTGTCACTTTTTTAATACCGAGGTATTGATTGTATTAATTTTATTTTTGTTTATTTTAATGTAACCTGGCGATATGGAATATTTGCGTACGTTACCCAAGTTACATGTAATAGACTAATAGTGACATTTTATCGCATTAAAAAACGTGCACCAAGATAAAAAAATAAATAATACCTAATTAGCAATTTTTAAATTTGTTATGTTATTATATATAAAAATAATGAATTTGAAACTATTAGGATAATTGAAAATATAGAAAAATTCAAACACTCTTTTGACTGATTAATTACGCTCGAGCTTCATTTAAGTAAAGTTTATCATAATTAATTTCATACTTTTTTTTTACTCTATGTTAAATTTAAAATGTATTTTAATTTCAGGTTTTGAAGAAATCCTACCCTGACGGTTTCTAAGTCTTTCATGAAGAAGATTGAAAATAGGGTATGTTCATATTTATTAGTATACAGTAAATTAAAACAAATGTAAGTAGCATTTCTTTGTCAGAATGAAAGTATAATATCAAAACCCACAGATATACCATATAATGAAATATTCTAGTTGTAGTGGCCAAAACTGTGGAAATATAACAGTTGTGTCATCTGATTTATCAATTAGAGATAGTGTTTGATAAAATCAGACTATACACCTTTAATCCACAACGACAAATGGAAATTATATAAATTGTGTATTAAATTAAGTAAAGTTCTTAAGATATACGCTCTGTGAATGTGCGTTTATGGTTTGCTTCCTAATAAAGTTTATCATAATTAATTCCATCCTTTTTTTTACTTGATGTTGAATTTAATATTTTTTTTTATTTCAGGTTTTGAGGATAACCTATCCTGAAGGTTTCTAACTGTTTGGTGAAGAGAATTGAAAATAAGGTATGTTCGTATTTATTTGTAGACAGTAAATTAAAATAAATGTAAATAATAGCATTTCTTTGTCAGAATGAAGGTATTGTTTCAAAACTCACAGTATCCAGTCCATATCATGTAATATCCGCATTAAGGTCGATTCCCATATGCGCGACACTCAGCTACGCGACGCCGTGCGACATCGCCTGTCGAATAATGATTAAATTGTTTTAAATGGGCACGTCGCATAGCCATAGTGAGAATGTGCCCATTTCTAATCATTGAACCAAACGCATAAACAATGTAATCATTATTTGACAGGCGATGTCGCGTATATGAGAATCGGCATTTATAGTGTAAATAACTGTGGGAACATAATAGTTCTGCGCCATTTCATTTGCCAATTGGGTTGTTGAATAAAAAAGAATTATCGATTTTTTTTATGTATTTTAAAACCTTATTATATAAATATATATTTTCAATTTGTTATAACTTTTTAATTAAAGCGAAAAAAGAAAACAAAAAAGTGTTTTTTTATAAAACTTATATATCAGCTTTCCATTTCATTTATGACAAAAAAAAAATTGATTCAAATACCCAATTGGGTATTTGACATAGTTGGGCAAAAATTAATTGTGAAAACAATTAACAATTAAATTGCGAGATTTAATTGCAACTAACAATTAAAATAATTAATTGTAATTGCAATATATCACAATTAACAATGAATTAATTGTTAATTGTAAAATTTTGCAATTACAATTGATTAATTGTTAATTGATTGATGCACTTTTACAATTAACAAATAATAAATGTCGGTAAGAAGATGTTTATTATACTCCAATGTATCACTTGCCATAATGCGTAACTGAAATAGTTATTTACATTAGAGTGTGGGAAGTTTGATTTTACAACGCGACAGCTCGTTTGAGCTCTCCATTAGCTGGAGCGCTGTGAAATCATTTCCGCACGAAATTTGTATAAATATTTTTGGCCGACAATTATTATTTAAGAAACAAATAGACCCTCCGCCTCCACTTCCGGTCCTCCACCCTCGCCCCTCACTTCCGGTTCCCACCAACTTCTGGTTTCCACCCCAACTTCTGTTTCCCACCCCACTTCTGGTTCCCACCTCCACTTCCGGTTCCAAAATTTTCACCACTTCCGGTTCCCAACCCCCATTTCCGGTTCCAAAATTTTTTACACTTCGGGTTCCGGAGGTGTGAGTGTGAACCGGAAGTGAAGGTGGGAACCGGAAGTGGAAGCGAGGTGGGGGGCCGGAAGTGGAGGTGAAGGGTCCAGAACGAACCATCTTTCCCAACTATTTAAATTATTTACAATATTGGAAATTATTTTATTTGGCACAATGCGGGAAAGTACGGTTACAATGAGGGAATAGTATATTTTACAGCAAGAGATGAAAGTGGGGTTTTTTTGGTGAGGTGGGAGTTTGCTCTCGAGCGCCAGCGAGTTAGCAATCACACCGAACCAAAAAAAAAAACACTTTCATCTCGAGTAGTAAATACAATTTTTTCTAGTGATTTCGGTTGTAGAATCTATAATTCCACTTTAATAAATCCAATTCGAAGCGAACTGTCAGAACTGTCAATACAAATTTAATTGTTGGTTTGGTCGTTTCTATGGTAACATATTGCATTCTCATAGAAGGTGATATTTTTCAAATCAAATGTCCTAATTTTATTTCGGTTTTTTAAATTGTTTCAGACTCATTTAACGTTTGTACATAAAATGTTTCATTGAAATTGATGTAATTAATTAGAAAGTCCATGCAAATTTGGTTAGTTTAGTGGTTTAATCGAGAAAATCATAAATTCAAAATGCTAATTTTCGTCTCTAGATGTGAAAATATTTTCATCTTTAGAATGAAAATATTGTCACTTTCATGTAGGGTAAGCCATGGAAAAAATTCCATTTTCACATATATCAGTAGAAAAAAGTTTTTACATTCATCAAATAGTATTAATTGTTATAATAAACAATTGATGATTAAGTTAATTGTAACTAACAATTAAAATTTTAATTGCAATTAAATTAATTGTAAACCACAATTAATGGATTTAATTGCAATTTATTTCAATTGCATCTTACAATTAAACAGTTAATTGAATTAAATCAATTGCAATTAATTTAGTTGCAATTTAAATTGTAATTGTTTGATTCTACAAATAAAAAAATAATTGAATTATGCCCAACACTGGTATTTGAATCAATTTTTTTTGTCATAAACCGAAAGCTCATATATAAGTTTTATAACAAAACCTGACTTTGTTGATATAGTAGCTGTAGTAGACATGTCAAATATGTCAAATTGTAAATGTTAAATATTAAAAGTTATCGTGCTTGTTTCGTACCATCGTGTAGGAGTACTACAAAAAGAACTGCCCAAAAAATGTTTTTTAAATGTCCCACATTGTTAACCGTCGAAACGCATGGTTTTAAACAGTGCGTCGAAAAAATCCTAAAACGACGATGTTATAAAGAATGTTTGTTTAAATGTTAGAATGAAGTTTCACCCTTTCGACGTCACAAACAAATTATGGCGCGTTTGGAGTCACGTGATTTTCAAAATTTTATCACTTTTAAATTGTTTATAATTAATTTTTTTTTAACTTTTTCACATCGCACATCCGAATTATTTGTAATAAGGTTTTAAAATACATAAAAAATCGATAATTTTGTTTTATTCAACAACCTAATTCGAAATATTGAGGGACAAATGCTTTAGTATAAAAATAAATTTAAGGTTATTAATAAAGTTAATACATTTCCGACTTCGTAAGTCATGAAAAAAAAACATGGGAAAACTTTTTCAATAATTTAGGGTTCCAATTTGTCACGAAATCATATTATTTTATGCGTGACGTGACAGACAGTTGTGACTTCTAGTCTAGCGTGTGGCGGTGCAAGCCTGCTCAGTTTCAAAATAACGGAACAGTGTTGAACATAAAGCTCTTAAAAGATAAAGATGGGTAGTTTGATTTTAGGAATGTGTTGTGTGACTAAATGATCATTGACTCTGTCTTAAGAATGCGCATTTGACATTTTCTTTCCAATGTGTTTCGTCCATATCGATGTTCCATTCTGTAAATACAAAATACTTCGCTATTAATTAAAATTAGTAGCTATTAGTATTACTATTAGTAGCCTAGCTATTATTATTTTTTGTGATGAACTTATTTATTCTTTCGCGGTTTCCACCAGAGGAAATTTTCCTATGATGGCTTAAGATGACTGAATTTAAAAAAAAAAAAACGATATATTCTTCTAGGAAGGTTGATTAAAATCATATTGTAATGTATATTTTTTGTTTCAGGATATATCAGAAAGTCATATGGTCCTGAAATAAATAATGGAAATTGAAGGTGAGCAAAATTTACTTTTTGTTATTATCATTTGAATCCACAGTCCAGCTCCACATAACGAAATATCCAAGTTAGAGTGGCGTTTTAAACTGTGGAGATCAAAGTTTTGCTAGCTATATTTATCAGTTTAAAAAAAGTGATTGATAAATACGAAGTATAACTACAGTTCATGTGAAAAACTATTTGTATATTAATGAATATATTCTATAATCGATTTATTTTGTTATTTTTTAATTTCAGGTAACTCTGTGTATAGATGAATTTCCACATGTGTCATAGTTCAAAGGTATGTTTTTATGTTTCAAATTTCATACATTTTATTTTCATAAAAGTTGCTTTTAAAAAATGTTACTAGCATTGTATTTTCCTAATTTTTTTTCTGCACTTATTTAATTTTGATTATTGTTCCACAAAATTATTTTATGATGACGTATTTATTCTTTCGCGGTTTCCACCAGAGGAAATCTTCCAGTGATGGCATAAGATGACTGAATTTCAAATGCCTACTTAATTGCTCATTAAGCGAGAAATACACGAATGCATTTTAACGATGTTGTGCTTTTGCAGGTATTAATGGAGTTTTGAGCCTTGAAGGATTGGTCCATGAATATAAGGTGAGTTTTCATTTTATGTTCAAAAGTAATTATTTCCACAGTCCAGCTCCACATAATGAAATATACAAGTTATTGTGGCGTTTTAAACTGTGGAGAGCAATGTTCTGCTAGCTATATTTATCAGTTAGACAAAGTGGTTGATAAATACGAAGTAAAACTACATTTTAAATCATTTTCTTTATAGATTTTGGCATTACAAACTTATGTCACTTGTATGGCATGGTTTGTTATATTAAAATCCGAAATTCAATATTTTTTATTCAATAAATCTTAAGTTTCTCATATGAGGCGATTATAGACAAAGTGGTATAAGTTACATTTTTAACATTTCTTAGATGAAGGCAAAAATGCAAACTCCCTCCGTATTCGAATTAGTTAGGGGGAAAGTGGAATAAGTCATAGATTCAAATTTATCCTCACAAATGGCAGCATAAGTTTAGCCTACAAATAATAATAGCTATTTGTTGTTGTCATCCAAATTAGACCACTTTCCTTGAAGTGTTCCATTGTTTTTTTGTTAGTAAAGTTTCTTCTTGAGATCAGTTAGAAAAGTGACCCCATTTATCAATAACAAATCTGATAAATCCACAATAATTCTATAATCAGAAATCGCGCTCAAAAAAGTACACATAGCTCCGCCAAAATAGTCGATCATATAAAAATCTTATGCTCGTAATTTTGCCACAGACTCCGCAGTGATCAAATCTATGAAATCAAAAATTTGGAGTCTTATTCCTTAGTCATTAATAAAATGAAATCTTACATTTCAACAGAAAAACTCCCTTGAATAAAGAACCCAAACCAAAATTCCAAACCCAAATTAGAAGTCTCTTAAAAAAAAATTACTTTGTTCTCGGTTTTTAAGAATCTTAAAATTATCAATCAGAATCCCACAGTTCCCAGGCACTATGGTTTCATGAAAACTGACAAACCCGATTCTCCCATTACACCAGTTGTCACTTATGTTAATAGTGCAGCAAGAGTTTTAGCAATAAAACTGAATTCTCTTTTCAAACAATGCACCAAATTTAACACAAAATATTCTGTAAAAAAATCACTTGTTGTATCAGAACTCCTGAAATCAGTAACAACCCCAATAAACTCCAAACTTGTATTTTTTGATGTTAGTAGCATGTTTTCTAATATACCTGCTGCAAGAAATGGTTTCGTTGGGCCATTAACAATGGCCCAAGTGTATCCGAAAACCTCAAATTCCGGCGACATCTCCCTGACATATTTTGGCAAAACAACAAAACAAATTGCAAACGTCCTTCGAAAGCAAAATCTTCAAGTAGCGTTTGAACCCCCTTCAAAGTTGTCCCATGTATTGTTTAATGCTAAAGACATAGTCGAGCCCTTAAAAAAAATCCGGCATATACGAAATACATTGTATCGAATGCAATCGGTAGGTACACGCTATTGGGGGTCGGACAGGATGAAGTTTTTCAACAAGGTTTTCAGAACATTCTCGTGCTTTTCGTCTGCAAAAAAAACTAGTTTTTTTCAAAGCATTGTCTCGAATTTTATTATAAATTCCCAGCAATAGACTATCTTGCATAATTGCAACACTTTAAAGGCTTGGCACTTAACCTTCTAGACTCATTAGAAATTTTCAAACAGGGCCGTAACCCATCCGTTAATCTCCTTAATGAGGAAACCGACGTAATCTTTTCGCTACTTTTTAATATTGCCCAATCGTCTCCAGGTTAGGTTAGTTTTTTCAGGCGGCTCCGCCCGCCAAAAAAACCTTTAGAATAATGCTGCATTAAATACAATTACATACTTCAACACGTGTTCAGTCTTGTATGTACTCACTAAAGTACATTACATCTGTACATTATATCTTATTCGAAGTACATTATAATCGCCATTCGAACTGCCTGCTAGAACGAATTGTGTACGAATAGCGAGGTTCTACTGAATATCAATTTTGAATTCACTAGAAAATGACCTTTAACAGTCGAAACTCAAGTCGTGATAAGTATCTAAATATATGTAACTGAATAACATGTTATATAATATTTTTACATGTTATAAGTGTGGTTAAAACACAGTGAATTTATCAATTCAGTGTAACAAAAAAATAATACACAAAAGAAACAAGACTCAAGGCTAAAAATCAAAATTTAATGTTTCCTTGCTTAAGACGTGAACGTTTTTCTTTTTAATATAGAGACTAAATTAAGATATGTCATTCTCTAACACGTTGACGCCGGCGCTCAGTTTTGTTTGAGTATAGCGGGCGTGCGATGTTCCACCGGTGGTACACGTCAGCGTTAATTAGTTAAGTAATTTTGATGAAAACATGAACCGAAAAGCCTTCTAAACTGGAGAATGTAGTTCCTGACTCGCTTTACAAAGGCCCAGACTAGCTACAATGTACTTCCGTACATTCCACGTATTCACAAATGGGTTTTTAACACATTTGTGACAACTAAAGTCAATGAATATGTTGAACTTGGTCCATTACCAAAGTAGCAGAGATGTCCTTTAACCCTTCAAAGTCGGATTTTTTTATTCCAAAATTTGGGCTTTATTTGCTCCAACATGACATAATATTTCATAAAAATAAATATAAAATTGGTTTTTGGAAAAAATAACGCCATTTTGGACGGGACATATATATCGCACTAAGATATCTTAACTGGGATATATTTGACCCAATAGTGAAACAAATAATTCTTTATTACATAAAAAAAAACACAGAAAAATACAAAAACATATGAAATATTTCATTTCAAATGACATGGGAGTTTGCATAAATCAATATTGCACATTTGATATAATGTATTGGTTCGTTTTTTCCTTATTCAACTGCATAGAACACCTTTTGTACCTTGCATTCTTCGCGTTGGGTTTTCTATGGGTAAATGATCACCCACATTGAAAATCTTAGTTTTTTTTATATTAGATGGTCGACCTAATGAAACAGCAGATTTTCTTTTTACTGTTGCTCTTTGCCTGCCCTGGGAAATAAGACTCTGCAACGCTAATCAGAAATGGCAAAAATTGAGTTTTAGACCTATGCAAATCATTATATAAAACATGAGCATTTGCAACAGACATCAATAATTTGTAGAAAACTTTCTTCCACCCCTTTCCTGACTTCCTATCAAAAACATAAAGACCAATTATTTGATCAGTTAAATCGACGCCGCCCATGTATTTGTTATAAATTTGAAGCATCTCAGGACAAGATATTTTTTTTGTCATCATTCAAAGTACGTTTTAACTCTATAGTGTTATCAGTAAAGCAATTACGTATTGCAAGTAAGTCTTTAGTATCTTGTCAGCTACAAATAATACTACCATTGTTATTTATCCAGAATTGAGGTTCACCATGATTTAATCCTGAAAATTTAGGGAAGTTTTTCTTATTTTCAATCAGTGTTCCAACTCCAGGATATGGTATGGAAAAAAAATCTGTTAAAACATAGCAAAAGCTCTTTATCTCTAACCAAATTTATTAATTTCTTTACAGTCCTTTCGCCTAAAGTACCATCCAACTCTTCACTGTCCTTACCTGCATATAGATTCATATCATATACATAACCCGTACAATAATCACTGCACCCAAATTTTGATCCCTTGTTTAATAGGTTTCATTGGTAAATATTGCTTTATTGAAGACCTGCCTTTAAATTTAACCATTGATTCATCTATACTGTAATAAGGTGCATGGAAGCGATTTTTTTGGAACGTCCTTTTTAGACAGTTTACAACTTCTATATAGTAAAGTTTGTTGGCATTATCGGGTTTCTCTGGGATGTTGAAATACATCTTTGCCAAAAGAAGCTTACATTCTCAAATTTTAGAAACTGCAAATGTGTACAATGAGCAATATACATAAATAGACTTGGGAAAAATTTAAAAAAATATATCCACTTCATTCATCTCATGAGAAAGAATAGTAGACACTGTTTTTTTCTGTGGAACCTAGAGTCTGGGATTAAAATTTCCATTGTTTATAAACTACAACATGTCTTCGTTTACTTCATTAGTTCATTCTTCATTCTGTTCTTGTGTTTCAAATACTGTTACTTCATTTTCTAATGTTTTCGTAGTTCTAAAATCTGAGCTAAAACTATCTTCGGCTGCATTTTCTTCATCTCTGCTTTCGGATGGAATATAATCTTCATCTGAAGATTCACTATTCTGATATGGATCTTCCTCCTCCTATTCTAACTCATCCAAAGCTTCTTCTAGTTCCTTATAATATAATTTATTCTGGTGAAAAAGACTAGTGGGACAGCTATATCCCGGCATTCATTTTGATGTATATTTTATTATATCCTTGGTATATTTTATAAATTTTATCAGCTTTACTTACCTTATATATATATATATATATATATATATATATATATATATATATATATATATTCCCAGTTCTTTAATATCCATCTCGGTTTCTGTCAACCAAGTGTTACAAAGCTTCTTGTTTTGCCAGAAGGTGAACAGACGGTTTGTTAGTCGGTTTGGAGGCAATCTTGCAAAGTGGCCATAGAAAGCTACCCTTCTTTTCCTTGCACAGTCAGAGAGCATCTCAATATGTTCGTAGAGCTCAGAGTTATGCCACCTTCGGAATTCCCCATCTTCCTTTACTGGGCCTTGGATCTTCCTGAGGATTCTTCTCTCTCTGATTTCCAATTTCTCAACTAGACCTCTTCGGTTCAAGGAAAGACATTCCATGGCATACAGGAATATATGCATATATTATTATATCACACTAAATTCTGAATAAAACACTGCAAACCGTGTATTTTTGTGTTAACTAAAAACAATTTTTGTTGCAATTGAGATCAACATGTTCATTCAGGTCCGTTCGTAGCTAAAGACAACACCGTTCCACGTGAGCCACTCTCTTACTGACCCGGCATGTGTTTCATTGAAAAAAGCTTTCTATTTAATACTAAATAATAACAAAAATTTAATTTAATTTACATTTATTTTATTTATATAAACAGTCGATACTTGAGTCATGTAATGTTTGCAGATTTATATAACTTAACAAGTTATATAATATTTTCCCAAAAAAATAGTGGTAAAAACATAGTGAATTTTTCAATTCAGAATACATATCTTCTAACTTTGGTGTATAATATCTACGTTAATCTGATATCTTTTGTAGTTATAAGTGAAAAGGGTACTTTCATGTCAATAATAAATGCACTCGGAAGTGCTACCCACAGAACTCACCCCTCCCAATATTATAAAAAAATTAAATAATACACTAATCTATTGGTCAGATTTGCATATTTGCTGGGAAATATTTCCAAATAAATTGGAGATTTTTTTTTAAGTTTGTGTAGTAAAACACTTTGTTTCTCATGATGACACTAACTTTTATTTTGATTTTTATACCACTTTGTCTTCTACTGCCTCATATAATACATTAATATATATTTATATGTTTTTGCTATTTAAGGTACTGGATTGGAGAAGGAAGATAATGAACAATATATATTTTCAACACTTATTCCTGCTTTTCTTATAAGGTAACATATTTGGTTTATTTTTTTAATAATGTAAACAATGTAGTAGTTCTATTATACTATTCTACCTTTTAACTATTCTATTCTAACATTTCAAAATAATAAATTTGGATGATGAACTATTTTAATCTTTCGCGGTTTCCACCAGAGGAATATTACCTGTGATGGCTTAAGATGACTGAAATTTAAATAGAAATTCATTGAATTATTATGTGTATGCGAAATATTTTAACAACTTATTTTTTTATTTCTAGGATTTCAATATTAACACAGACTTGGATCAAATATGTCTATTAAGGTAATTATTTTAAAACGCGTAAATATTAGCATTTCTTTGTCAGAAGGAAAATATTCTTTCAAACCCACAGTGCGCAATCATATAATGAAATATTCACATTATAGTGTGAAAAACTGTGGGAATACAATAGTTCTGCTAAGCCAAATTTGTCAATTAGAAATAGTGATTGACAAATGTACTAGTATAACTACAACTTTAAATTGTTTAAATTGTTTCCCGCTTTATCGGGGCGTTATTTCCGCGTTAGCAAAAAATTCTATTTATGTTCGATTTTAGATACAATATGCTATAATACTTTTCAGACAAATATCTTTACGAAACCATATTTTTGCTTAGGAATAGTAACGCATAAGTATACAAGAGGGGACGGTTGAAACAATGTCATCGATTTTAGTCATCTCTGTGATAGAAGTTAGCGCTAACTAAACTAAGTTAGCGATTATCTTGGAACTAATTATTAAATGCGGACCGAAGAAACGCCGCGCAGTGCCTGTTTCTTGCGTTCAAATTTAATGGCCAAGAAATAGCAAATAAAAATATCAAATATAATACCTACGCTTTTTATCATAGCAAAACGTAAAAAAAAACAAATTAAAAAAAAAATGCAAATTCTGAATTTTATATTATATCACTCAGCACCATAACAACAATAGAAAGAAGACCAACAAAAGACGCAACAGAAAACGCCGAAGGGAGACTACTGATTAGCCTAGTAGAAGAAAGAGGGTGGGACATACTTAATGGAAACAGTATAGGAGATGAGAAAGGAGAGTACACATATATCGGACCAAGAGGGGAGACAGTTATTGACTATGTTATGGTGAATGAAGAAGCATGGGATGAAATAGAATAATTCAAGGTGGGAGAAAGAGTTGAGTCGGATCATATGCCATTGGAAGTGAAGACAAAAAAATAAAAAGAGAAAAATAGAAGAAGTGAGAAGGATGTTAGAAGAAAAATTGTGAAGAATATCTGGACGGAAGAAGCAATAGAAAATTATAGAACAAGACTTAGGGAGGCTAGATACGAAGAGGAAGGGATAAACGAAAAAGTGAAAGAACTGATCACGTAAAAAATGCAACAGAAAAAAAAGTGATAAAGACAAGAGTGAAGGTGGGGTCTTGGAAAAACGAGTGGTGGGATAAAGAATGCAGGGAAGGGAAGCAATCAGTAAGAAAGAAATTAAGAAATTGGAAAAGAGGAAAAGCAAGTAATGAGGAGTACAAGAGAGCATGCAAGAGGTACAAATTAGTATGCAAGGAGAAGAAGCAAAAGAAATGGATGGAAGAAGAACTAAAGATGAAAGGCATAAAGACGGAAGAAGAGGTATGGAAATACATAAATAGGGAAAGAAAGAAAAAAGTAGAAAGAGTGAGTAATAGAATTACTATGGAGGAATGGAGAAAGTACTTCAGTCAGCTGCTGGGTGGTGATGAAATCAGACAGGAAAAGAAAAAGAGTCAACACAGGGTGGGAGAAATAGAAGAGATAACAAGAGAAGAATTAGAACAACTGAGTAAACTGAAAAAGAAAAAGGCACCGGGGAGGGACGGTATACAGAATGAATCGTGGATATATGGAACTAAAAGGGAGCTGACAGGCTGTTGGGGATAATGAATGGAGTGTGGAAGGGAGAGGGCTTCCCACAGGAGTGGAAAGAGGGGATAATATGCCCCTTATATAAGAAAGGAGAAAGGGAAACAGCAAGCAATTACAGGGGGATCACCATGCTCAATACGGCATATAAGATATATGCAATGATTGTGGAAGAGAGATTGACGAAGGAATTGAAGCAGCGGGGTGTGATACCAGACGGAAAGGCGGGATTTAGGAAAGGGAGAGGGACCATGGATAATGTATACATCTTGAATCACATAGTAGGGAATGAGATAAAAAAAGAGGGGCGGCAAGATTTATGCATTATTTGTGGACCTGAAGGCGGCCTTTGATAATGTGGCAAGAGAGGCACTGTGGGAATGCCTGACAAAGAAAAGGATAAAGGAGCATCTGATATCAAAATTAGAAGAGATTTAGGAAGAAACAAAAAGTAGAGTGACAGTTGGTGAAAGGGTGAGCGAAGGTTTTAATACGCATAAGGGAGTGAGACAAGGCTGCCCACTAAGTTAAACCCAGCCTGTTTGCAGCATTTATTGGAGACATAGAGGAGATGTTCAGCAAGGCGCAGACGGGTGGGGTTGTGGTGGGCAAAGAAAAAGTGTGGTCCCTAGCCTACGCGGATGATTTGGTGGTGCTAGCGAGAGACGAGAAAGGGATGAAAGAAATGATAAGAAACATGGAGAAATATATGAGGTGGAAAAATCTGACAGTGAATGGGGAGAAGTCCAAGATAATGGTGTTTAGAAAAGGGGGTGGCAGGAGAAGAGTAATTGAGTGGAGATGGGAGAAGGAGAAAATTGAAGAAGTAAAAGAATTTAAATACCTAGGGTACGTGTTTAATGAGAGAAATACTGAAACAGCACACGTGAGAAAGTTAGTAAAGAAAGCCAATAAAATACTAGGAGCAGTATGGGGAATAGGAGAGAGAAAATTTGGACACGACTATAGAAGGAGAGTGATGATGTTTGATAGCCTGGTGAAAAGTGTGATGATGTATGGAGCGGAAATATGGGGATGGAGAGAGCAAGAAGGGCTGGAAAGGGTGCAAGAAAAATATTTGAAATGGGTGCTAGGACTAGGTAGAGAGACCCCGGGGTATATAGTGATGGAGGAAACAAAGAGAGATGGAATAAGAATAGAAGCAGGAAAGAGAGCAATAAGTTTTGAGGAGAGAGTGATAGAGAGAGGAGAGTGCCGAATTCTGCAAGAGTGCCTCAAAGAAAAAAGGAAAGAAATAGGAAAGGGGGTGTGGAAAGAGAGGGAAGCATATCTAGAAAGAAACGGGTATGCAGGAGCGGAGATAGAAAGAATGAGAGAGAGAGGTAGAGTAATGACAGAGGAATTGGTCCAGAGAGATAGAGATGTGCAAAGGCAAGAAAGGAGAGCAAGAATTAGGGAGTCTAGTTACAATGGGAAATATGAAAAAATAACGGAAGAACTGCCAAAGTACCTAGGAAGAGAAAGTAGAAAAGAGAGAGTGACAATGGCAAGATTCAAATGTGGAAATGAAGAGAGAGATAATAAATTTTGGATGGAGGATAGGAATAGAGTATGCAGGATGTGTGGAGAAAACAAGGAGACAATAGAACACTTGCTGGGCGAATGTTCAGAAATGAGAGAAAGAGAAGAGTGTAGAGAAGAGATTTTAAATGAGGATGGAAGAGGGATAGATTGGATGAAGAAAGTTGAGGAGAGAAGGAGAGCAATATGTGGGGAGGGAAGCTGGTAATCGGGGTTTAGGGATAGGAATTTAGTGACTTTCTTTTTTTTTTGTTTTTAGTTTGAGCAGCATATGTTTTTTTTTTTTTTTAATGTTTATTTATTCTTTAACTCTTTTTATTATTATTCTTATTTATATTATGTTCGATGTTAGTTTTAGTATAGATGTAAATTTTGGATTCAATTTATAAACCCGTAAGGGCAATAAATATACATAATACCACTCAGCACCATAACGATGCTTTTTGTTGAACATTACACGGATGAGGCTCTCCTTCACATCCTGCGCAGTAGGTACGAATCCTCTTTAAATTGCTTGTCACTCGCCAGCCATTACTTTTTTTTTGCTGTCTCGTAACACGTCTGACACGGTTTTCGTTTCTGGACCCCTGTTACGGACATTTCGTGGCGAGGTCGACGATTTCTGTTTGGCGTAACGACGATTTCTGTTGGAGGAGGGCGCGAATTGCATAAAGCATAGGCAACTGATTTTCGAAATTCAAGAATGCCCGTATCCACATCTTCAATTTTATTATTTATTAACCAAGCATTTACTATAACAGTATTCAGCAAAAGCTCAAACGCCAGTTTTCGATATAACTTTATAGTTTTTCGTTTAAAGTGGTGATTGGTATGCTGTCATTTAATATGATTGATCCAACTGTTGAATCCAACTGTGCTGTTAATCATAGACTACCGGAATCCAGCAATGGCTCAGCAAGTTTTATCACCACTTCAGGTGGGGTTGTTCTTTTTTGATCAAGAATTTTGTCGGCGTAAATTTCTAAGTTATAAGTATAGCTTCCATTACAACAGAGCTTGAACACTTTGATGCCGTATTTAAGGTGTTTTTAAATATTGGCGCATAAATACCCGGCCACGAAATGGTATCAAAATGGTACCGCCTGAAAATTATGGACCACTTTAACGACCAAACTCTGAACCTTGTGGAGCCTGTTATTTAGGGAATTGTTTTCATTATCTGCAAAATGAACAATCCTCAAGAGCAATTCAATTGGCCTGTTCCTGGACATTGCAGTAGGAGCAAATTCGTTCTTGAACATAGGTTCCATACTCCAATAATCTGAAGTTTTGGTAGATGAACTATACCCATATAAATAACCAATCCAAAAAATCGCTTCCTCTCGTAGATATATGTCGGATACCAATTGTGTAATCTCGCTTGAGATGTAACATCTTTCCCGTTCACAATTGTTTGTGTGGCATAAAGATTGCTCGACAATAAACTCAAATATATTGTCATCAACCAGCGCAGAGTAGACCTCAAGAGGTTCCTGATCAACTAGAATCTCTGACAGATTTTTATTTATTCCTGGTTCTTTTTGTGAAAGGAGTAAGAACTGGCTGCTTACCTTTGGGTGCTTTCCATTCATGGCCGTCAATATTTTGGCGCGTGACTGTAGTTCTGTCATCTCCGGAATTAGGATATTTCTACTTCTTCGCTATTTCCTTCACTATCAGGATCTTGTATATCTACAGTCTCAACATCATCTGCATTCTCCCCAAATACTATATTCTCGAACTGTGTTAGTTCATATTGGTTAGTGTCAATATCCTGTAGGGCCTCATTTATTTCGCCGTCACTGGAACTTGCCGCTAGCTCCTCACTCATGTCCAAAGTGTGTTCATCTTCGATACCATCACCTATTTCAGGAAAAAATATTGTATAAAGTTTTTTTTTTTTTTATGCAAAATAACATCACAAAGTCAGAATTATTAAAAATCTCAAAAAGTTTCTGATCAATTACTTGACTACTTGTCGTTTTCTGGCCATATTTTTGACATAATAATAAGCACAAGATGCAAACAAAAGAAACAAGTAGTTTATACTAAGCTATTAGCTGTTTCTATCTGTGGACCCAGAAGATGACCGAAGAAGATCTTCCATACGGCGCCGACTCGGTCAATGTGACTGAGACACATTTCCACGATATTCTTCGCATAGGTAATAAATATTGTAAGATTTCTTTCGCAAGACCAATATTCGTGGATATCCTTAGCTCTGCGCAAAATGGCCCAAAACAATAATTTTTTAGCCAATATGGAATATAACGCCCGACCCTAACGTAAAATATAATAAAAAGCACTCTGGCAGTGAAGGTGTTAATTATGATTTTTTATTTTACATAATAAGTTTCAAAATGTCAGTTTACATTTTTTTAAATGAAAATAAAAATATTTACACAATAAAATAGAAAAAAGGAGATATTTACAAAATAAAATAGAATAAAAGAGATATTTACTAAATAAAATGGAATAGATGTATTTATCAAAGAAAATAGAAATGAAGAGATATAAGCAGGTGATCTGGTGGACAATTTATGTGAATAACCAGGAACAGCTTTTTGGATAGTCCAAACCCCTCTTGCAATATAATAGCTATATAGAAAACAGAATTACAATGCAGACGACTGATAGTAAATATGCATAAAATATTCATAAATTTGAGGCAGACAAACAGGGTTCAACATTTAAAATTGTGTGAACAACTTTGTGAATCAGTTTAGTCCTGGTAGGTGTGTGGAAATATTTCCACAAATTTTGTAATGCACATGAGTGGTTACAGATTTATGCACAGTATGTGGCATATTCATTGCTTTATTTCCAAATTACTAAGTAAATGAAAGAAACTTTGTGGAGAGTCATCCTTCCTACTATTCACTAGTAACAATTCACCATAAATCCACCCATTGTCTGAAAAGCATGGGATATGTTTCTAATGATAATAAACCAACCATTATGTTTAAGATAGTGAAAAAAACATTCACATTTTCCTTTGAATTTATATTATAATTAATATACGTAGAAAAATTTTCAAGAAGTCAATTATCAATAATATTTTGCATGACAATATATAACTGGTTCTAGGAGGCAATGAAAAGAGAGTTTGCAACTTCATTTTGGGTTTACATTTGGGTGTTTGTAGGAATTGCCAAATATGTATTGCTATCCTGGTTACAAATATACCTTGGCTGCATATACAACACTTGCGAAAAATCGATAAAAACTACACATTTCAATAATAATATGAATATCTGTCACATATCACAGTGATCACCTTTAGATATTTGTCGCTCAATTACGTTACTGTAATATAAACAACTTCAGATAGCTTGAGATATAAGTGCCCATTATCATCTATTGGTTCATTTCAGTGTATAATTTGTTCTGTGAATTAAGATTTCTATCACAAATTTTCCACCCACTGGCTGACCCTAAAACTCTTAGATGATGACCAGGGGTGGTTTAATTTATAGAATAGTTTGGTTTTTTGTGTTGACTAATAATAAATAATTTGGGTGACTATAAGCAGCACTGCCCTTTCTTAAAAATGCCTATACATTTTCGTTCCTACATGTTTCTTATGCACATGTAGAGCTCAACCTCCTATATAATACATTCTTTAAATGCAAAATACCCTGCTACTAATTAATATGCCTGCTACTAATTACTATATTTTTCATGAAACGTTAAAACATTTTTTTACTAAATGTTATTCTTCTTTTAGGAAATTCAAATGTTGAGCTACAATTTAAAAAGTTTAAGGGCTATAAAATAGTTGTAAATGTAAGTATATTAATTCTGAAAACATAAATTTTTGTATTTTACTCTATTATAAAGTTGTAACGAATGACCCAACTATCCTAGGATACCTTAAGTAGATTTAAAATCTGGTGGTGGGGTAGTGGGCAAGATATCAGAATACTTTTCTCTAGTCCCAGGTTAAAATCCAGGGCACAAGAATGAAAATAAGCCACCATCCTGTGCATGGCTCTGGTAAAGCCATCCCAATAAAAATCGGCCTAATAGTGACCCACGTTATAAACTGTAAGGGCCCCCATAATCTCGACACTCGAAAGTAGGGTACACAAGGGATTCAAAGAATATGTTATATAAGGAGCATTCAAGAATTAAGTAAGCAGGTTAATATTTATAGTATAACTGAATCAGCGAGGAATTTAATGCACTAAGGACTTGTGAAAATAAGCTACTAATTCTTGCTGATGTAAAAATTTGGATACTGCGTCGTAGACCATCCATAAATGGTTTTCAAGTTTTTTAATTTCATTACACACTAATACTTCTATCTTAAAAATTATTTATTTATTTTCATTTTGACACTAAACACTATACAGGCCACATGATTTAAAAAAAATTTTAAATCTAAATCATTGAAAGTTTGCTTACATAATACTTGAACACTTCCCTAATTGCAGAAAAATTTATATTAGTTTTAAATTATTATTATTCCCTCCTATTGGAGATTGGAAACCATCATAACAACATTTGTTGACAGCTGCCCTGAACAGCTCGACAGACATACACTCAAACCACTCTTTCAGGTTGTGAAGCCTCTATTGCCACCTTCTGCCAACAGTTCTTTTTCCTCTAATTTTACCCTGGATAATTAGTTTGAGGATGTTGTACCTTTTGCCTCTTGGCAAATGTTTTATTTTTTATTTTTTTTATTTTAAGTATTTTCCTGTAACACCACATTTCTAAAGCCTCCAATTTTTCAATGTTTTCCGCCTTTAATGTCCAAACCTCCATTCCATACAGCAGGGTAGAAAAGATGTAGCATGTTGTGCACTTTAGCAGTTTTTGGTTTCTAATCTCTAATTTAATGCTGCAGTTACGGAGAATTTTCCCTATTTTAGAAACGGCACTACGGGCGAGTTCTATTCTGCCGTTGATTTCCTTGGTTTTGCTCTGCATTATCTGTTACCCATGTTCGCAGGTAATTGTGGGAGGATACCCATTCAACAGTATCGTTGTTAATGACTATAAGTGGTTTATTATGATTAATGTTTTGGTATTTTGTAGTAGCCATAAGTTTTGTCTTCTGTATGTCCAGTCTTTTACATTGGGTATTTACTGAATCGACTAGGCTGATGTTGTCAGTTATAATGTTGCCAGTTATAAGGTAGTGTCATCTGCTTATCATATGTTGTTAGTTGTCTCGCCATTTATGACGATGCCTTCCATATCTTCTGACAATGCCTCTTCGAAAATACATTCACTATATACATTGAATAAGGGAGGCGACAGTATACATCCCTGTCTTACCCCACCTCATTTTTTAACCTCTTCGTTTAGGTCTTTTCCGACCTATCCTTCTTTAGCTGTTTGGTTGCAGTGGAGGTTAGAGATTATTCTTATATTTCTACTCTTGATGTTTCTTCTCTTTAGTATCTGTAGTAGTTTGGTATGTTGGACCCTGTCAAAAGCTTTTTGGAACTCAATGTAGCAGATGTACATATTGTGGTTCATGTCTAGACATCTTTGTCGCAACACATTCAATCCAAAGAGTGCTTCGCTGGTTCCCATAACTTGCCTAAATTCCATCTGCGAGTCGCTAATGTCTTCTAGTTTTTTATATATTTGGTTATGATTTACCTTTAGGAAGATCTACAAGGTGTGGCTCATTAGGGCAATAATCCTGTGGCTGAACATTCTTTGGCTCCGTTCATTTTTGGTAGTGTCACAAATGTTGAGGTTAGCCATTCTTTTGGAATAACCACCGTCTTGTATGTTATTAATCAGATTCAGTAGCACGTCAATGGAATCGTCGTTAATAATTTTTATCAACCCAGTTGGTATCTCGTCAGGACCAGTTCTTTTTCCGGATTTTGAATTTTTGATTGCATATTCGAGTTCTTCTTTTATAATTTTAGGACCCATATTTTCAGAGTCTGTTTGTGTTAATGTTGTTCGATTAGCGTTAAATAGTCCTTTAATATATTCTCACCATCTTGCTAATTTTTCTGCTGGTTCTATGATACGATTGCCTTTTTGTTTTTTGCCTTTGATTTTTGCCTTTTTGGTTTTAGTCCTTCCACAAAGTTATTTTATCTTTTTGTGCATATTCAAGAAATCAAATTTGTTATAGAATTCTTCGATTAGCCAACCATTTTTCTTTGGCTCTTCTGATTTTCTTTGTGATGTTGTTTATCCTTTTGTAGGTAGGTTGTGTATATGGTAGGTTGTGTATATCATTGTCCAATATCTCATGTGTCATTCATTTTTTGTCTCTTTTTCTCATAGGTTTTAGTTCTTCAATCCCTACCATTTTTAGTGTCTCTTTTTATGTTCTGCCACTGTTCCTCCACAGTGCTGCTCTGAGTGATTTGGTTGATATTTTAGTTGTTTCATCTTGTTGTTTATATCTCTTATAACCTTTTCATATACAGTGCTGTCTTTCAGCTTTTTATGGTTCATCATTTCCTTGGTAGTACAAAGTATGGTTCTTTTCAATCGCACATGCAATGGGGCAACTACCGCCCCACTCCAGAAATGTTTTGACTGACTTGATGGTGTTCCTGAATCTCCTGCGAATCATTATGTAGTCGATCTGATTTCTAATAATGCCAGGTATTCCGTCTGTTGGCGCTTTCCACGTGTAAAGTCGGCGTGGAGGAGTTAAAAGGTGTTAATATAATTACACCTTTTTGGCAGAATTCAACCAGTCTATCTCCACGGTCTAATCCGAATTTGCCGACAGTTCCAGCTACCTCTCCCTCTGCTATTTTTGCGTTTAGGTCGCCCATTACAACAAGAACTTCATGTTTTGCGATCGGCTTAGTTTAGTTTTATCCTACTTGAATTATTTTGTTAACCAATTCATTAAAATGTTACAATACCGAGTTAGAGGAGTAAATATAGTTTTTCTTACTTTAAGTTTAAATTCTTCTTTTAGCAACCATAACCAACAAGTTTATTGTTTAATAATTAGATAACTTTTAATAGCTTTATTTAGCACTATTTTCTATTACAAAAGTAGCTGATAATTTTTATAATCTAATTTTTCATGATGAACATATTTATTCTTTCGCGGTTTCCACCAGAGGGAATTTTCCTATGATGGCTTAAGATGACTGAATGTCAAATAAACGATACCTTATTCTAGGGAAATTGATTAAAAAAATATTATAATGTATATTTTTTGTTTCAGGACATATCAGGAATTATATGCGCCTGAAATAAATAATGGGAATTGGTGAGCAAAATTTATTTTATGTTATTAACGTTTGAATCCAGAGTCCAGCTCCACATAACGAGATATCCAAGTTAGAGTGGCGTTTTAAACTGTGTAGATTAAAACTTTTTCTAGCTATATTTGTGTCGTTCATTGTAAAAGTGATGTAACTCCAGGTTTTTGAAATTCTTATTTTTTTGCTTAATGGTATCAAATTTTGTTATATCTTTCATTATACAAATGAAGCAACTTCAAAAGTTGCATTAAAATCCCATAAAAGGTGTTACTTGTTTTTACAGAGAACTAAAACTCTAAATATTCATTATAAAAGTGAAGTAAGTCCATAGTCATTTTAATAGTGTAATTAGTATATATTTGTGTGTGTGTGTGTGTGTATAAGTGTTTTAATAGTTTATTTTGATGGATTTAGAGGATTTTAATGATTCCGGGTGGAAGAGGTTCTCAAGACATTTCTTCTTAAGCACTTAAAAACTCATGTGGCTTTTGAAAAGCATGTCATTATGTATTCCGATTCTTGCACTAGACAAAACCGGAATATTAAGACATTTTTTCCCTCTTGAAGCTTGTACAAGACCCTGACACTAGTATTAACACCATAGATTACAAGTTCATGGTATCTGGACATTCTTATCTTCCAAATGATGCGGAATAATAGAGAGCGCTATTCGCCGCTGTGGAAAATTTATAGCCCAGACCAATGGGTCGCTATTATAAAAACAGCTAAACGCAAAAAAGACCTATTTTGTTGTTACTGAAATGAAAAAGGCCTCATTTTTAAGTACCACTGTCTTAGAAAATTCTATTACAAATAGATAAAAACAACTTGCGTTTACGATTTTAATTGGCTAAATATTAGATGGCTGAGGTTTGAGAAAAATTATCCTTTACAATTTCAATTTAAAGAAACACTAAATCCCGACACACCCTTATATAAAGTAAATTTATGCAAAAAAGCAAGAACGACTTGTACAATTTTCGACGGACCCCACTTATACAATATTCGACCCACTCTATCCATCTAACGACTAGTTACTAACGCAAAGAGGAAAGATATTCTTGATCTTTTACCATACATTCCGCCAATTTACCACCATTACTACAAAAATCTGCCCATAGATATTCCAAATCTTTCAATCACACTTAAAGCTGGTGAGCGTTCAACTGATGACGAAATTACATATGATTAAAACTCTATACACATGTCACTGTAACAGTGATGTAACTCAAAAAAAAAGTTTAAGTTTATTTTTTTATTTTCATTTATTAAATTAGTTTTATTTTGATTTTCTACGTTACTTCAAATTATTATATCTTTGATTTGTATTAAACCATAAAAAAGAGAAAACATTAATTGAATGCCTACATATTTTTTCCTACACTTTAATTCGCAAAAAGCTTGTTATTTTAAAATTCAGTTTCAAGGAGATAATTCACTTTTAGAATGAGCGACACATTTATTAGTTTGAAAAAGTGATTGATAAATACAAAGTATAACTAGAGTTATAAATAGAAAAACTCTTTATATATTAATAAATATAATTGGTTTATCTTTTTTTTTCTTTTTTTCAGGTTACACTGTGCATAGATGAATTTCCATACTTATTGCAGTTTAAAGGTATGTTTTTATAATTTATTTGTTTCAAATTTTATACAATTTACTTGCATAAAAAGTTTATAAGGTTTATATTTTTCTTATTAATTAATTTGTTTTCTAAACTTATTTAATAGACCTTTTCATAGTTGAATTTTTTTGTGCGCATGCGTCAATTTCCACCATGTTTTTCGGGCACTTTTTGACCTATAACCAGTGAAAATGTGCCCGAAACTTTCATATTTCCGCCTTTTAAACTAACCATAAAAAGGTGTATTATTGCTGCACGACATTGACGTATTTATTCTTTCATTGACGTATTTATTCGCGGTTTCCACCAGAGGAAATCTTCCACTGATGGCATAAGATGACTGAATTTGAAATGCCTACTTAAATGCTCATTAAGCGAGTAATACACGAATGCATTTTAATGATGTTATGCTTTTACAGGTTTGATGGAGTTTTGATCCCGAAGGATTGGTCCATGATTTGAAGGTGAGTTGTCAGTTTATGTTTGCAATGAATTTTACCACAGTCCAGCTCCACATAATGAGATAATGAAGTTATTGTGGCGTTTTAATCTGTGGAGAATAAAAGGTGTGCTAGCTATATTTATCAGTTAGAAAATAGTGATTGGTGAATACGAAGTACAACTACATTTCCGTCAACAATTTTGAATTATCAAATTATGTTCTTGGAAATAAATTTATACATAAAATCAATTATACTTGCAGTACCTAATCGTGATTTGATTACATTTTTATATAGACTGTTGTGTTATAGACTGTATAGTGACTATTATAGACCGAATTTAAATATTATTTCTTACAGGTTCAGATGTTGTTGCAAGTTCCTGGAATTATTAAGATTTTGAAGGGTATGTAAATATTTTAAAACTATTTTCAATCTACAGTTAATATAATCTAATCTAATGTTACAATCTGGATAATGTGAACTCAATAATTCAGGCGGCCGTTCATATTATCCAAATTGTTCACAATAAAGGGGGTGTTCATATTAAGTTATAAAACTGTTGTTTGCAATATATTTAATTAAAAACATAACGAAACACTTAATGCACATATTTTCGTAAAAAAAAACAAGAATTTCCTCATTTAAAAAAAGAGTTATTTTCATTTGTTGCCTTTTCTGTGATATTTTCGCTATCTCAGCTTTTTCGTGGTTCCTTTTTAATGCCATTAGGTCACTAATATTTATTGCATTTAGTTTAGACCACTATATTGCAGTAGCTAACTCGTTTATATCTGCATGTGCAACATGTGCTATTTTAATGATTGGTAGTTCGTTTTCTTCAACCTCACTACTATCTGATTCTTGCAATTCTATTACATATTTTTATTTACATCTTCATTCCACTCTTCCACATCTGCAGATTTGTACTTAGCCTGTAATCAATTTCTCAATTAAAAATCAGGTACATGAATACATTATACATTTGTGTGGTTCATGCTTTATAATTTTTTTTCGGTTTAATGTAATTCAGTTTTAATAGAAACTGAACAGGTGCTATTTTTTCTAGCAGTGAAATTGTATCCCTTATTACACTCTAAATTTCGTTCCTCCATCTTTGTTGCAATAGGTTCTGTGGTACATCATCATCTGGATCATCATCTGCAGTGTTCAGACCCCTCATTGTTAGTTTTAGGCATTATAATATTCCAGCATTTTTTATTGGTTTTTGGTGTTAATTTATCCCGAGCAGATGACAAATGAATAACTGCATCTCTCAATGTAATGTTTTTGAGTGCTCGACTCTAACCTAACCTCACTTTCAGTGATACAACTTCGCTAGCTCTTCTTATTCCTTCTTGATTTAGGCGAAATGCCTGTTTATTCTTCGTCAACTTGCCTATTGCTTTGCATTCAGGTTGTTGTTCCATCTCTTTGGAGGAGGCCCTACGCTCATGCGCCCCCGTAATGATTTATCACGAGTAATTTTTACTATTCTCCTGTCGTCCTCCTATTTATATGTTCATTCCACTCTTTTTTTCTGTTTGATACCCTGCCATTAATGTCTTCTAATCCACATGTATTTCTTATATTTTCACTTATTTCCCTGTTTAAAAGTGTTTTACCTGTAATTCTGCGAAGTACTCTCATTTTGGTTGATTCTAATAGTCGTTTAGTTTTCGATGTTTCTGGTCTAGTTTCTGCCGTATATGTTATGATGTTCAATGATGTTCAATTCCTATGTTTTTATTGCACCATATTGTACTATTCAAACACCTTGCTATTCTTGTTGCTTTCGTTGTTTGTTCCCTTACTTATGCCTCAACATCGCCAAAGCCCAAGAGTTCCATGCCAAGATACTTATGGTATTCCTATAGAAAACTATTCCTATAGCATAATTTTGTGAGCCTTAGGATGTTCTAATCCATCGGTTGTAATAAAGTGATTACATTGGATGGAAGGAAATTGAAAATCCTGCCATCTGGAGTTTTGAGCTCTTCAGTTGATGGATGTGGGCGTATTTTCTAAAAGTAGAACTGCTTTGGTATTGACAATTGACTGCTGTTTTATTGACACAAACGATTGACTGCACTATTTTTCATCATTTTTTGTTTCTTACCATTACATTTAAATTTGCACCTGTACTACAAAAAAATAGTAAATTTGGAGTAAAAAAGTTCCACACCAAGATACTTATGGTATTCCTATAGAAAGCTATTCCTATAGCATATAATAGAGATGCATATAGTAGAGATTGGGTTGTTTTTATCACAATATCACTCCGAAAAAAATACGTTTTATTTTTTTTCTCGAAAACTGTTACATTGAGTGACAGACACAGAGAGTACCTTTTTAGCGTAGTATTTCATTCCGAACAGCGCGAACACTCGATTTAAAATGAGAAAATGTGGCGAGGACTGTTGGTTTAACCTAGGTTAGATTGAGGTGTACAAAGTGAAACAGTAGTGCTTTGTTTCTATATTTTACAGTGTATTCTTCACAGTGCCGCTAAAGATTGCAAAGGTATCGTTGCTCCATTTTAGTTTCAAGGTTAAAAATGCATAAATTAAATAATTATTTTAAACTTATAATTAGTAATGTTAATGTATTCAACCCAAAATTATTAATGTTAATGTTTTCAACGCATAAATTAAACATTTATTAACGTATAAAATGGATACACTAAACAATTATTAATGTTGCTTTTCTATTCAGACATATTTGTCCAAAATATGAATTTCACATGCACAAATCTGAAGTTTTAAATTTACAAATTTTCACAAAATCAATTCGTGGAAAATTTTATTACGTAATAATAAATTAACAACAAAACAAAAATGCTTAAAATTGTCAATAACAAATTTCAATATTTTACAAATTTTATCGACTGCTGTTTCTGCAACAGAAGTCGATAAAATTTGTAAAATATTGAAATTTGTTATTGACAATTTTAAGCATTTTTGTTTTCATGCTTCGTAAAAATGATTTCACGTAAAATTTAAAACCATACATTAAAAAATATGTACTTTATGTACACAACAATCAAGACTTGCTATGGTTTACCTCTGGGACAAAAATTTAAAAAAACCTGATTATTTTTTTACCCAAAATTCAAAATTAACGTGTATAGGGGTTAAATAACTATTCTTTAAACAATTTACTTGTTATCCTGGCGTTTTTTGTGTTCCTGTATATTAGAGGAATCTTGAAATTTTTGAAACATCTTTTTTTGATTTTCCAATTATTAGTGGTTTTAGTTTATCTAGTTCAGAAGCATTTTCACAGATTTAAAAAGTTATCCTCTTTTTTGATGTTTTCATCCCCACAGCAGTCTTCAATATTGGAAACAGTAGATTTTGCAATCCCGTATTTTTTTTAGATAAAGCGGTGACAGACATACCTTTATCATATTCTTCTAGCACTCTAGCCTTTTCAATCAAAGAAAAGCACTGCCTTTGAATTTTCGGCATTGCAATAATAACAGGACCACTGTCTCTAACTGCTATAAATAGACCGACTCTGAAAACAAGAATATGCAGGAGAAGAGATAAGAACTGCGCAATTACATATTTATGAATTTATAACGTATCGTTCATATTATTACCTCTGTTAAGTTGGCAGAACCAACTGGGAAAAAAAAAATCTGCGACGGCACATAATAATCCGCAAACGATTGCAAAAAGAAAAAAAAATCCCGCCCTTCCCATTTCCCGGGGAAATAGGATCCCGCTAACTTAACAGAAAGTTAGCGGGACCTATCGTAAAAATAATTATATGAGAAAATAATTGCACCGGAATTATCCGCTTTTTATTCGCTAACGATTGTAAAAAGAAAAAAATTTCCTGCCCTTCCCATTTCCCGGGAAAATAGGATCCCGCTAACTTAACAGAAAGTTAGCGGGACCTATCGTAAAAATAATTATATGAGAAAATAATTGCACCGGAATTATCCGCTTTTTATCCGCTAACGATTGTAAAAAGAAAGAAAAATCCCGCCCTTCCCATTTCCCGGGAAAATAGGATCCCGCTAACTTAACAGAAAGTTAGCGGGACCTATCGTAAAAATAATTATATGAGAAAATAATTGCACCGGAATTATCCGCTTTTTATCCGCTAACGATTGTAAAAAGAAAAAAATTTCCCGCCCTTCCCATTTCCCGGGAAAATAGAATCCCGCTAACTTAACAGAAAGTTAGCGGGACCTATCGTAAAAATAATTATATGAGAAAATAATTGCACCGGAATTATCCGCTTTTTATCCGCAAACGAATGCCGCGAGAAAAATAATTCCCAAACTTTTCATTTCCCGGAAAAATTGAGGTTTTTTTTCGCGGAATTCGTTTGTGGATGAAGCAAAAGTGTGCTTATCAGGTGCTATCGCGGAGAATAGATATCAGGGAAAAAATTTGCTGAGAGGTAATTTTGAAGAACAAAGAAAGAGAGGGGAGGCAATAGCTCAACTAACTACTACTGCCCTCTCACCCCACCGTAGTTGGGTGGATGGCAACCAAAATAACATATCAATTTTGAAAAGACCTAACATACCGCTTGCGTCTTTGAAAGTGCTTTAACATGCCGCTTGCACCTTTGAAAGGTCGTAGCATGCCGCCCGCATCTTTGAAAGGCCCTAGCATTTCGCCGCCGCGCCGATGCCTTTTTGAACGGGCCAATAGAAATAACGTGTGACGATTCGGCCCGGTAAAAACAAAAACATTTAGTCTCCACCTCTTTCCAAAATCCGCTATCTATTTCCGGGTTGGAATGAATACGATGGGTTTCATGAATCACCGATATCTATGATGGATAAAAGGAATGTCATCCCGAAATTACTTATTTATTCTCGTTGCGATTAAGCTTTCACTATAGATTTTTTTTCAGAGGTTTATCAGAATTTTAACAGAACTTAATAAATAAAATTTTCCTCTAAATAATCGTAGATTCTACTCTTCTTCCTCATTATCTACCCCTTTCTTTCTTTGTTCTTTAAAATTACCTCACAGCTAACCTAACTTAACTTTCTGTTAAGTTAGCGGGACCCCTTTTTCCCGGGAAATGGAAGGGCGGGAAATTTTTTTCTTTTTGCAATCGTTAGCGAATAAAATGCGGATAATTCCGGTGCAATTATTTTCTCATATAATTATTTTTACGAAAGGGTTTTACGAAAAACCTAACTTTCTGTTAAGTAAGCGGGATTCTATTTTCCCGGGAAATGGGAAGGGCGGGAAATTTTTTCTTTTTACAATCGTTAGCGGATAAAAAGCGGATTATTATGTGCCGTCGCGGATTTTTTTTTTCCGCGATGGTTCTGCCAACTTAACAGAGGTCATATTATTGGGGGTTAACGCTTTACCACTGTTGATATTATGCGGCGCCCAATGTTACATTTCATGTTAACGTTGGTGAGATGTTCATTTTAACGCGTGTTCACATTATCAAGATTGTATTTGATATATGATGAAGTATTTATTCTTTCGCGGTTTCCACCAGAGGGAAATCTTCCTGTGATGGTTTAAGATGACTGAATTGAAATTTATCACAAATTGGATGTGATTCATCCACGAAGTTTATTTAAATAAATCATTTTCTCTTCTAGTATCATTATGGCTCAAGATCAAGGTTTTGGACTGTGATGAAATATTGAGATCTTTATTTCAAGGTAATTATTATTTAAAAAAATATATTTGCAAATCCACAGTCCAGCTCCACTTAATGAAATTTTCTAGTTATTGTGGCGTTTTAAACTGTGGAGAGTAAAAGTTCTGCTAGCTATATTTATCAGTTAGAAAATAGTGACTGATGAATACGAAGTACAACTACATTTCAATCAACAATTTTGAAATTTATTAATTATCTTCTTGAAAACAAATTTTGATTTAACAAATTTGATTATTTTTATACTGATTTGTTCTAATTTGAATATTCTTACAGGTTCAGATGTTGTTGCAAGTTCCCTGAATTATCTAGATTCTAAAGGGTAAGCAAATAATTTAATGCTATTTAACCGTCCGGTCAGTAACCGGGTACCTGGGTATCCATTTCAGTTTCAATGGTAGAATTTATTAACTAAAAAAAGTTATACTAAGTTGAAGTAATTCGACGCCATTTTTTCGTCAAAATGTTTCTAATCCATTCATTCAATAAAAGTATTCAATAAAACTATCAAATGCTATACCTCCTACGTTCAATGGTACGTTTAACCCTTAGATGCCTAAGCGGGGTAACTTAAGTACCCGCATTGAAATATTTTTAATTTGTAAAAATAGCACTCCTTGGGTGGCAACTTCAGAAATTAAACCTTTAAATTTGATCTCTTACTAAGAGTAAAGCATGCGTACTGAAATTGGATTGAAAATTTAAAATGTTTTTTAAGAAATTATGTAAAGTTAATCTGTTATATAACTAGAAAGTGTAATATTTTTTCTTATTTCGGATCGAGAGGTTGCGCTACTGCGCGATATGTGGTCTGCATTTATTTGCTCCGTTATAACCGAATCTAACCCTTATTTTGAAAGGAGTAATTCGTTCAGTGCCAACTGTCTACCCGCTACTGTATGTTTCAAGTTAGTTGTTTGTAATTTGTACCACGGTCGTTTTATAATTTCCGAGTATTTTGAAAATCATTGCATGCGCATTGTCGGCTTATAGTCATCTTCCTCCTGACATTTTTTCAGCCACTGATTTGTTTTATATTTTGTTACATTTTTACTGTCAAAAAATGTTTGACAGTGGCGCTATAGTCTAAGGAGTGCTATTATTGTAGTGATCCGAAATATTTTGTTGTAACTTTTTTTTTTGAACCCATTGATGCTTCGAGCTATTTGTCAGTTGACATTTGGGCTTATGTCTAATGCTGTTTCGTTTTTATTAAAAATCTGGTGTAAGATGAAAGTACCCGCTTCGGTATTTACGTAAATATATAAATTTTATTATTTTTAATGCAGTTTATTCTGGAAACGAGTTGTACAAATAAAAATAAACCTTTGTCAAAAGAAGAACTCACAAAAATAGCTGAGAAAGATTTCTGAGAGATTTATCTGATAGTGTGGATGAAATTGCCAATGAAAATGAATTAGAGTCTGAAAATGATACAGACGAGAAATTAATTTTGGAAGAAAACATGTTAGATTCAGCAGATAACGTAGAAGTCCAATCTGAAGAAAAATCAGACCTTGAAGAAGGTGTTAACGATAATCAGGAAATTATTGAAGACGGAAGGTGAGGCATACTTAGCGAAATCAGGATTGAAATGGTCCAGTAATCCTGATAGAGGCTCTAAGGTCTAAGCGTCTTGTAAGAAATATTGTGAGTGCACACCCTACTAGCGTAATGCTGACTCTATTTTAGAAATATTTAGTTTATTCATAACTAATGAAATTAAGGAGAGCATGTCTTTACACGAACCAGGAAGCTGAAAAATATTTAGTGTCATGGAATGAAATGTCCCACACACAAAAATCATGGTCACCATTAGAACACGCCGAGTTAGATCATTTTATGGGTATTCTTATCAAGGCAGATGCGTTGAGATACAGAAAAGAATCTGTACGAGAAATGTGGACCACGAAACCTAGTATAAGCCGCTCATTTTTTCAGCTGCAATGTAACGAGACAGGTTTTTACGGTTTACACCAGTGTTTTTTGCGGTTCGACGATATACTGACTAGAAAGGCTATACTAGTAAGAAATAAATATGACAAATTAGCGGCATTTGCTAATCTTTGGAATTTATTTGTCAAAAACTGCAAAAAACTTTTGAACCATCTGAGCATTTGACAGTTTATGAATAGTTGCTTGCTTTCATGGGACTATGCCCTATGCAATAAAAACTTTAAATATACCACTCAGTATTCGAATTTTTGGCCACAGAGTTTATCAAAATAGTCAGGAATGCATAAAATTCCTAAAGTTCAAGATTTTCCACACAAGTTGCTTTTTTCCTGGATTCTTTTTTTCATTATTTTCTGCATGAGAGCTTCCTTTTTTGTTCGTATGACTTATAATGATATCAGCCATTTCTGGAGAGAAAAATAATTTGAATGTGTCGAAAATTATTAATATGTATCTTGACTTCGCAAAAATTCTTAATAAGTGTCTAAATTTTAAACTCTGGTTCACGAAAATTGTTAAAAAGTATCAAAATTTTGAACCTGATTTCACTAAAATTGTTGGTATGTCTCTAAATTTTTAAACAGAATTCACTAACTATGTGAATAAGTATTCAAGTTTTGAACTGAAGTTCACGAAAATGGATTTGAATGTGGTTCAAATGTTGTCAAAATTGTTGATATGTATTTAAATTTTTAAACTCGGTTCGCAGACATCGTAAAGAAGTGCCCACATTGGAAACTTGAGCTCACGAAAATTGATAAAAAGTTTTCAATTATAAAAGTAAGTTCGGACATAACTTTGGTATTTTGAACACATTATCGAATTTTTCTGTCGCACAATATTATGCCTTCCAATTTTCAACAATCAAAAATAAGTAATTTCGGGAATTGCTCTACATTGGACCTGATTTTATTAATTGTTCTAATTGTACTGTAGTTATCCGATTCAAATTTCGAAATTGCATAACTATTGCTCGCCGCATTCGGTCGGTATGGTAGCCGGGGGGTACCCGATTATTGAATCAATGGTAAATCTTTTGTTACTGAGCGGATGGCTTAAACACAATATAATAAATAAACTGTTGTATATATATGATGAAGTATATATTCTTTCGCGGTTTCCACCAGAAGGAAATTTTCCTGTGATGGCCTAAGATGACTGAGTTGAAATGAATCACAAATTATATGTGATTCACATACGAAGTTTATTTAAATAAATTGTTTTCTTTTCTAGAATGCCAATAATGAATCAAGATCAGTTTTTGGATCCTGGTGAAATATTGAGTTGTTTGTTTAAAGGTAATTATTTTCAGTTTTGTATTGGCAAATCCACAGTCCAGCTCCACTTAATGAAATTATCTAGTTATTGTGGCGTTTTAAACTGTGGAGAATAAAAGTTCTGCTAGCTATATTTATCAGTTAGAAAATAGTGACTGATGAATACGAAGTACAACTACATTTCAATCGACAATTTTGAAATATTAAATTAATTAAGTTCTTGAAAATAATTTATCAATTGATATCTGTATAACTTAAAGCAGTAATCAAGATTTTGATTATATTTTTATACTGATCTGTTCTAATTTGAATATTATTTTTTACAGGTTCAGAGGTTGTTCCAAGTTCCCTGAATTATCTAGATTTTAGAGAGTAAGTAATTCATTAAAAACTATTATCAAACTAAATAATAACCCATTTTATGTACACTGCCAAGCATAAAATTAGGGTCACTCCGTAATTTGTTATTTTAGAGTTATTTTAGAAATTTTTAGTTTCTTACGTGTTTTTTCGGTTGTAACAGTTTACTAACTGATTGCTTGAATAAAACAAAAGGTTTTTGTTGTTCAAAGTTTATTGAAAGTAATGAAAAAGGACAAGTTTACTTTGATAGGCTTTAGTTGAAACCAAAAAAAATGTTTCTGTGGTGTCATCTGTCTGTTGTAAATTGTTTGTGTATTGCTGTCATTGTTAGTTTAGTTGCAATGAGCATAAATCCTGTTGTTGCGGCCCGAATTGTGGCGGCTTTAGAAGACGGCCGCGGTCATCGCGAAACTGCGAGAAACGTTGGTGTAAGTCTCTTGAGTGTGCAACTACTATGGCGACGGTACGAACAAGCTGCTCTACTCACTCGAAGACCTGGTTCAGGCCGAGGCAAGATTACAACTGCTAGAGGTGGCAGCTGTCTCGTTTCTAGTGCTTTGAGAAACCGAACGGTCATGGCAGTTTACCTTCGGAATCATCTGCAAGAAGTGATGAATGTAAACATAACTGAGTGGGCAGTTACGAGGCGACTTCATGCTGCTGGATTATCTTCTCGAACTAGAGCCACTGGACCGCCGCTTTCCCGTGCACACCGGATTGCGAGGTTGAATTTTGCACGAGAACACTTGGCTTGGACAATAGCTGATTGGGGTCGCGTATTGTTTTTCGATGAATCGCGATTCTGTCTTGCGGGCTTATATAGACATGTAAGAGTGTGGTGACGACAAGGCGAGAGATATGCTCAAGCGTGTATTGCCGAGCGACTTTCATTTGGTTGAGGATCAGTTATGGCATAGGGAGGCATATCTTTTGACACTCGCACGGAGTTAGTCTTCTGAGTTTATAGCTTCGCGACATACTGGTGCAAGAATCGGACTACCTTCAGCACAATGTGATCCAAAATCTGATACAGAGATGCTTCGTCGTTTGCAAGCTGTTGTCACTGCCAGAGGTGGAAATATATATAATACTCGCTACTGAAGTCCTTAAACTTGTCAATGTAATATCAATGTAAACTTGTTCATTTTCATTACTTAGCATATCAAATTTAAATTGTACATTTTCATTACTTTCAATAAACTTTGAACAACAAAAACCTTTAGTTTTATCCAAGCAATCAGTTAGTAAACACATACAACCGAAAAAAAAACACTTAAAAACTAATAATTTCTAAAATAAATTCAAATTAGGGAGTGACCCCAATTTTATGCTCGGCAGTGTATTTTGATAAATGATGAAGTATTTATTCTTTCGCGGTTTCCACCAGAGGGAAATCTTCCTATGATGGTCTAAGATGACTGAATTGAAATTAATCACAAATTATATGTGAATCACATACGAAGCTTATTTAAATAGATTGTTTTCTTTTCTAGAATCCCAATAATGAATCAAGATCAGTTTTTGGACTCATCAGGTAATTATTATTTTCAATTTTGTATTTGCAAATCCACAGTCCAGCTCCACTTAATGAAATTATCTAGTTATTGTGGCGTTTTAAACTGTGGAGAATAAAAGTTCTACTAGCTATATTTATCAGTTAGAAAATAGTGACTGATGAATACGAAGTACAACTACATTTCAATTGACAATTTTGAAACATCAAATTAATTATGTTCTTGAAAATTAATTTATAAATTGAAACTTGAAAATCTTAAAGCAGTAATCAAGATTTTGATTACATTTTTATACTGATCTGTTCTAATTTGAATATTATTTGTTACAGGTTCAGACGTTGGTGCAAGTTCCCTGAATTATCTAGATTTTAAAGAGTAAGTAAATAATTAAAAACTATTTTCAAACTAAATAATAAGCCATTTTGTATATTTGATATATTTATATATGATATATAAATATATTTCATATATTTGATATATGATGAAGTATTTATTCTTTCGCGGTTTCCACCAGAGGGAAACCTTCCTGTGATGGTCTAAGATGACTGAATTGGAAATTAATCACAAATATTATATGATTCATATACGAAGCTTGTTTAAATAAATTGTTTTCTTTTCTAGAATCACAATAATGGATCAGGATCAGTTTTTGGACCCTGGTTAAATATTTTGGTGTTTATTTCAAGGTAATTATTATTTTCAGTTTTGTATTTGCAAATCCACAGTCCAGCTCCACTTGTTAATCCACCATGAAATTATCTAGTTATTGTGGCGTTTTAAACTGTGGAGAATAAAGGTTCTACTAGCTATATTTATCACTTAGAAAATAGTAATTGATGAATACGAAGTAGAACTACATTTTTGTCAACAATTTTGAAATATCAAATTATGCTCTTGAAAAGAAATTTCCAAATGAAATCTATGAAACGTGCAGTAATCAAAGTTGATTATATTTTCATACTGATCTGTTTTAATTTGAATATTATTTCTTACAGGTTCAAATGAAGACCCCAGAATTATCTAGTCGCTAAAGGGTAAGCAAATAAGTTAAAGCTATTTAAACACTAGATAATAAATAAACAATTGTATACATATGATGAAGTATTTATTCTTTCGCGGTTTCCACCAGAGGGAAATCTTCCTGTGATGGTCTAAGATGACTGAATAGAAATGAATAACAAATTATATGTGATTCACATACGAAGCTTATTTTATTAAATTGTTTTCTTCTCTAGTATCCCAATAATGGATCAAGACTAAGGCTTTGAATCGAGATAAAATTTGAAGATGTTTACTCCAAGGTAATTATTATTTTTAGTTTCGTATTTTGCAAATCCACAGTCCAGCTCCACATAATGAAATTTCCAAGTTATTGTGGCGTTTTAAGCTGTGGAGAATAGTTCTACTAGCTATATTTATCAGTTAGAAAATAGTGATTGATGAATACGAAGTACAACTAAAATTTTGAAACATCAAATTGATCAATATGTAAAACCTGCAGTAATCAAGCTTTTATTAAAATTTTGTAATATATTTTATTCTATTTTATCTATTCTCATTTTATAATTCTTTTTCCTTTCAGAATCAGATGTTGCAAGTACTCAGAATTATCTCGATTTGAAAGTGTAAGTAAATAATTATAAATAATTTTGACACTGGATATTAAACTATTTTATATATGATGAAGTATTTATTCTTTCGCGGTTTCCACCAGAGGGAAATCTTCCTGTGATGGTTTAAGATGACTGAAATTGAAAATAATTGCAAATTAGATGTGATTTGTGCAAAGCTCACCTAAATAAATTGTTTTTTGTTTTGTTTTAGTATACTAATGAGAATCTAGATGAAGAAATCAACGATGAAATTAAAAATTAGATGAAATATTGAAATGTTTACTTAAAGGTAATTGTTATTCTCAAATCCACAGTCCAGCTCCACATAATAGGATTACTATATTTTAAACTGAGGAAAAATGTTCCGCAACCTAAATGTATAAGTTACAAAAAAGCAATCAATAAACAAGTATAACTACATTAAAATATACAAATTTAAAAAATGTACTTTTTTATTACAAATTTACCTGCCTTACCAGTATAGTTCATATTAAATTATGATGAAGTATTTAATTCTGTTGTGGTTTCCACCAGAGAGGGAATTGTTTTCTGTATGAAGACATAAGAATCATAAGATATCTGAATAACAACAAAAAAGTGCTAAGAATTGTTGGTGGTACTTCTTTCATATCATTTTTGTTTTACAGATTTTTTTATGGATGGTTTGTCCACCACATATTTTGTCAATTTCAAATGTTTTTTTCTCTTTAATTTGAATTTATTGAAACCTGCAAGCTAGGGTATCCAAAACACCGATGGAATTTCAAAAACCGGTTTTCGGTTTTTCGTAAAATAAAAAACCGGTTAACCGGTTAAAACTCGGTTTTAAGTATATAAATAGAGTATTACCTTTTAAAACTTATTTCAAAAATAGTGCAGCTGTAAACCAAATAAAATAAATATTTATTTACCATTTATAATTATTTAATAAATAAAAAATATGTTTGTATTAAATAAAAAAGAAATTCTTTACGAATAGATAACTATAAATCTGGATATATATTTATTTATGGAAGTACGAAACTAGACTAAAAGGTAAGAATGGACTACAAGTATTTATATTTCTTTAGGATCAAGACTAGTACATAAGATCGATTTTTTTGGAATGGAATAGTTATTGTAGATGGAAGTGTTGAAAATAATGGAATAGTTGCTAAAGGTGGAATAATTGATGAGGGTGAAATTGTTTAATGAATTTTGACACTTGTAGCTTTTAGCGCCACATGATATATGTTGAATGTGAAGCTGTATATGAAAGAGTAAGCAGAATTGCGAGCTGCGCGATTCTTGTTGAAAGCGCATCAGCTTAGGTTGTATGAGTTGCAAGATGTACATGGTAAGCAAAACTCGATGTCTTAGCTCTATTATAAGAATACGAAAAACAATAGAAAAAATCACTAAAGAGGTTCTTAAATGGGATTGAGTAAGCACCATTTGAAGCCAAATTTACATATTTTTCCATATTTTGAAACTGGAGTAATAATGTCATCGAATTTTGCTTATTTTTTTAACGGAAAAAAGAACAATTTTTTTTTTTACAAAATTTGTCCAGAAAAATTAGCTTTCTTCAAATATGCAAAAATATAGGTATGGTTCTGGGAAAACAAAATTCGATGACGTCATTACTCCAGTTTCCAAATTTGGAAAAACATGTAAATTTGGCTTAAAATGGTCCTGACTCAACCTTATTTAAGAACCTCTTTTCAGATTTTTTCTATCGTTTGTCGTTTTTTTATAATAGAGCTGAGACA
This sequence comes from Phosphuga atrata, assembly GCA_944588485.1. NCBI lineage: Eukaryota > Metazoa > Arthropoda > Insecta > Coleoptera > Silphidae > Phosphuga > Phosphuga atrata. Next base: position 30,974,324 of record OX155894.1, read on the forward strand.
TCGAGTTTTGCTCACCCTGTACAATTACTACTGCACAAAATATTAACTAATAATTCATTCGTCTCAAATGATTTTAATGCTGTCAGGTTTGTAAGATAATATAATCAAATACTTTTGAGATGTACTTAATCATATAGTGTTGCCAATTGTCTGAAATCAAAATGACTTTAATTTAAGGAGTTATATTAGAAATGAAAAGCTCCTAACGATCATAAAAAAGTTACTATATGTAACGATGTGACATTAGTTACTAAGGTGTACAATATGAATGATAAAAAATCAGCAGTGGAGTAAAAGTTACGGAAAATCTCACAAATCATGTCAATGACTTCAGTTGCCAGGTGTTCTGTTAACTAAAATAACGAACCAAAAAATAGGTGTAAATAATTAATTTTGCTTGCCCAAATGGCAAATCCGTGTTTTACGTGTTTCCCAAATAAATTACCATCAAATAACGTAAAAATAATGTTGATTTTATTTCTGAGCTGCTAACTATACTTTCAAAAAAGATTAATTAATTACATGATAACTAGTCCTAAATAATAAAATTATATTCCCAAATCTTCCCAAAAGATTCCCTATTGAAGAAAAATAGTTATAATTAAAAACAATATTCTTATCTAGCAAGTACCTATATAGCTGTGTAAGTTAAGTTGATGTTGTCAAGTTTGACAGATAACATAACCAAGTCAGAAAAAATCAGCTGTTTTTAAAGCTGTTTTAAAAAAGTCAGACTTTTTTTCGTCAAAGTTGTAATCCTTAGTTACTAATGTCACTTTATTATATATAATATATAAAAAAACCTTCTTTTATGAAGGATGGCTACTCTTGATTTCCAATATCACTCCACCAATTTAGTAAGTTTGCTTTTAGGGTGCGTTCCACTTGGCGCCCACAACGCTCACGCTCACGACCGCGGTTTATCCCGTTCCACTTGCTTGAGGGCGTTACAATCGAAAACCCAAGTGGAATGGATTTTGTAGCGTTTTGAGCGTTCACTAATGCCAACATTACAAATGGCGATGAAAACATTAGAAATCGCAGTGTAAACAACAAAGTTGAGTTTTTATATTCGAAAGCTCAGGCCACGTATTATTGAGTATGAGAATGTAATTAATCGTTATTCAGATGAAGAATTCAAAAGCCACTTCAGTTATATATTTTTTTTAGGTATATTAATTACTCTCTACATTTTAAAAATTTGACATCCAATTTGATATCTAGATTATACTCTAAACCAGGGGTCCAAACTACGGCCCTAGGGCCACATCCGGCCCGCGGACAGATTTTGTCCGGCCCGCGGAGAGCTAGCATACTTGAAAACTCTTTTAGAAAAACTCTTCACTTTTAGAGAACATATTTTTTATAGCAAATTAAATTTAGTTTACTGAAGTATTCTAATTTTATGCTGAATAATTATTAATATGACATCTACATTGATATGGTCATGGGCTAACTTCTCATAACATTGTTGTAGGCTTATTGTTATTGTTTTTGTAATAAGTTGGATAAAGAAACACAGAATTGTAATGAGTAAAGACATGTATAATATGCAAAAAATTTAACTTCAGTATATAATAACTAACAAATTATTGAAATGAATCCAACTAACATTTTATACATTTTAAATAAAAACATAACTTATAACAAGCATAATGACATTTGAAATACTAATGAGATTTATGTAATTGAGATTTTCCACTGACAATAGTTTGTAGTTGTGGACTAATTTTACTTGTACCAATTATTAAAAAAGATTTAAGATGCTCTCATCAGTTAATTTAGATCTGTAAACATTTTTTGTGTACTTCATTTTGGAGAAGGTCTTCTCACACAAATAAGTAGTACCAAAAACAGAAAACAGCCCACGAGCAAATTTATGCAAATTATCAAATTGTGTCAGTGGAAGACTCTTATAAAATTCCAACAAAGATGAGTTTTGATATTTGTTCTTAATTATATCACTGCACTGTAGATCAATCATTTCCATTTGAAGTTCCGGGGCTAGGGTTTCAATGTCAGTATCAAAAGGATTCTGAAACATCTTAATTTGATTCGCAATGGCATCAAAGTCCGAGAAACGAGTATCAAAATTTATTTTCAAAGCACTCAAAGTTTCGATTGCAAAGGCGATAGGAAACTCAGTCTCAGTGGTGTGGCTGAATATTTCACATGTTTTAAAATGTGAAAAACATTTACTTCGTAGTTGTGATTGAAACAGTATCAATTTCTTCCGGAATGATTTGATATTAGTGTATAAATCAGGAAGGTGCTGGTTTTCTCCTTGCAATCTCAAATTCAGTTCGTTCATATGTTTTGTCAAATCAACATAGAATGCTAACTTCCACAGCCATGCGTTGTTTTGTAATTCATTAAGAGGGCGATGCTTTTCATTCAAAAAAATTTCTATCACTGCTCGAAGTTCAAAAAAGCGCTGAAAGACTTTCCCACAACTAAGACAACGTACGGTAGTATGATAAGGTTAGTCATTTTCTCCAATCTCTTCAATAAATTGTCAGAATTGTCGGTGATTCAGGCCAAAAGATCTGAGAAAATGAACAGTTGATATGACTGGTTTCAGAACTTCAGACATATCCAAACATTTTCCGCACAAAGACTGTTGATGAATGATACAGTGTAAGACTAATGGTTTTGAACCACCGTCATTTTTTACAGCCTTTGACACAAGAGCGACCACTCCTTTATCTTTCCCACTCATGTTTTTGCCTCCATCAGTTGTAATACATTTCAAGTTTTTCCATCGAAGGTTCTTTTGATTAATGGCCATTTCAACTCCTTTAAAAATATCTGTACCAGTAGTTGTGCCATGAATACTATACATATCAAGAAGTTCTTCATGCACTTCATAGCTTTTATCTACTCCTCGAATATAAATCAACACCTGAGCAGTATCTGACACATCCGTTGACTCATCCAAGGCCAAAGAAAACCACTCAACATGTCCATTTTTGTCGGACAGTTGAGAGGATATATTTTCAGCGATGTTTTCTACCCTTCGAGCCATAGTGTTTGCTGACGTACTGACAGTTTTTAATAAATTTACCTTTTCAGGGCACATTTCTTCGGCTACTGCAATTATGCATTCTTTGATCATTTCTCCATCGGTGAATGGTTTTCCAAGTTTTTCAATTTCAAGAGCCACACGAAAGCTGGCACGAGTTGCACGAGAGACAGACAGACCTCTTGTTCAGTTTTGAGTTTTGTAAATGAAGATTGCTGAGATTTCAATTAGCGCTTCATAGCTTCGAATTTTTCTGTCCGCAAACTTCCTGTATATTTTGAGTAATTTTGAAAATGTTTTGTTTCATAATGACGTTTAATGTTATATTCCTTGAGAACGGCTATGCTTTCATTGCAAATCAAACATAGCGCCTTGTTACTGGACTCAATTACGAAATACTGAATGTTCCACTGATCTTTGAATTTTCAGCATTCACTATCAATTTTTCGCTTCCTTTCCATACTACTAAATCACACACAAAAGCAACAATTCAAATCAAAATACTGTTACAAAGATGTCTTAAACTTAAACACGCACAAACACGTTTTAAGGAGGTACGCACTATTTTATTTCACAACAGTGTCATAGGAAGTGACTTGTGGTTGCGCCACTAGCCTTCTTATATATTCCAATTACTGCCATCTAGAAGTGAGTGGAAGACACCAGAACTTTCTCGAACCAACGAGATTATTCTGTACGTGCTATTAGCGCCATCTGTTAGCGATAGAAGGTACTACCTATTTCCGCTTGTGTTCACCAGATGTCGTGTCACGTTACTCCTCATGGCTCGTACTCTACGACTAATCTAGAAATTACAGATAATGGCAGGAAAATTAATAATATGCAGTGTTGCCGTTTTGTGGACTTTAGTCCGATTTGCAGCCTTTTTTAAACGTTGCGTACTTTTTCGGACTTTTTTTTTCATCAGTGGACTATTTCACTTTTTACCACCGGCAACAATGATAATATGGTTTTGGCCCTCGGAACTCACTGGAGTAATCAGTATGGCCCTAAGGCTGGAAAGTTTGGAGACCCCTGCTCTAAACCCTTACTCTTTAATATGTAAGTAATCATACCATTTATGACTTTTATAAAATGTTTTTTTAAACTCCGAAGCTTGGAAGAGCATTGCCACAAAATGCACAGCCCAGTCACAAAATATCCTTTCTTCGAAACTTCTATTGCAATTTTCTCCCAAACTTTTTTTTGGGATAATTTCCCACTATGGAGGGTATTCTCCATAGATTTGTACGTTTCCAGTAATAGTAATACTGAAGGCCGAGTCCATCTGTATAAAGAAGCTAAAATATGCACATATGTAACTGACACCTTCGCATAATACAAATAATAAGCAGGTTAACTATAGAATTTCCGTAGCAGATTCATATTCCGTACCAGAAACATAAGTCTCCACTAAAATATTACTATTTGCATCATGCAAAGAAATATTCTGCATCTCCATGAATTTCTGCAGAACGACCACTTCTACCCAGCTTTTCAGCTGGGTCGTTGTGGGCGAAAATATTGACGTCATTAGTGACGTATTCGCCGCGACCACAACGACCGCGATCTTCAAGTGGAACGGCTAAATGGATGTTTTGAGCGTTGTGGGCGACAAGTGGAACACACCCTTAGACAATTAGCAATACTTAGCAAAATTATGTTACTAAAGTTTCACAAAAATAACCAATAAATTACTCAACTCACGTTAATGTCAACTTTGACTTGATTTTCATGGATTTCTTTATTTAAAAAATCCAGTGTCAAGGTTATCGACTATGAACATACTAAAATGGTTAAATTGCTTCAATAGAGATATCTATGATCTTGATAGATCTGAAAGAGTTTTTATTATATCTATTACAGTTTTCAAGTTGTTGCTATTTGAATCTATTAGTATCAGTTCCGGTTTGACTTCGAGGAATGCGTATGTGGTCTGGATTTATATGGCGCTTTGCGACATGTAACCTAATAGCCTAACCTAGGTTAAACCAACATTCAGCTTTACAGCTTTATCTTATTTTTGATCTCTTGGGTCGCGCTACTGCTTGTACTTTGTCTTAATTTTTCTGCTGCTTTCCGGTATGCAACCCAACCTAAGTTAAGCTAACAGACTTTGCCACTTTAGCTTTTTTAGATCGAGGTGTTCTAACCTAACCTAGGTTTAACAACACCTCTTGCTACTTTATTTTATTATGGATCGAAAGGTCACGCGCCACAATCTTTGATCTGGAAGGATAAAAATTGCACACTTTTTAGAAAAAAAATCGGCTTTATCGAGCAGTGTTATACGCAAGTTTGGTAGGAATCTGAAAAAGCATTGAAGAATTTTAATTTATAGTTTTTAATTAAATCCTGCGGCAAGGCTATCGGCGTCAAATATACCAAAACGAAAATAGAAAATTTATAATCTATATAGAACTGACAGATTTTTTAATGTACCACTTAAACTTTTCAAGCTATAGACATTTGATAAAAAGTATGATATGCGAGTGTTACTACATAGTATCTATTACTTACTCTGAATTAAAAAATTAACTATGTTTTTAGCACTAATTGCGTGTAATTAGTTGTAAAAACATAGTCAATTTTTCAATTCAAAGTATCGATATTAGAATTTATTACTCTCTGTAATGGTATGAATTTGTGGGCAGAAGTCTGAAGCCATAATTAAATATCAATTTCTATAGAAAAATGTATAGTCTATCTAGAACTGAAAGAATTTTGTAAAAATCTGTTACAGTTATCAACTTATAGATATTTGAATTTATTGTTTTCTCTTCCGGTTTGGTTTTAAGAGGGCCGCCGCCAGATAAAATATTTTGCAAAATTGACAAAGTGATTTCATAGAACGATGCCTTGTATACAAATGTGTACAATTTTATTGTTCTATGTGAGGTGGAACTAATAAAGGCTATTTTTTAAGGAAATAAAACCTGTCAATCACGAATTTTATTCAAAATCGAACGCGGAAATTTAAAAATACTCAAAAAACGGCGACAAAATGCATTAAACCTCAAAAGATTTTAACGAAATTTTTACTGTACATGGACATCTATAAAAAGTATACTCAGACGAAAATTCAACGTTCCGCTGCCATCGGGGACGACGCGGGAAATTATTTTAGTTTTGGCGGATTTTGGCAAATATCTCTGCAGAGTCTCGAAACAGAAAATAGCGATTTGGTGCACCGTATGTGGAATTCTGTTATCTACAAATAAGAATGATTTGCAAATTTTATAGTCTTTTGGTTTTGTCACAACTGTGAAAAATGTGAAAAGGGAGAGAACAAATGTAAAAAATCCGAATTTGATTTTACATGGGTTTAAATGGAGAATGAATTCGTAGTTGAAAGAAAAAAAATTCCATGACCGAACAATTAACAGCGGAACGATGAAATTAATGCGTTCGTTAAAAGAAAGTGCGCTATATAGATCTGTGTTAAAATTATTTCTAGCAAACCCAAGGAAATGAAGCATATGATTTTTCGAAGATGAAGCAGAAAAGTAGACGACATTTATAAACGCTCGTCATGTTGACGCTATCAGCCGCAAAAAGTTCATGTAGCACATTTCAATAGGCATCAATGAGCACTGTTCGATTTTAAACAGAAAATCCGGATAAATTTCTAGATGGCTGTTCCTTCAGCCGTCACGTGGTAGAACTGACCGTTTTTCAACAATAACTCTTTTGTTATACACGCTTGGAAGACGCGGAATATACCTTTAGATTCCAAATTAAATGTGTAATTTAACTATTTAACTATTATTTTTCTTTTCTCACCGTTCTCAATTCTCACCGTTTGGAAAATGGATTTCAAATTAATTAATGGTCCAAAAATTTACACCATCCCCCATGTAGAAATTAGTCCAATTTCAAGAATCTGGAATCAGAAATTCGTAAAACAATAGTTTTCTTTTATAAAACCGGTAAAAACTCTAATCAAATATGGCCGAGCTTAGGAAATACTTGGTAAAAGTTTGAATTCAATAAGAATATTCATGAATATTCAATTGTTTCTAATGTAGAATTTTCCAACTTTAATAAATCTGAGAAATAAAATTTTCCCGGACATCATTCACCACGGAAAATGGAAGGAAACTTCTGTGGGGCGGAATTGATTATGCAACCGTTGCTAGCCACCCCAAATCCTGGCAAATGAATTGCATTAAAAATAAAATCCTGGTAAAACGGTTTGCAATGGAATGATAAAATTTGCTCCGCTTGTAGAGGAAAGTTTACTCTATCGATTCATGTTAGAAGAATTTCTTAGAAATGTAGGGAAATGAAAAACGCAAATGTTTGAAAATCAAGTAAACAGTTGGAGGGAGATTTTAAACGTCGGCCACATCTGGACCGTTAGCCGCAGAAAATTCATGCAACATATTTTAATAGAACTTGATGAGTTGTATTCGAATTTGAATCGAAAATGCCGATAATTATGGAAATGGCTGTTCCTTCCGCAGTGAAATGGTGTCTTACCATTTCACTGCGTAATTTGATTACATTTTTATATAGACTGTTGTCTTATAGACTGTATAGTGACTATTATAGACCGAATTTAAATATTATTTCTTACAGGTTCAGATATTGTTGCAAGTTCCTGGAATTATTGAGATTTTGAAGGGTATGTAAATATTTTAAAACTATTTTCAATCTACAGATAATCTAATCTAATGTTACAATCTGGATAATGTGAACTCAAAGATCCAGGCGGCCGTTCATATTATCCAAATTGTTCACAATAAAGGGGGTGTTCATATTAAGTTATAAAACTGTTGTTTGCAATATATTTAATTAAAAACATAACGAAACATTTAATGCACATACATATTTTCCTAAAAAAAAAACAAGAATTTTCTCATTAAAAAAAAGAGTTATTTTCATTTGTTGCATTTTCTGTGATATTTTCGCTATCACAGCTTTTTCGTGGATCCTTTTTAATCCCATTAGGTCCCTAATATTTATTGCATTTTGTTTAGACCACTCTATTGCAGTATCTAACTCTTTTATATCTGCATGTGCAACATGTGCTATTTTAATGATTGGTAGTTCGTTTTCTTCAACCTCACTGCTATCTGATTCTTGCAATTCTACTACATCTTTTTTATTTACATCTTCATTCCACTCTTCCACATCTGCAGATGTGTAATTAGCCTGTAATCAATTTCTCAATTAAAAATCAGGTACATGAATAAATTATATATTTGTGTGGTTCATGCTTTATAATTTGTTTTCGGTTTATTATAATTCGGTTTTAATAGAAACTGAACAGGTGCTATTTTTTAGCAGTGAAATTGTATCCCTTATTACACTCTCAATTTCGTTAGCCTTTTCGTTCCTCCACCTTTGTTGCAATAAGTTCTGTGGTACATCATCACCTGGATCATCATCTGCATTGTTAGACCCCTCATTGTTAGTTTTAGGCATTATAATATTCCAGAATTTTTAAATGGTTTTTGGTGTTAATTTATCCCAAGCAGATGACACATGAATAAGTGCATCTCTCAATGTAAGGTTTTTGAGTGCTGGAGTCTAACCTAACCTCACTTTCAGTGATACAACTTCGTAAACTTTTCTTCTTCTTCTTTCTTGATTTAGTCGAAACGCCTGTTTATTCTTCATCAACTTGCCTATTGCTCTGCATTCAGGTTGTCGTTCCATCTTTTTCGAGGACGCCCTACGCTCCTGCGCCCCCGTGGTGATTTATCACGAGTAATTTTTACAATTCTCCTGTCATCCATCCTATTTATGTGTTCATTCCACTCTTTTTTTTCTGTTTGATACCCAGCCATTAATGTCTTCTAATCCACATGTATTTCTTATATTTTCACATATTTCCCTGTTTAAAAGTGTTTTACCAGTAATTCTGCGAAGTACTCTCATTTTGGTTGTTTCTAATAGTCCTTTAGTTTTCGATGTTTCTGGTCTAGTTTCTGCCTTATATGTTATGATGGGTCTTATTGTTGTTTTATAGATTCTAGTCTTGGCCTCAATTCCTATGTTTTTATTGCACGATATTTTATTATTCAAACACCTTGCTATTCTTGATGCTTTCGTTGTTTGTACCCTTACTTATGCCTCAACATCGCCAAAGCACGAAAGTTCCACGCCAAGATACTTATGGTATTCCTATAGCAAGCTATTCCTATAGCATCATTTTTTGAGCCTTAGGATGTTCTAATCCATCGGTTTTGTAATAAAGTGATTACATTGGATGGAAGGAAATTGAAAATCCTGCCATCTGGAGTTTTGAGCTCTTCAGTTGATGGATGTGGGCGTATTTTCTAAAAGTAGAACTGCTTTGGTATTGACAATTGACTGCGGTTTTATTGACACAAACGCTAAAGGATTGACTGCACTATTTTTCATCATTTTTTGTTTCTTACCACTACATTTAAATTTGCACCTGTACTACAAAAAAAATAGTAAATTTGGAGTAAAAAAATAGTAGAGATTGGGTTGTTTTTATCACAATATCATTCCGAAAAAATACGTTTTAATTTTTTTCTCAAAAACTGTTACATTGAGTGATAGACACAGAGAGTACCGTTTTAGCGTAGTGTTTGATTGCGAACAGCGCGAACACTCGATTCAAAATGAGAAAATATGGCAAGGACTGTTGGTTTAACCTAGGTTAGATTGATTTGCATACATCGAAACAGTAGTGCTTTATTTCACAGTGTATTCTTCACAGTGCCGCTAAGGATTGCATAGGTATGTTGCTCCATTTTAGTTTCAAGGTTGAAAATGCATAAATTAAATGATTATTTTAAACTTATAATTAGTAATGTTAATGTATTCAACCCAAAATTATTAATGCTAATGTTTTCAACGCGTAAATTAAACAATTATTAATGTTAACGTATAAAATGGATACACTAAACAATTATTAATGTTGCTTTTCTATTTAGACATATTTGTCCAAAATATGAATATCCATTTTAAATCAAAGCGATAAACAACAAATATCAATTTGTTTGCAACTAAATATAACCGTCGCAAACTTTTCACCGCACCTCTGCCACTACCCATTCATTTGCGCATACGCACTATATTAAAAAGGGGCGTCTTTCACATGCACAAATCTGGTTTTAAATTTCCAAATTTTCACAAAATCAATTCGTGGAAAATTTTATTACGTAATAATAAATTAACAACAAAACAAAAATGCTTAAAATTGTCAATAACAAATTTCAATATTTTAGTTAAAAAGTTTTAAAAACAGCAGTCGATAAAATTTGTAAAATATTGAAATTTGTTATTGATAATTTTAAGCATTTCTGTTTTCATGCTTCGTAAAAATGATTTCATCTAAAATTTAAAATCATACATTAAAAAAATATGTACGTTATGTACATAACAATCAAGACTTGCTATGGTTTACCTGTGGCACAATGGTTCAAAAAAACCTGATCATTTTTTTACCCAAAATTCAAAATTAACTTGTATAGGGGTTAAATAACTATTCTTTAAAAAATTGACTTGTTATCCTGGCGTTTTTTGTGTTTCTGTATATTAGAGAAATCTTAGATTAGAGAAAGCTAATCAATTTCTGAAACATCTTTTTTTGATTTTCCAATTATTAGTGGTTTTAGTTTATCTAGTTCGGATGCATTTTCACAGATTAAAAAAGTTATCCTCTTTTTTGATGTTTTCATCCCCACAGCAGTCTTTTCAATATTGGAAACAGTAGATATTGCAATCCCATATTTTTTTAGATAAAGCGGTGAGAGACATACCTTTATCTTGTTCTTCTAGCACTCTAGCCTTTTCAATCAAAGAAAAGCACTGCCTTTGAATTTTCGGCATTGCAATAATAACAGAAATATACCGACTTTGAAAACAAGAATATGCAGGAGAAGAGATAAGAACTGATATCATATATCGTTCATATTATTGGGGGTTAACGCTTTACCGCTGTTCATATAAGGCGGCGCCCAATGTTATATTTCATGTTAACGTTAGTGAGATGTTCATTTTAACGCGTGTTCACATTATAGAGATTGTATTTGATATATGATGAAGTATTTATTCTTTCGCGGTTTCCACCAGACAGAAATCTTCCTGTGATGGTTTAAGATGACTGAATTTAAATTAATCACAAATTAGATGTTATTCATCCATGAAGTTTATTTAAATAAATCATTTTCTCTTCTAGTATCAATTATGGATCAAGAGCAAGGTTTTGGACTGTGATGAAATATTGAGATCTTTATTTCAAGGTAATTATTATTTAAAAAAAAATTTATTTGCAATCTACTTAATGAAATTATCTAGTTATTGTGGCGTTTTAAACTGTGGAGAATAAAAGTTCTGCTAGCTATATTTATCAGTTAGAAAATAGTGACTGATGAATAAGAAGTACAACTACATTTCAATCGACAATTTTTGAAATATCAAATTAATTAAGTTCTTGTGATCAGTAGGAGAGACAGACCCGTGACTGGTAGCGCCTCCGTGGTATAAATTGAACTAACGTAAAACACACAGGGGCGGGAACACAGTTTGGTAGTGAATAAATATTAAGGTTAGTAGGAAAAATAATTTAAAATAACAAAGCGAAGCGGGAAGATAAATCAAGACAACATATACGCGGCAGTGCGAACTCTCGATCCATTATAGGACAAAGTGACAAGGACCGTTGGTTTTACCTTGGTTAGATTAGGTTGTCCGCCGCGAAGCGGGAAGATAAATCAAGACAACATACGCGCGGCAGCGCGAACTCTCAATCCAATGTAGGACAAAGTGGCAAGGACCGTTGGTTTTACCTTGGTTTGGTTAGGTTGTCCGCTGCGAAGCGGGAAGGTAAATCAAGACAACATACGCGCGGCAGCGCGAACTCTCGGTCCAATGTAGGACAAAGTGGCAAGGGCCGTTGGTTTAACCCTGGTTAGATTAGGTTGCCCGCCGCGAAGCGGGAAGGTAAATTAAGACAACAAACGCGCGGCAGCGCGAACTCTGGGTCCAATGTAAGGTTTTATCTGTTTTTTTTTTTAATTTCAAAATTTAATTTGTATTTTCCAGATGGAGGATCTGGCGATTTTTTTTTATTTAATTTGATGAAAATATTAATTTATTTAGATTTTTCCCTGGATATATTACAAGTTTTCATACAAGCAACTCATCTGTATTTTAAATGGATTTATTATTTGTATGCAACATTTCAATTTAGAACAACTATTTCACCCGAAATATGCAGGTTTGATTAAATGATTATGATGATTAGTACAGGCAGATGAAAACAATAGTTACTACATTTTCTAGTTACAAAATAAACCCCTCCCAAAATTATTGTTCTGCTACATGTTCTGCTACAACAATGCGCATGCGCAAAACTTTCAAATAGATGTGAAGTTGCAGACGGGTCTGTGTCTCCTTCGGTACCAAGTTCTTGAAAATAAATTTATCAATTGATATATGTATAACTTAAAGCAGTAATCAAGATTTTAATTATATTTTTATACTGATCTGTTCTAATTTGAATATTATTTTTTACAGGTTCATAGGTTGTTCCAAGTTCCCTCAATTATCTAGATTTTAAAGAGTAAGTATTTCATTAAAAACTATTTTCAAACTAAACTAGTACATATTAATCGTTTTCTTTTTAAGTGAAATAGTGATGAAGATGGAATAGTTGTCGTGGGTGTATTTGTTGTTCTAGGGTGGATTAGTTGTAGAGGTTGAAATAGTTGATGAGGATGGAATAATGTTGAGAATTTAGATGTGCACGTCACTGGTGACGATGAAGGAATCATGTTGTGTTTTTGTATGCAGCCCTGTATGTCACCCTATATGGAAAATTTAAAAAAGTAAAAGTGCCACTGGCGCTTTCATCGCCACCTGGTACGGCATGTGGTAGACTATAGTTTATTGTAAATATACTGCCAGACTGTGCCAATCAATACGCTTTAGAAGCGTTGCCTAGCAATAGAGTTTTTGAAAGAATATGCCATTCAAAACCCGCTTTATTTTTAAATTTCACGCAATACTGTACAAATAAATGGAGGCGGTATATATAGTCTTTTAATATTTCGATAAAAAATGTATTGTGCCACATTGCCTTCAGCTTTTGGATCTTGATATATCTGATCAAGACCACATACGATCAAGACCACCACGGCGCTGCCGCGCGTTTGTCGTCTTGATTTATCTGGTTTACCACATACGCGCGGCGCTGCCTGCTCTTGCTCACCTGCTCACGCGGCGCTGCTGCGCGTATGTGGTCTTGATTTATCTGCCGCTTCGCGGTGTGCAACCCAATCTTTTTTTATGAAAATCTGCTCTATCGCGTGTTAAGTGTTAAACGCATGTTCGGTAGAGTTTGGAAAAATGGACAGAAAAAAGATTTCACAAAATTTCATTTTTTTTTTCAAAATTTCTGTATTTACAAATATACTGTGTCAAGGCTATCGGCCACGAAGATACTAAAACGTCAATTTCAATAAAAAAATGTTCAACAAAATTTTTACCGAATATGGATGGCTACTTGAAGTAGGCGCTGGCCAAATTTGAACGTTCCGCCTCCAATGGGGACGGCGTGGCAAATGATTTTCTCTTCAAATGGATTTTGCAAATATCTCGTCAACGGCTCAAAATAGAAAATTATAACCGGGATATCCGTATGCAGGATGTTGGTGTCTAATTAAATATATTCTTTGCAAATTTTGTAAAAACCTTCGGTTTAGACGCAAAAGTAAAAAATATAAGATTCCAAAAATTTTAGAAGGGGTCAATTTTAGACCACATCCGCTGCCGCGCGTATGTTGCCTTGATCAGATAAATCAAGACCAGATAAATTAAGACCAGGTATATCAAATACCACGTAGATTTTGGAGAATTGGAAAAAAATATATATTTGTAAATTTTCAATAAGTATTTCTTTATTAGAAAAAATATGATCAGATAAATCAAGACCACATACGCGCGGCAGCGCGTATGTGGTCTTGATTGTGATCTGATGTGTATGTGGTATTGATTTATCCGATCAAGACTATACGCGCGGCGCTGCCGCGCGTATGAGGTCTTAATTTATCTATTCAGGACTGTACGGGCGTTGCTGCCGCGCGTATAGTCCTGCGTATAGTCGCGCGTATGTGGTCTTGATTTATTTGAGTTTGGAAAAATGGACAGAAAAAAGATTTCACAAAATATCAATTTTTTTTTCAAATTTTCTGAATTTACAAAAATTCTGTGTCAAGGCTATCGGCCACGAAGATACCAAAACGTCAATTTCAATAGAAAAATATATAATCTATATAGATCTGAAAGAAATTTCCTTATATCTCTTGCAGTTTTCATTTTTCCATTTTTCATAGTTATTTGAATTTATTAATTCTTGTTATGTTCGAGTTTGAGGGGCGGCGGCCGCCGCAAGATAAAATATTCTGCAAAACTAACTGGGATATCATAGACTGACTAATTCTCTACAAATGTGTGAAATTTTATCGTTCCACGTTGTGTAAAACTTACTAAAATAATTTTTGAACAAATCCAGACATGTCAATCACAAATTCCGATCAAAACCGAATGCGAAAATTTAAAACTATTCAAAAATTGCAAAAAAATATATTAATCCTTGAAGGATTTCAATGAAACTTTAACTGAATGTGGGTATCCACCAGAGGTATGAGTTGACAAAATTTGAACGCTCCCACTCCAATGGGGACGTTGTGACAAATTATTTTTGCATCAAACCTTATTTGCAAATAACTCGTCAACGCCTCAAGGTGGAAAATTATAACCGGGATATCCGTATGTAAGACGTCGGTTTCTACAAAAAAGTATTCTTTGAAAATTTTGTAAAAACCTTCGGTTTGGTCGCAAAAGTAAAAAATATAAAATTGAAAAAATTTTACCTGAATTACGTTTTTCAATTTACACGGGTTTAAATGGGCTCTTCCGCCAAAACGGTTCGCATTGGAAAAATGAAATTGGCACAACTTTTAGATGAAATTTTGCTCTATAAAATAGTGCTAAATGCATGTTTCTTAGACTCCGGAAAATTGGACAAAAAAATATATTTGCAAGTATTTCTTTATAAAAAAAAAATCCTGTGTCAAGGCTATCGACCACAAATATATCAATTTCAATAGAAACATGTACAATCTACATAAAACTGAAAGATTTTTTAATAGAAACTTACCCTTTGTTCTGCTTTGACTTTGAGGGACCGCTGCTACATAGAATATTTTACAGAATTGACCCAGACAATTTATAGAATAATTATTTTTCTACAAACGTGTTGAATTTCATTGTTCCAAGTGATGTGAAACTTGTGAAAAAAATTCAATGAATCCGACACAATCTTGTGTCAAGGCTATCGACCACAAAGATACCAAAATGTTAGTATCAACAGAAACATGTACAATCTATATAGAACTCTTAAAAAAGATTTTTGAATAAATCTGTTGTTATTTGAGTTTTTATTCTAAAGTTAGCTGAATCTATTACTTTTTATTCGAAAGAGTCTTTAAAAGGCAGTGGCCATCGACAGGTAAAATACATTGCAAAATTAGTAAAGTAACTTCATAGACTGACTAATTCTCTACAAATGTATTCAATTTTATTGCACCAGATGTTTATTCTTCTCTGAATTTCATTTTTCAATTTACATCAATTTACATGTGTTACCACCGATTGCTGTTCTTCATTGCAGCGTAAATGTGGTGGTAAGAAAATCCGATTTTGACGTACCAGAAATTTGAGGAATTTGGGAAAATTCGCCCTAGCCAAACCGCAGCCGGCGAAAATCCGATTTTGACGTACCCGAAATTTGAGGAATTTGGGAAAATTCGCCCACGCCAAACCGCAGGCGGCGAAGAAGCGAAATTTACAACCCTTGCAGAAAAGAGTTGAAATTTGCGAATTGCCGCGGCTAAAGTTGCTAAAGTTGAAAGACGGATGAAATATGACGTGCGAAAAATGGGTGACGATTCGCAGGGCTCTGGGGGGCGCACCGTGCAAGCGAAACGTGCAAACTTAGTTTCAGAATGTCGGCAATTTCCGGCGGATTTCCAAAGGACACCGTTCAAAAATTTCTGAAAAATTCTCATGCGGCTCTTAGCTAAGATTTAAAATGCGAATTTCGTTTTTTTGCAATAACTTTGCCAGTTGCAAACTTTTTGCAACTTTTAATAGCCTATGGCACGGTCCAGTCTGTTCTCGATCTGCCACTATAGGGCAGGAAGTTGTGCCATTTGTACTTTCGTAGATCTCGATTGCGGATTGACATCCTAGCGGTTTGCTAATATCGGCCGTGGCGACCTCGTGGTTTCTGCGAATCGGAAAATCGGCACATCGTACGCAAGATACCGTCGACCTCCATCGAACAGTTTAGAAGAAATTGCAAAATTTCACCCACTTCCGGTTCGGCAGCCGATAACGTCCGGTTTTGCAAAAACATGTACCGCACGGCCATTTCTGCAAAAAAATTGCACGGCCTCTTCGAAGACCCAGAGAGAAAGAACCTACGAAACCGGACCCGCAAACGGGAAGGCGTTCTGTTCAGCGGTCGCCTCGCAATAGAACGTCAAAGAAGATCGTTTTTTGCGATCATTTTTTTTCGATTTTTCGCTCTTTTCTCAAAATTTTCAGCAAAGACTCGATAATTTGAGATGAAAGTTTTGTGCAGAAAAAATCGGCGCTCCAAACAACAGCATTCGCGTCGCGATCGGCAATATCGGACATATTCGGCCGCTCGGCGGCCGAGAAACCGAAATTTCGTTTTCGCGGCGCACCCCCGCAGCCTTCGGCGGCACCACAATTTCTCAAAGATTAGCCAATTGTCTGGGGTTTTCTAAACATTTTACCACTGTCTCCCTGCGAAACTTCTTTCTAAAATCACTCAAAACGTACGCTTTCATTCTACAAACCCCATTTGACGCATTTATCCCGCCCCCTCCCGGAAAGGCGTACCAAACTATTTTAGTATATGTAATAATAATAATAAGCATTTTATATACACTGCCAAGCATAAAATTTGGGTCACTCCGTAATTTGTTATTTTAGAGGTATTTTAGAAATTTTTAGTTTTGTACGTGTTTTTTCGGTTGTAACAGTTTACTAACTGATTGCTTGAATAAAACAAAAGGTTTTTGTTGTTCAAAGTTTATTGAAAGTACTGAAAATGGACAAGTTTACTTTGATATGCTTTAGTTGAAACAAAAGAAACAAAAAAATTGTTTCTGTGGTGTCATCTGTCTGTTGTAAATTGTTTGTGTATTGCTGTCATTGTTAGTGTTTTGCAATGAGCATAAATCCTGTTGTTGTGGCACGAATTGTGGCGGCTTTAGAAGATGGACGCGGTCATCGCGAAACTGCGAGAAACGTTGGTGTAAGTCTCTTGAGTGTGCAACGACTATGGCGACGGTACGAACAGGCTGCTCTACTCACTCGAAGACCTGGTTCAGGCCGAGGCAAGATTACAACTGCTAGAGGTGGCAGCTTTCTCGTTTCTAGTGCTTTGAGAAACCGAACGGTCATGTCAGTTTACCTTCGGAATCATCTGCAAGAAGTCATGAATGTAAACATAACTGAGTGGGCAGTTACGAGGCGACTTCATGCTGCTGGATTATCTTCTCGAACTAGAGCCACTGGACCGCCGCTTTCCCGTGCACACCGGATTGCCAGGTTGAATTTTGCACGAGAACACTTGGCTTGGATAATAGCTGCTTGGGGTCGCGTATTGTTTTTCGATGAATCTCGATTCTGTCTTGCGGGCTTATATAGACATGTAAGAGTGTGGCGACGACAAGGCGAGAGATATGCTCAAGCGTGTATTGCCGATATTGCCGAAGCGTGATATTTTCATTTGGTTGAGGATCAGTTATGGCATAGGGAGACATATCTTTTGACTGAGTTAGTCTTCTGAGTTTATAGCTTCGCGACATACTGGTGCAAGAATCGGACTATCTTCAGCACAATGTGATCCAAAATCTGATACAGAGCATGCTTCGTCGTTTGCAAGCTGTTGTCACTGCCAGAGGTGGAAATATACTGCCAGAGGTGGGAATACTCGCTACTGAAGTCCTTAAACTTGCTTTTGTTTGAACAAAAGCATATCAATGTAAACTTGTTCATTTTCATTACTTAGCATATCAAATTAAAATTTTACATTTTCATTACTTTCAATAAACTTTGAACAACAAAAACCTTTAGTTTTATCCAAGCAATCAGTTAGTAAATACATACAACCGAAAGAAACACTTAAAAAACTAATAATTTCTAAAATAAATTCAAATTAGGGAGTGACCCCAATTTTATGCTCGGCAGTGTATTTTGATAAATGATGAAGTATTTATTCTTTCGCGGTTTCCACCAGAGGGAAATCTTCCTATGATGGTCTAAGATGACTGAATTGAAATTAATCACAAATTATATGTGAATCACATACGAAGCTTATTTAAATAGATTGTTTTCTTTTCTAGAATCCCAATAATGAATAAAGATCAGTTTTTGGACTCTGGTGAAATATTGAGTTGTTTGTTTAAAGGTAATTATTATTTTCAATTTTGTATTTGCAAATCCACAGTCCAGCTCCACTTAATGAAATTATCTAGTTATTGTGGCGTTTTAAACTGTGGAGAATAAACGTTCTACTAGCTATATTTATCAGTTAGAAAATAGTGACTGATGAATACGAAGTACAACTACATTTCAATCGACAATTTTTAAATATCAAATTAATTAAGTTCTTGAAAATAAATTTTTCAATTGATATCTGTATAACTTAAAGCAGTAATCAAGATTTTGATTATATTTTTATACTGATCTGTAGAGATCGGATTTTAGGCAAAACACCTATCGTCAGTTTTTCAGGCATTGACTTTCTAATAATACACAAATTTGTTTTAGTAAATTCTGAATCATTAGAGCCCTATTTGATTTTGCCTTCTATTCGCCTTTTTTGTACTATTTTTTGTATCACCTATTTTACCAGGTATTTTGCCTATATTCGTTTATTTTTACCTATATTTGCCTATTTCTGTGTCTATTTTGTATTCTTGCATTTTCTTATGCAATTTTGGTCTATTTATCATAAATTAGATTTGTGACTAGTCTTTGAGAAGCCATCCTAAAAACCTTTACCAGACGAAATTGTTTTTTTTTTTGCTTTTAGCGGTGTCACAGACCGATTTGTTTGATCATCCCCTTTCTTTTGTTAAAATACCGCGAAACTTACGGAACCAACTATTCCCTCCACTCTTTAATTTTCTCAGCCAATCCTTGAAAACCCAGCCCTTCTACAGATCGTGAATAACTAACGTAATATTTGAAAGTTTGACGGCCAAGTGATAATAGCAAGTGATGAAAGAGATATAGATTATATGTTAAGAAAATTGAAAGAAGAGTATTCGGAATGGGGTTTAAGCGTGAATATGTCAAAAACAGAATATTTTCGTGTCGGGGAAGAAGGAATGGAGTTAAGAAAGATTAAAAAATGTAGGGCATGCAAATATTTAGGAACTATCATCTCAGAAGAAGGAACAACAAAAAAGGATATAGAAAATAGACTTGGACAAGGGAAAAAGGCTATCTGCTTGTTAAATTCAATCCTATGGTCAAATGAAATTAAACTAAAAACAAAAATGAGGGTATACAAATCTATTGTAGAACCAATAACAACTTATGGTTCAGAATGTTGGCAAGTTTCACAAAGGGATAAAAAAAGTATAGAAGTAGTAGAAATGGACTTTCTACGAAGAGCTAGTCAAACGTCCAAACTAGATCGTGTAAGAAATGAACATATAAGACAGACGAAGAGAGTCTATGGCACTACAGACGACATAGAAACACGGCAATTAAAGTGGTATGGACACATGCAAAGGATGACTGGAGAAAGATGGCCTAAAATAGCATTTCAATATATACCAAGAGCAAGGAGAAGAAGAGGCAGACCAGCAATAAAATGGATAGATGGTATTATGGAAACCATTAAAGATAGAGCCATAGAAGAAGATGGCTGGAGAGATAAGGAGTGGTGGAAAAAGAAGTGCGAGATGCGGCAAAGGCTGTAGGAACCTCGCTGTATATATATTTATATATATATACATATATATATATATATATATATATATATATATATATATATAATTGAAAGTTCCCTTCTCACTGTAATCATTGCCTTTATAGCATTTGTTTCTGCTGTTTGTTTGGCCCTTGTAGTCTTGTGTTGTAGTTGAGAAAAAGTAAATTTGAACGTTTTTTTTATCAAAATGCCAAAACAAAAGACACCCCTTAATAGAAAAGTAAAAGAATGGATATATCAGGTATATCCGAACTGAAATTGGATGGGGACGGTGTATTTTGCAGCGCCTGCAGTAAAATAGTAAGTTCTACAATTTTTCACCATTAAACACAAACTGAAACATTACTGATGTTAAATGTATAATTGTAGGTGGTATTTAAAAAGAATAGCCATGTTGAGCAGCATTTAAAAACATCTCTCCATAAAGAAAATAAAACCAAAACTTTGAGGCAATCACTATTAACTCAAAGTACTTTAAATGAGCAAACTCAGGTGAAAAATGAGTTTTATTTAGATTTATGTACATCTTTAGTGGCCGAAAATATACCTTTTTTAAATTGGAAATCACTGAATTTAGGGGATTCTTGGAGAAATATTGCAAAAAGAATGTACCCAGTGAATCTACACTACGAAAAAACTATTTGTCTAAATGTTACGACAAGGTATGCAAATTAATTTAACAAAATCATAGGATACTTACATAAATCTTGATTTCTACTTTAATGAAATTAAATTGTCTGCTGTTAGGGACAATTCTTTGTTTTTTAACTGTAGGTACCTTTAAAGTTTAAAAAAGACAAAATTGCTCCTAATATAAAAAAATTATAAATATTTTAAATTTTTAGTCTATTGAAAACATACGAACTGCTATTGGTCTCCATGATATATACATATGCGTAGACGAAACAACTGATGCCATGGGACGATATGTTTGCAAATTTGATAGTAGGAAAACTAACCGATGAAGGCCCTTCAAAAGCTCATTTATTGGCCTGCAAAATTTTAGAAAAAGCAAATCACGTTTTATTAACGATAATTTAAGTAGGTACGAGTCTAAATTTTGTCTACAGGTAGTTACCTACATTTTTTTAGCATTATTATGGTCAAATGGTATCCAGCATGATAAAGTTAAATTATATTATTCAGATGCAGCTGCATATATGGTGAAATCTGCTGTAAGTTTGAAGATTTTTTACCCAAATCTTACACATGTCACTTGCTTAGCTCACGCATTGCATTTGGTATGTGAAGTAATACGTAACGAATATGAAAACGTAAACGGACTAATTGCCAGCACAAAAAAAGGTATTTCTCAAATCTCCGTTAAGAATTCAAGTATATAGAGACCATTTACATGGCCTACCGCTGCCTCCTGAGCCAATAATTACACGATGGGGCACTTGGCTGAAAACTGCCTTCTTTTATTGCGACAATTTTGAATCAATTAAACAGGTAAAGACTTGATTCTCTATTTGTTGAAAATATTCCTACTACTAAATTTCAAATGTTTAAGGTAATACAAGATTTTGATTCTGATGCGGCTAGGGCTATAAAAGATGCAAAAATGTACTTTGCGAAACGGAACATCAAAAACGATTTAATTTATATCAAGAGTAATTTCAAAATTCTTGTTGATGGTATAAAGCTACTTGAAACAAATACCTCACCTTTGGTGGAAACAATTGTCATTATCAATAATGTAACGGAGTCCCTGATGTCAACCCCAGGACAATTGGGTCAAAAAGCATACGAAAAATTGACAAAAGTAATAAATAAAAACTCTGGATTTGCTTTTCTGAATAATATTTCAAAATTATTGGCTGGCGAAAATGCTGAAATGCCAGAAAAATTGACCATATCACACATCCCAAATTTGCACCACTAACATCGTGCGATGTGGAGAGGTCATTTTCCATCTACAAGACCATATTATCTGACCGTCGTCAACAGCTGACGGCAGATAATTTAGAAAAACTGATGGTGTGCTACACAGATAACAATTAATGAAAATTAAAATTTATATGTTTTCAGGTTCTCGTTCCATTTTTTTTCATTTTTAAATCTAGGTCAGTTCTTGGGTATTTTAAACAATGGTTAATACTCTTAGTCTTTTCTTCAAGGAAGCTACAATATTACATATTCACAATAAATAACTTATTTAAATGTCACCATCATAAAATTCAAAATTTAATAATTTGAATTTTATGACGGTGAATTTAATTTTATAGAAATAATTCGGTAACTGGAAGATAATGTAATGTTGTAGCTTCTTAATGTTGTAGCTTCTTAGGGGAAGTCCGAAAATAATGGACGAAACCTGGTAAAAAAGACTAAGAGTATTAATCATTGTTCCAAATACCCAAGAACTGACTTAGATTGCAACAAAAATTAAAATTTATAAATATAATTTTGAGTAAGTAATGGCCTTTTTAGCGACCTAAAACTGTAAATTTAAAGCCTTTTTTCATTAATTTATTTGCCTTTTTGCCTACCTTTTCTGATATATATATATATATATATATATATATATATATATATATATATATATATATGTTGTTGTTGTGTTGTATTTGAGGTTTTCGCGGATAGATACCTGTGTTGTATGTATTGTTTTCTCGGGGATTCCGCGTTGATGCTGGGGGTTGGCTCTGAAAAGAACCGGATTCTCGACGTTTCGGCGAACTAACATTCGCCATTCTCAAGAGATATATGCGTCCGTGCGGGTCAACCGTTAGACGCATACTGTATGCGTCTAACGGTTGACCCGCACGGACGCATATATCTCTTGAGAATGGCGAATGTTAGTTCGCCGAAACGTCGAGAATCCGGTTCTTTTCAGACCGTTAGACGCATACAGTATGCGTCTAACGGTTGACCCGCACGGACGCATATATCTCTTGAGAATGGCGAATGTTAGTTCGCCGAAACGTCGAGAATCCGGTTCTTTTCAGAGCCAACCCTCAGCATCAACGCGGAATCCCCGAGAAAACAATACAGCTTATATATATATATATATATATATATATATATATATATATATATATATATATATATTTCATATATTTAATATATGATGAAGTATTTATTCTTTCGCGGTTTCCACCAGAGGGAAACCTTCCTGTGATGGTCTAAGATGACCGAATTGAAATTAATCACAAATTCTATGTGATTCACATACGAAACTTAATTAAATCAATGCTTTTCTTTTCTAGAATGCCAGTAATGGATCCAGATCAGTTTTAGGACCCTGGTGAAATATTGAGGTGTTTGTTTCCAGGTAATTATTATTTTGAGTGTTGTATTTGCAAATCCACAGTCCAGCTGCACTTAATGAAATTATCTAGTTATTGTGGCGTTTTAAACTGTGGAGAATAAAAGTTCTGCTAGCTATATTTATCACTTAGAAAATAGTGACTGATGAATACGAAGTACAACTACATTTCAATTGACAATTTTGAAACATCAAATTAATTATGTTCTTGAAAATAAATTTATAAATTGAAACTTGAAAATCTTAAAGCAGTAATCAAGATTTTGATTATATTTTTATTCTGATCTGTTCTAATTTGAATATTATTTGTTACAGGTTCAGACGTTGGTGCAAGTTCCCTGAATTATCTAGATTTTAAAGAGTAAGTAAATAAATAAAAACTATTTTCAAACTAAATAATAAGTCATTTTATATATTTGATATATTTATATATGATATATAAATATATTTCATATATTTGATATATGATGAAGTATTTATTCTTTCGCGGTTTCCACCAGAGGGAAACCTTCCTGTGATGGTCTAAGATGACAGAATTGAAAATTAATCACAAATTATATGTGATTCATATACGAAGCTTATTTAAATAAATTATTTTCTTTTCTAGAATCACAATAATCAAGATCAATTGTTGGACCCTGGTTAAATATTTTGGTGTTTATTTCAAGGTAATTATTATTTTCAGTTTTGTATTTGCAAATCCACAGTCCAGCTCCACTTATTGAAATTATCTAGTTATTGTTGCGTTTTAAACTGTGGAGAATAAAGGTTCTACTAGCTATATTTATCACTTAGAAAATAGTAATTGATGAATATGAAGTAGAACTACATTTTCGTCAACAATTTTGAAATATCAAATTATGCTCTTGAAAAGAAATTTCTAAATGAAATCTATGAAACGTGCAGTAATCAAAGTTGATTATATTTTCATACTGATCTGTTTTAATCTGAATATTATTTCTTACAGGTTCAAATGAAGTGCCCAGAATTATCTAGTCGCTAAAGGGTAAGCAAATAAGTTAAAGCTATTTAAACACTAGATAATAAATAAACAATTGTATACATATGATGAAGTATTTATTCTTTCGGCGGTTTCGGCGGTTTCGGTGCGGTTTCCACCAGAGGGAAATCTTCCTGTGATGGTCTAAGATGACTGAATAGAAATGAATAACAAATTATATGTGCTTCACATACGAAGCTTATTTTAATAAATTGTTTTCTTCTCTAGTATCCCAATAATGGATCAAGACTAAGGATTTGAATCGAGATAAAATTTGAAGATGTTTACTCCAAGGTAATTATTATTTTTAGTTTCGTATTTTGCAAATCCACAGTCCAGCTCCACATAATGAAATTTCCAAGTTATTGTGGCGTTTTAAGCTGTGGAGAATAGTTCTACTAGCTATATTTATGAGTTAGAAAATAGTGATTGATGAATACGAAGTACAACTAAAATTTTGAAACATGAAATTGATCGTATTCGTATTATAAGTTATTAAAAAAATAACTCAATATGTAAAACCTGCAGTAATCATGATTTTATTAAAATTTTGTATTATATTTTATTCTATTTTATCTATTCTCATTTTATAATTTGAAAATTCTTTTTCCTTACAGAATCAGATGTTGCAAGTACTCAGAATTATCTTGATTTGAAAGTGTAAGTAAATAATTACAAATAATTTATTCTTTCGCGGTTTCCACCAGAGGGAAATCTTCCTGTGATGGTTTAAGATTACTGAATTGCAAATTAGAAGTGATTTGTGCAAAGCTCACCTAATTAAATTGTTTTTGTTTTGTTTTAGAATACTAATGAGAATCTAGATGAAGAAATCAACGATGAAATTAAAAATTAGATGAAATATTGAAATGTTTATTTAAAGGTAATTGTTATTTTCAAATCCATATTTCAAATCCACAGTCCAGCTCCACATAATAGGATAACTACATTTTAAACTGAGGAAAAATGTTCCGCTACCTAAATGTATAAGTTACAAAAAAGCGATCAATAAACAAGTATAACTACATTTAAATATACAAATTTAAAAAATCTACTTTTTTATGATTACAAATTTACCTGCCTTACCAGTATAGTTCATATTAAAATATGATGAAGTATTTAATTCTCTCGTGGTTTCCACCAGAGAGAATTGTTTTCTGTATGAAGACATAAGAATCATAAGATATCTGAATAACAACAAAAAGTGTTAAAAATTGTTGTTTGTACTTTCAAATCATTTTTGTTTTACAGATTTTTTTATGGATGGTTTGCCCACCACATATTTTGTCAATTTGAAATGTTTTTTTCTCTTTAATTTGAATTTATTGAAACCTGCAAGCTAGGGTATCCAAAACACCGATGGAATTTCAGCTTCGGTTTTCGCTTTCTCGTAAAGTAAAATATATGTTTGTATTAAATAAAAAAGATATTGTTGTTAGAATAAATTCTTTACGAATAGATAACTATAAATCTGGATATATATTTATTTATGGAAGTACGAAACTAGACTAAAATGTAAGAATGGAGTACAAGTATTTATATTTCTTTAGGATCAAGACTAGTACATATAGATCAATTTTTTTGGAATGGAATAGTTATTGTAGATGGAAGAGTTGAAAATAATGGAATAGTTGCTAAAGGTGGAATAATTGATGAGGGTGAAATTGTTTAATGAATTTTGATGCAAACTAGAACCCGACGGTAAGGTAATAGAGCAAGTCATGAGCTTCACATACCTCGGCATAGAAATATCAAGCGACATAAACCTTAAGATGGAAACCCGAGCAGCCACCAACAATAAACAATAAACGGTGCAATAAACAATATAATGTCGAGAAATAAGCATATATCTAAAGAAGGTAAAATCCGAATATAAAACCGCAATAAGACCAATTGTCACATACGCAGCCGAAACAAGAGCCGACACAGCAGTTACCAAACAAGCCTTAAGAACGACAGAGATGCGCACCCTACGAGCGATAAAGGGGGTCACGTTAAGAGACAAAATCAGGAGCTCCACAATCAGAGAGGATCTACAAATACAGGATGTCGTACGCTGGACAAGAGACCGTCGGAGGCACTGGCGGGACCATGTTAAACGCATGATCCCACAACGGATCGTTAGCACCGGAAGCCCACCAAAGAGATGGGCAGACTCCTGGACATCCATATCACAGCGATTAGAGACTAAGGAGGAACTTAAAGAAACAGGCACACGTGCCTATACAAAATTCTAAGAAGAAGAAATACGATAGGAAAAATCTGAAAAGAGGTTTTCAAATGGGATTGAGTAAGGACCAAATTTACATATTTTTTCATATTTTGAAACTGGAGTAATGACGTCATCGAATTTTGCTTATATTTTTTTAAGGGAAAAAAGTAAATTTTTTTTTTTACAAAATTTGTTCAGAAAAATTAGCTTTCTTCAAATATGCAAAAATATAGGTATGGTTCTGGGAAAACAAAATTCGATGACGTCATTACTCCAGTTTCCAAATTTGGAAAAATATGTAAATTTGACTTAAAATGGTCCTGACTCAATCCCATTTAAGAACCTCTTTTCAGATTTTTTCTATCGTTTGTCCTTTTCTTATAATATAGCTGAGACATCGAGTTTTGCTCACCCTGTACAATTCCTACTGCACAAAATATTATCTAATAATTAATTCGTCTCAAATGATTTTAATGCTGTCAGGTTTGTAAGATAATATAATCAAATACTTTTGAGATGTACTTAATCATATAGTGTTGCCAATTGTCTGAAATCAAAGTGACTTTAATTTAAGGAGGAATTTTTCTATATTTTCAATTATCCTAATAGTTGTTAAAATTAATTATTTTTATTTATAATAACATAACACATTTTAAAATTGGTAATTATTATTTATTTAATAAAAAAAAAGTTATTAAACGACTTCGTTATTTTTGACTTGATCGTGACTTGACGTGATTTTTGAAAAGATCTGGCAACATCAGTGTAATGAGTCGACTGGTTCTAAAGGGATCAGAATTTTATTAGCCCAAGAGGTTGGCCGAAAACCTCGGATTACCAAAAGACAAAAAATTATAGATAATATATGTAAAAAGCTGCAGTGTATTCTATCAAATAGTTCCAGAGACATTCAAAAGTTCAAAATATTTCCATGTTTTTCTTTTCTCTCACAATCAGCTGTTATCGCGACGAACCATTGCCAAACCATCTGTCATGTGAATTACTGTCGATAAACAAGTTTCAAAACAAAATAAATTATCTTTAATTATTTAAATAATTACATCGGGAACATCACATTGCTTTAATGTTATCGTGTTTTAATATTATATAAGTTTATTGTATATAGTTTTTTATTCCTTAAAGTTGGGAAATTAATATCGAAAAAAATAAATAGAGACGCGACGGAAGCTTGTCGGCAATAGGAACCTGTGTATAAGATTCGAAAAAACACCATTTTTGAATTTTTTTTCGGATAAACTAAACTTTCAAATTTTTAGAGGACATAAATAAAGTATTGATCTTCATGAATAAAAATTTTCAAAACTTAAACTTGAAAAAAATATTTAACATGGGATTCGCTCGAACCTCCTTAAGGAGTTGTATTAGAAATGAAAAGCTCCCAACGATCATAACAAAGTTACTATATCTAACGATGTGACATTAGTTACTCCATAGTAACCTCCTTTCATGAAGGTTGGCAACCCTTGATTTCCAATATCACTCCTCCAATTATAGTAAGTTTGCTTTTAGACAATTAGCAACACTTATGTTACTAAAAGTTTCACAAAAAAAAATAATAACCAATAAATTACTCAACTGACGTTAATGTCAACTTGATTTTCATGTATCATTCATGTATCGACTATGAAAATACCAAAATGGTCAAATTGCTTCAATAGAGATATCTATGATCTTGATAGATAATATTAATATTATTATTTATTAATATTAACTGAACTCGAAGGGGGTCAAAAAATCAAGATTTTTTGAAAATTAAGAAAAATTGTCCAAAAATGCGGTTTACGTCTTGAATTTTTTCCAATGAATTGAACAAAAAATTAGGTTTTTTTTGACGAGCTTTACCAAGTTCCGCCCCCGCAGGGGGCGGCTATAGGTGCGTTTTAAATTTTTCACTTTTTCCGTAAAAACTCCGTTCCTCTTGCGCGTCGAAACGGGAAATAGTCATTTTCTGTTGTAAAACTGAACGGGCATTCGACCCGTGTCTGTCTGCCGCTCGCAAGTCCCACACGGCGTCCTCCAGGTGCCAAAAACAGGAGATCGTTTCTAGCACCTTTGAGGAGAAATTTTGGTCCGCGGCTCGAATTTTTTACTGCGTTCTCTTGCCGCGTCGATTTCACGTTTTTTGACGTCATGCGGAAAAGTACGCGACCGTCGGTTCACCCGGTGCGGCGGAAAATGTAAGCGAAAAAAAACCCTTTTTTTCATCACATCTGTTGACGCCGTTCTCTTGATTGAAGAGCGCCGTGTCTCCAAACCGGTTCGTTCGATGCGAGATGTTTACCCGCAACCGGCGGTGGAAGAATCTGGTACCTTCGGCATCCTGTTCCCGCTCTGGGTCAATTTTAACAACAAAATCGAAAAAACGCGATGTTTTTTTCACCTAATTTGCGGGGATCCCTCTTGCGAGATACCCAACAGTCGGATCGGGACCGGACCGGCACCAATCGATTCGGCATAGTGTCTTTAAGTTTGTTTTGGAGTTTAATTGCGATTGCGTGCCGGATGGCGCCGGGAGGCCCGAAAAACCATGTTTTGCAGAAGTACGCGAGAATCCTCTGGGATTCGCTAAATTAAATAACAGGGCGTCGTGGTGGTGGTTTCTGAATAGAGAACGAAAGGGTCTATAAGGCGATAGGATCGACGCATCGCTCGATCGCATTTGGGGGCCTCGACGCCCGTCCAAACTCGAAACGATTTTTTCAAAATTGAGCAAATTGAACCCTTTAATATTCGGTGAAATGTTTTAGAATTGTATTGCTCTTTTCGGGGATTATCGCCCCACGTGTCTACTTTCGAACCACATCTCTCTCGGCGCGTTACACCTCCGGGGACGTTCCGCAGGCCCCAATTCGCAAAGTCACTTTTTTTTCACCTCTACAAACGAAAACGCGAAAAGGAAAATTTACATTTCCAGTAGAGAATTTCCATTTCCTGAGAAATGTATGCCCGGCTAAAAGGCCAACAGTATGGCGTTTGAATTTCTCAAATCCATCAACAGATTTGCACTCCAGGTCAAAAAAACTAAGACCATTGCTTGCCGCTGAATCGCCAATTTACACTTACAGCTGATCATTCTGACACTATTTTCGCTCAGGTTATGTGCAAATGTCATTGTTGAAGTTTATCCGGTTTTGATTATTTTGATGGTTCTTGTGAGAAGATAAAATTAAAAAAAAGAATTTAAATCAAAATTCTGATTTTTCGCTCATTGTTAGGTCGAAATTCAAATCAAATTCAAAGATATATCTTGAAATCTCTAAATTGCTGATTTCGTTGACTCTGGCTCTTAATTAGCAACACATAGCAACGTCAAAATTCGCAATTTTTCACAAATTTCTACAAGAAAACGAAGATTTTACACTTTTCTTTTAGCAGATACTTAAAATTCAGACCATTTTACATCAAAAACAGTTGCTTCCGTTCACATTTGAATTCTAAAATTTACTTCATAAACCGCAATATTTACGAGTTTTTTGTAAGAATAATTGCAGCTTTTAAATTGAATTTAGATGCCAACGATACAAACACGAGTCTTCCTCGAACGTATAGCAACAGAGTTATTGGCGAAAAACTGTCAGTTTTACGATTACACTTCGGAAAGAACAGCCATTTCAATATTTATCGGCATTTTCGATTCAAATTCGAAAAAAACTCATCAAGTTCTATTAATTAAAATATGCTGCATGCATTTTCTGCGGCTGACGGTCCAGACGTGGCCGACGTTTGAAATCTTCCTCCAACTGTTTACTTGATTTTCAAACATTTGTGTTTTTCATTTCCCTACATTTCTAATAAATTCTTCTAGCATGAATCGATAGAGTAAACTTATCATTCCTTTGCAAACCGTTTTACCAGGATTTTTTTTTAATGCAACTCATTTGCTAGGATTCGGGGTGGCTAGCAACGGTTGCTTAATCAACTCCGCCCCACAGAAGTTTTCTTCCATTTTCCGCGGTGAATGGTGTCCTGAAAAATTTTATTTCTCAGATTTGTTAAAGTTGGTAAATTCTACATTAGAAACAATTGAATATTCTAGCAAATTTATACTTCTACCTGAGTAAAAGTAAGCTCGGCCATATTTGATTAGAGTTTTTACTGATTTTATAAAAGAAAACTATTGTTTTACAAATTTCTGATTGATCATTCTTGAAATTCGGCTAATTTTACATGGGGGACGACGTAAGTTTTTGGGTCATCTGATAATTTAAAATCCATTTTCCAAACGGTGAGAATGAAGAGTTTTCTACAAGAATAGTTAAATAGTTAAATTACACATTTAATTTGGAATCTAAAGGTATATTCCGTGTCTGCCTAGCATGTATAACAAAAGAGTTATTGTTGAAAAACGGTCAGTTCTACCACGTGACGGCTGACGGAACAGCCATCTCGAAATTTATCCGGATTTTCTTTTTAAAATCGAATAGTGCTCATTGAGGCCTATTGAAATGTGCTACATGAACTTTTTGCGGCTGATAGCGACATGACGAGCGTTTAAAAATGTCGTCTACTTTTCTGCTTCATCTTCGAAAAATAATATGCCTCATTTCCTTGGGTTTGCTAGAAATAATTTTAACACAGATCTATAGAGCGCACTTTGTTTTAACGAAGGCATTAATTTCATCGCTCCGCTGTTAGTTGTTTGGTCATGGGATTTTTTTTCGTTCAACTACGAATTCATTCTCCATTTAAACCTATGTAAAATGTAAAACCAAATTCGGATTTTTCACATTAGCTCTTTTACTTTTCACATTTTTCACAGTTTTGACAAAACCAAAAGACTTTGTAAAATTTGCAAAGAATACTTATTTGTAGATAACAGAATTCCACATACGGTGCACTAAATCCCTATTTTCTGTTTCGAGACTCTGCAGAGATATTTGCCAAAATCCGCCAAAACTAAAATAATTTCCCGCGTCGTCCCCGATGGCAGCGGAACGTTGACTTTTCGTCCGAGTGTACTTTTTATAGGTGTCCATGTACATTAAAAAAATCGTTGGAATCCTTTGAGGTTTAATCTTAGAACTTATACTTATGGAAGAGGAATACCGTATACCGAAACTGTGTCTAACATCTGTGCGACAAGAAAAGATATAACATTTCTTTTGTTCGATATGCGCATGTCCCAAATCAAATAAACATTTATTTTTTAAACATGCATCGGCTTGAACTTTAATTTTAAAATATTTTTATTGTTACGAATAAAATTTTGGATGTGGCTATTTATACATACAGTATGTATACGCAATTGGCTATTTATACATACAGTATGTATACGCAATAGGCTATTTATACATACAGTATGCATTCGCAATTGACTATCTGCACATACTGATTGTATATACAAATAATGGAGTTACTATTTTGGTAATAACTACACAATTATAAGTAATTATAGTTTTATTTATTAAAGTTCATTTTACATTCTTGCTCAATAAACTCATCATATTCAGGTTCTTCTCGTTCGATTGCACTTAGCCCACTACTCTCAAGTTTTTTACAATATAATCATCAATCTTTACATTTATAACATCTGTATCCATATTTAGTGCATCTTCAGTTGAAATAAGTCTTACATGAAAACAAGTTTTTGAAAATATGTCCAAATTATTATATTTTCTTATATCAAAAGAATATGACGACGTGGTGCACTAAAAGAATTCCAAAATGAATACAAACATGTTCCCACCAATGTATTATAAATTTTGATATTTTGCTATCAAGATTTTCATCAATGCCATTCTTTGTAATTCTCATTTTGGACTCTAAAGTTTGAAATAATTTTAACTGTCTATGAAAAAAATTGATTCCTGTCTCTGTGAGGGCTTCAGAACATCCTTCAAGTATATTTCTTATTTCGATATCACTATCCATAATTTTTAAAACTTTTTGTTTATTTTTGCTAATTTTATATTTATTCTTGAATCAATACAGTTTATGATTTCCATAATACATACGTAAATTATTGGCAAACTATGATATTTAGTTTGTATGTGTTATTTAAGGGTCCAAAATGATCCTTCAATTCTGTTTGTTGTAGTGCCTTCCATTAATGGTAAATGTCTTTTAAAACAATGTACCCACATTTCTTCACAAGTATCCCAATTTTTAAGGAGTTTTTCCTTAAGTGTTACATATTTATCTTTTGTTCCTATAAAAACTTGTACTGATTTACAAATTTCCAAAAGTTCTTTTTTCTGCTCTTCATATTCTTCATATGATTGGGAATACATGCATTTATTGAATTCATACAATAATTTATGCTTCTAATCAATTATTATCATCAACAAAATCTCATCACGCAACACTAACAGAAGAAGAAGTAATTAAATACCTAAGAAATAAAGGGTTCACCAACATACAATGCATTAAACTGAATTCAAAATTTCCTGAAGCATACTCATCTTTTAAAATCACGATTCCCTTGGAACAACTAACTGTAATAAAATACCCTGAAACATGGCCCAAATACGTACGCGTCAATCGTTTTTTTTTTTCGAAAGCTAAGAAAACCATCGATTACATAATGAATAAGCCCAATATACAAATAGTTCCAGAAAAAAATCACAACTTATCATTATATATGAATATCCAAAGCTTGAAACAAAAAAACAACCAAATCGAAATTTTAAGCGTTGATTTGAAACCACATTTTATATGTTTGGCCGAGACATGGTTAAATGACATCAGGTCCACACAAATAAGAATAGAAGACCATGATTCACTTATCAGCTCATTCCACCGCACAGTTACCACGAGCAATCTGGCCCAACAAAAATATAATTAAATGTAAAGAGATTTCAAACCTAATGTCAATAGAAAAACAAATAAAGAAAATTCGACAAATAGAAATGAAATAAAACTAGTTTGCTTATACAGACCCCCGCTAGGATCCTTAACCACCTTTATGACATTGTTGGAAAAGAACATGGACAAAATTTTCAACATGCATGATTAACTCTCCTTGGCGGAAACATACAAAATTTGTAAAACAATAGTTTTCTTTTATAAAATCGCTAAAAACTTGCTAAAAGTGTGAATTTAACAAGAATATTCATGAATATTCAATTGTTTCTAATGTAGAATTTTCCAACTTTAACAAAACTGAGAAATACAATTTTTCCGGACATCATTCACCACGGAAAATGGAAGGAAACTTCTGTGGGGCGGAGTTGATTATACAATCGTTGCTAGCCACCCCGAATCCTGGCAAATGAATTACATTAAAAAAAATCCTGGTAAAACGGTTTGCAATGGAATGATAAAATTTGCTCCGCTGGTATAGGAAAGTTTACTCTATCAACTCATGCTAAAAGAATTTCTTAGAAATGTAGGGATGTAGTTTGAAAATCTAGTAAACAGTTGGAGGGAGATTTTGAACGTCGGCCACATCTGGACCGTCAACAGAAAATTCATGCAATATATTTTAATAGAACTTGATGAGTTGTATTCGAATTTGAATCGAAAATGCCGATAAATTTGGAAATGGATGTTCCTTCCGCAGTGAAATTGTAAAACAGACAGTTTTTCGCCAATAACTCTGTTGCCATACATCCTAGGAAGACGCTGGTTGTACCGTTGGAATCTAAATTCAATTTAAAAGCTCCAATTATTCTTAAAAAAAACTCGTAAATATTGCGGTTTATGAAGTAAATTTTAGGATTCAAATGTGAACGGAAGCAACCGTGTCTGATGTAAAATGGTCTGAATTTTAAGAACCTGCTAAAAGAAAAGTGTAAAATCTTTGTTTTCTTGTAGAAATTTTTCAAAAATTGTGAATTTTGACGTTGCTATGTGTTGCTAATCAAGAGCCAAAGTCGCCGAAATCTGTAATTTAGAGATTTCATGAAATCTCTTTGAATTTGATTTGAATTGCAACCTAACAATGAGCGAAAAATAAGAATTTCGATTTAAATTCATTTTTTTAATTTTATCTTCTCATAAGCACACGAATAATCATAAACGGATAAACTTCAATAATGGCAATTTGCACATAACCTGAGCGAAAATAGTGTCAGAATGATCAGCTGTAAGTGTAAATTGGCGATTCAGAGGCAAGCAATGGTCGTAGTTTTTTTGACCTGGAGTGCGAATCCGTTGATGGGTTTGAGAAATTCAAGCGCCATACTGTTGGCCTTTTCGCCGGCCATGCACTTCTCAGACTGGAAATGTAAATTTTCTTTTACGCGTTTCCATTTGAAGAGGTGAAAAAAGTGACTTTGCGAATTGGGGCCTGCGTACGTCCCCGGAGGTGTAATGCGTCGCGAGAGGTGTCGTTCGAAAGTAGACACGTCGGGCTATAATCCCTGAAAGGAGCAATGGGATTCTAAAACATTTCACCCAATATTGAAAGTTTCAATTTGCTCAATTTTGAAAAATTCGTTTGTTCGGGCGTCGCGGCCCCCAAATGCGATCGGGCAGTGCGTCGTTCCTATCGCCTTATAGACCCTTTTGTTCTCCCGCCATAAACCGCCACTGCGACGCCCTGCTCTTTAATTTAGCGAATCTCGGAAGATTCTCGCGGACGTCTGCAAAACATGGTTTTTCGGGCGTCCCGGCGCCATCCGGCATCCAATCGCAATTAAGCCCCAAAACAAACTAAAAGTCACTATGCCGAATCGATAGGTGCCGGTCCGGTCCCGATCCGACTGTTGGTTATTCCAGGAGAGGGATCCCCGCAAATTAGTTGATAAAAACACCGCGTTTTTCCGGTTTTTCCGGCGTCCACAACAGTAATGACAAACAAATTTTTTTCGCTTACATTTTCCGCCGCACCGGGTGAACCGAAGGTCGCGTACTTTTCCGCATTACGTCAAAAAACGTGAAATCAACGCAGCAAGAAGACACAGTAAAAAAATCGAGCCGCGGTTTTGGTCCGCGGCTCGATTTTTTCTCCTCAAAGGTGCTAGAAACGATCTCCTGTTTTTGGCACCTGGAGGACGCCGTGTGGGATTTGCGAGCGGCAGACGGACAAGAAAAATACATTGAAAAAACAATTGAAGAAAAAATAAAATAAATAAAAACCGACTCGGTTTTTCAAGCAAAAGCCGGTCTTATGGTTTCCTAAATTTTAACAGAAAACCCGGTTAACCGGGGTCGATTTTAACTGGTTTGGATACCCTCTGCAGGTATATATTTTTTATTCTATCCCAACCTTACTAAGGGGCCATCCATAAATTATGTCACACTAATTTCATGATTTGAGATGTACAGCTGAAACTATAACTCTGTCATATCGTCATATCTCTCTGTCATATCGAATTTCCTCGAGTAAACGAGTAAAAATATAGATGCTAAAAATATAGACGAGTATAAATGATCACGAGTAAAAATAAATATAGGTATTACAAAACGTTCTTGAGCTCTTATAAAGTTTTTGAAAGCAGGTAGTTCAGATAGTCTATGTATGGCTGTGGCATGAGTTTGCATTAGAGGAAGAATGCTTTCCACTACGAATCACTATGTATGGAGACCAAGAGTTTGTTACAGCTTCAGGTTTCCCGTCACTGTCTTTCTTTATTATATACCTGCTTAAACATAATGTTTTTCAGCGACCACGAAATCATGATCCGGTAATTTTATACTATAGTCAAGGTACATTAATATTGGTGCTTGAGTGTTTGCTGCTGTAACTAACTTTTCGGAAAAAAAACTTGCAACGGTTATTTAAAAAATCGTGATTTTTAAATTATGAAAGAAATTTCAAAAAATTGTATAGAGGATCTACAACAATAGACAATAAATAGATTATTATTGAAGCAATGGCTTTTAAATTTGCACCTATAACTTCGTTTGATGTGATTTTGAGAACTTAAATGAGATGTTTGCCATTTGTAATATAAAAATAATAGTATATTTTATAACTAGGGCGGTAAGTTGTCAATATCACGCGAGAGCAATTGACAATACAATACCCGTGTTACAAACAATATTTTTTATTAATCATGCGAGGGGATGTGTCTTACAAGTTTGGAATCCAGGGGCCATCCATAAAAAAGTGGAATCGAAAATGAAAAATTTGTTGAAAAAGCTGTGGCCAGTGGTGTGGATTCTTCTTAAGAACTCTCCTCAGTCTCCGGTATCACGGTAGAATTTACACTCATTTTAAAACGTTTTCTTTAATTTCTATTATTATTTTGTATTAAAAAAAATGTGACACTTTACTTCACTTTTTTAATGACACAATAAAGACCTCGATATTGTGTCATTTTATTTATTTGTTTTTCTTTTTAATGTAACCTAGCGATATTGAATATTTGCGTGCAATACTCAGGTTATTTGGAAATACGAGACGTGACATTTCTCGTATTAAATAATGTATCCCAAGTAAGTACTTTTCGCGCATGAGTAATAACATAGCATATTTTGTAACTAGGGCGGAAAGTTGTAAATTTTTCGCTAGAGCGAACGACTATTGACAATTCCGCCCGTGTTACAAACAATATTTTTATTACTCATGCGAGGGGATGTATCTTACTAGTTTGTGATCCAGGGGCCATAAAAAAAAAATGAACAAAAAACGAGAAATTTGCTTTTTTAATTGTCTCCGGTGGTGTGGATTCGTCATAAGAACTCTCTTGTGTCACCATAGAATTTACACTCACTTTAGAACGATTTCTTTAATTTTTATTAGTATTCTGTTATGAAAAAAAATCACGTCACTTTTTTAATATCGAGGTCTTGATTATGTTCATTTTATTTTTATTTATTTGTATTTTTTTAATATAACCTAGCGATATTAAATATTTTCGTGCGCTACCCAAGTTATGTAGAAATACAACTAAAAGTGGCATTTCTCGTAATAAAAAACGTGCACCAGATAATACTTTTAACGCATGAGTAATAAAAAAATTATTTTGTCTTCGATCAATTTCTGTTTTAATCCTAAACTCCAGTGTCGGATTGACAGCATTCGAACCCACCGGGCAGTTACACAAAGGCCTCTTATATGAACATTTGCGCGAGTGGAGCTAGCCGGAATAGGCACGCGATTTTTTTTTATATTTCAAGGTCACGTTTTCTGCAAGTACGTCAAAGTTACGATTTTATTCAACTGAAATTTAATTTAGCGAATTCGAGGGTCATAAAAAATCTATTTTAGATTAAAAAAAAAAAGTTCTATTTAATAACAAATTTATATTGAAAATCCATTTTAACAAATACATAAAACTATTTGTAAATCTTAAAACTTACTCTTATAAGAATATAATTAGAGAAAATTAAAGAAAATTAACGATATAATTAGAAAATTCATAATAACATAAAAAAATTAAATATTTTTCAAATAAAACAAATAGATAGATACTTAAAAATAAACAAATAGAATGTAATATTTATAACAATAACTTAGATTTTAGAAATTGACTCTGATTAGCAACCTGATCTATTATTTCAGAATGGTCCAACTCATTATACATATTAACTAACTACGTCTGGTTCCATATTTATTATGATAAAAGCTTCTAATAAATCTTGTTTTAATAAGGAACTTTTTAATTTTTAATTTTGAGAAAGCACGTTCAAACGTAGCTTGTGTGCAGTGTAACGTTAGCAAGTACTTGTAAGTTATATAAATTGCTGTATGACATAGAAAAATTCATACAAAATGATCATTTATTAATCCATCCATTGTAACTATTTGAAAACAATTTTTTTCTTTAGTACTGAAAAATTTTGAACAAAGCTTATTAGTTCTACTTTTATTGTACCAACTGAAATGTTTGTTATTTTTGAAATAGCATGAAATGAATGTTAGGAATATTTGAACCGTTTGAATCTATAATTTGTTTAAATGTTTAAATAACTAGTCTTTATAAATTTGTTAATTTTTTGGGTATCTGGGTATCTAAACTTTAATTAATTTAATTTATAATCACTACTTAATAATTTTTTTTATGCGTTATTTTCAATAATTGATATAATATATATATATAATTGATATAAACATTTAATGTTCATTTCTGCATAATTCTTTTACCATTTTTTTAGCAACTCTGCATCTCTTTATTTGAAATACTTTTCAATGAAAATATTGGCAACAGTTCAGTGCAGCAGAATTTTCGTTTGCGTTTTTAATAAATTCTTCAACTTTTTTTACTACATTTACGTATTTATTAAACATAGACTTTAAGGTTCCGTCTTGATCTTCCAATTTCCAATTTCTCCAGGTAATCAGCTTTCACCAGCAGCAGGAAATCAAAACGTGGAGCAAACATGTAAAATTTTCATCACTTTTGCAGATTCAAAAGAGTGTTCTGTATCATTCATATGTCTTGCAAATTGAGAATTTCGATTTGAGCTTCCAATTTCTGCTATATGTTCTTTTAGCCTCACTTTGAAATTTCGAATAGTACGTCCAAGATATTCACCATTGCAGCCACCACATTCAAGTTTGTATTACCTTTTTTCTCATGTAGTTCAAATTTGTGTTTGTTATTAAATATTTTTTACTAATTGTTTGTTTTCAAGGCAATTTTTAATCCTTCCTTTTGTAAAATACGTTTTAATCTCTCGGATATTGCAGAAATGTATGTGAGTGTAAAATAGTTACTTTTTTCGAAAGTCTCATTCTCTTTCATGTAAGTATCTTCCCTTCTTTTCTTTTTAGTGATATTTTTTACAATCCTATTAACAAGTTCTTCCTTAAAACCATTTCTTTTAGCTATTTGTTTGATAGTGTAAAATTCTTGAGTTAATTTTTCACTTTTCATTGGAATTTTGATGGTTCTATGTACGAAAGTATTGTATGCAGCAACTTATATTCCAGGTGTATTCCAGGGTGATTTGAAGAGTTGTTAATCGTGATGCCGGTATAAGATGGTTTTCTAAAAATGTTGAATTCTAATTTAAATTCCTTAACTTCAATTTTGAGGTCTAGGAAATTAATAATCCCATCCTTATTTTGTCTCTCTGCTGTGAAATTATATCCGCTAAAATTGGTGATAGTGGGCCACTCATTGGTAGGCCTTCCATTTGTACGTACTTTTTACTGTTGAATTTTGAATTTAAAGAAATTTTGTTTTGTGCAAATTTCCAGTAGTTTATAAGCTTCCTCTACTTCTAAATTATTTAATGAGCTAGCTGTAAATTGCTCCTTCATTATTTCCAAAACTCCATTAACGTCTACATTATTTGTGTATAAATTAGTAACGTCCAATGTAAACATAAATGCTTTTATATCTTCTATTACTCTTTGGCACACTCCGCTGAAGATGCGTGGTGTAAGCCGTTCGCCTCGTCAATTTTTGACGCAGCGAAAGTCATTTTTTTCCGGTTTGGAATTCCAAACCGGAATCTATTGTTTGTTTATTAATTTACGCTATTTGTCAGTTTGCCGTCAGATAAGAGTTCCCGTTGGATGAGGAGCCGACGAGATCTTCTTATCTTGGACTCTAAGGTAGTAATTACACAAATTCTAACTTACTTTTCTTTACTCTTTCATAATTTCTGAAATCAGTGAAAATCATTCTGGAACCATGTGATAATAGTGGAATTATGTGCCAAAATATTTGTGCTTATTTAAATTTTGCTTTCCGACCTTAGTTAAGCCGTGCCAAGGACGATTAACAACAGTTACACCAGATAAAAAGTACATAACACTAAGATTCAATAGACCCGCATTCTTCACAAAGTCCTAACAAGTATTTTATTTATCCTGGGTAAAAAATCTAAATCTTTGGCCACGTTTCTCATTTAAATTGATGGCTGGTTCCATTAAAAAAACGTTTTAATAGGTTCTACACCATGTGGAACAATAAAATTGTACACGTTTCTAGAGAAAAAATGGATCTGTCTAACACCTGAATATCTAACACATCATTTTCTTAAAATATTTTATCTGGCGGCGGCTGCGGTAACATGTTGGAATTCTTTATTGACGTCTGGATTCATTTAAACAAATATTTTAGTAAGTTTCACACCACGTGGAACAATAATATTGCACACATTTGCAGAGAATTAGTAATTCTATGATATCCCTCAGTTATTTTTACAAAATATTTTATCCGGCGGGGACCGCCGCCTCTCAAAGTCAACTTTCTGAACTCTGCCGAATATGTATTTTACACTGTTCGATAAAGCAGATTTTCTTCTAAAAACCGTTTTTGGTGAGGAATTTTTTTTGCAAACCTCCAATCACATTCTCCATTTAAACCCATGTAAACTGAATATTTTTTTTTTTGCATTTTATATTTTTTACTTTTGTGACTTTTTTTTTATTTTTCTTATTTTCCAAAGTGACTCCACTCAAAACGGAAGGACAGATTGACCGCCAGCGATGGCATTACTGCCTCTGCCCACCCTTCGAATAAAAATACAACAGTATTTACACGAAAGAAAAAAAAGTAAAGTAAAATATGCTATACAATAGCATTTACAATTGCAACAATTACAACACAAGTAATAAAAAAACAAAAACAGAGACAAACAAAAAAAAAACAAGAAAAAACTCTACCGCCCTTGTTCCCACACAGGCAACTCCTTAGCCCGCATGACTGTGGCCGCGAATCGGCTTAAGGCCGCCCACACGCCCCGCCCCACCTCGCCGGCGTGGCCACCCGCCACGGCTTCGACCGTGACTTCCCGTTCCAGGGCCGACGCCAGGGCCTGCCGCTCCTCCTCCCAACGCGGACACGCCACGAGAGTGTGCTCCGCGTCGTCGCGCACGCCCTCTCCATAGGATATGCACCTGTCGTCTGGGGCTTTCCCAATCCTAGGAAGATACGCTCGGAAGGACCCGTGTCCGGTAAGAAGCTGGGTGAGAAAGTACGAACCCGCCTCATCCAGCCCTCGCCCCATCCACCGAATTAAATCAGGGATGAGACGACGAGTCCACGCGCCGTTTCCGCCACGTGACCACCTCTACTGCCAGAAGGCAATTAGTTGCTCCCGAGCAGCTCTGCTTGCCTCCCCGCGGTTCCCATGAGAAGTTCTTGCATCCCTCACCGACGCGCGCTCCATAACAAGGAGGTCCGCGGGAGGAATCCGCGATATGACCTCCACTGCGTCACTGCTAACAGTGCGGTAAGCCCGGGCGACCCTGATGGCCACCGGGCGCAGTGCCCGTCGCAAACGCTCCCTGTTACGAGCGTTACCCCTCACCGCCGTTTCCCACACCGGTGCCGCGTATAGGAGTCTACTAGTGGCCACACTGGCCATAAGCCTCCTCCTACCCTCACCAGGCCCGGAGGCCCTCGGCATGAGACGCGCCACCTGTTGTGACGCGCGTGCCGCGTTGCCGGCGGCATGGCACACGTGTAATCCCCACTGACCCGCCTGGAGGATCACACCGAGGTACCGAATCGACCGTTCGACCGGTATCTTCTCTCCCAAAATTTCGATCTCCAGAATGCCTCTGCCTGACCTTCTAGTGGAGAGCAGGGCCGCCTTTGTTTTAGAGGCGGCGAGCTGAAGGCCCGCCGTCTCCATCCACTCCCAGCATATCCCAGCACCTGTCTGTGAAGACGAGTGCCAGGTCGTCTGCATATGCCACAATACCCACCCCTGTGGGCAGTAACCGTCTTAGCGTCCGCAGAAGGCCGTCATAGGCGACATTCCACAAGAATGGTCCTAGAACCGATCCCTGCGGAACCCCGGCAGACAACCCCCGCTCACGCCAGTCCTCCCCCTCGCGGTAACTGATGGTTCTGTCGCGCAGGTAATCGGCAGTAAGCCTCAGCAACGTCTCCGGTAGTTTCCAACGGGCTAGGGCCTCAATAACGAACCACCATTGTACCGTGTTGAAGGCATTGGCGACGTCAAAGCTGACGACCACACAATGCCCCCTGGTACGGTACGGTCCGCTGTTGGCCCCCTCCGCGACACGAAGGACAGCCCGAATGGCATCCTCCGTCCCAACCCCTTTACGGAAGCCGAACTGTTCCGGAGCGAGTCCGCCCCCTTGCTCTATAACGGCTTGTAACCGCCATAGGAGCAACCTTTCCAGAACTTTTGCCCCACCGTCCAGCAAACAGATCGGCGTCGAGGGATCCTTACGCGGCTTTGGAATAAGGGCCAAAATGGCCTTTTTCCAACACTTGGGAAACACTCCCTCTTCCAGACATCTGTTGCAGACGTCGGCAAGTCCTTCGAGGTCCCCCCCTGCTGCCAGCCGGAACAGCTCGTTAGGCAGCCCGTCTGGGCCGGGTGCCTTTTTCGCGGGTAGTGAGGCTACCGCTCTGCGGACTTCATCCACGGTGAAGGAGTCCACCGCAACGTACCGCCCCACGACAGCGCGTCCCACCCCCCTCGCCGTGGCGGGGAAAAGGTGCTCAACCACAGCTAAGGTTCCACCCAACACGCACGCGTCAGGACCCTTCCCTCGGTGCCCGAACCGACCGATGACTATGCGGTACGGCATGCATACGACTATGCGGTATGCCCCACGGATCGCGGTCGACCAGAAGGCAGAGTTCCTGCCACCGCTGGGATTTGCTTCGCGCAATCGCTCGTCGAAAACTACCACGGTCCTGTTTCGCCCGCTCCTCCGCAGCCTCACATGGCTCCCCTCTGCGCCGCGCCCTCTGAAGTTGACGCCTAGACGCCACCGCCACGCGTCTCGCTTGCGCCACTTCAGGCGTCCACCAATAAACCGGCTTCCGCCCCCCTGAGGACAGACGTCTTTGAAGGACGCCAGCCCTGCACGCGTCAACTACCCTATTCACCAATGCCCCGGTAAGATCCTCCGCGGCCAGGCCGTGCGGTGCATTTCCAAAGCTACCACCCCCCCTACAAACGCCACCCAGACTGCCCCCCGACACGGCGACCCCCAAGCCAGGACGCGCGGCGCCCCTGGATACAACCAGATGGCCGCATCCAGGTGCGCATCCGCGAACCAACCGGGTCGCCGCCTCGCGTAATTCGGCTCGCTAGCCAGAACCACGTGAACCCGGTTTTCCGCCGCTTACTCCTCGAGGGAGTTACTTTTGTGACTAAACCGAAGGTTTTTGGAAAATTTGTAAAGAATACTTTTTTGTAGCCACCGGCGTCCTACATCCGCATATCCCGGTTATGATTTTTTATTTTGAGGCGTTGACGAGATATTTGCATAAAAACCCTGAAGACAAAATATTTTTCCACGCCATACCCATTGGACGGGGAGAGTTCAAATTTTGTCATCTGATACTTCTGGTAGATACTGATGTTCATGTAAAAGTTTCATTGAAATCCTTACTAACTTAATAATTTTTTTCGCAATTTTTGAATATTTTTAAATTTTCGTCTTCGGTTTTGATCGGAATTCGTGATTGACTATAAATAAGATGTCTATAAATAAAAAAAATATATTTTAGTAAGTTTCACACAACGTGGAACAATAAAATTTGACACATTTGTAGAGAATTAGTCAGTCTATGATATTCCTTAGTTTGGTTTGAAAAATATTTTATCTGGCGGCGGTCGCCGCCCCACGAACTCGGACTTTAACAAAAAGTAATAAATTCAAATAACTATAAATTGAAAACTGCAACAGATATATTAAAATTTCTTTCAGATCTACATAAATTATACATTTTTCTATTGACATTGAGATTCCTTGACACAGGATTCTTTCAAATAAAGAAATTCAAATTAAAAACATTCCTATATATTTTTTTGTCCAACTCTCCGAAGCCCATTAAAAATGCACTTAGCACTATTTTATAGAGCAGATTTTCATCTAAAAATTGTCATTTTCATCTTTCTAAAGTGAACAGTTTTTTGCAGAATAAATTAATCTGAAAACCTATTACCGCGTTCTCCATTTGAACCCATTTAAATTGAAAAACGAAATTTAGAGAAGGGTTTACTTTTGTGACTAAACCGAACAATTTTACACAATTTGCAAAGAATACTTTTTGTAGACACCGATGTTTACATATGGAGATCCTGTATATCATAATTTTCTATTTTGAGGCGTTGACGAGATATTTGC
Source organism: Phosphuga atrata (assembly GCA_944588485.1). Lineage (NCBI taxonomy): Eukaryota > Metazoa > Arthropoda > Insecta > Coleoptera > Silphidae > Phosphuga > Phosphuga atrata. The sequence continues at coordinate 31,018,784 of OX155894.1, forward strand.
AAAAAATCATCATAAGCAATAAAAATTGCCCACACTGCCTCCATTGGAGGCGGAACGTTTAAATTTGGCCAGCGGGTACTTCCTGTGGTCACCTACATTCGGTAAAAGTTTTATTAAACTCGTTGAAGGGTTAATACATATTTTGTCAATTTTTGAATATTTTCAAATTTTCTTATTCGGTATTGGATGCAATTCATGATTGACATGTCTGGATCTGTTAAAAAAAGTTTCACACTACGTGAAAGAATAAAATTTTACAAATATGTAGAGAAAGGACTATCTATCAAGCCCTCTAATGAATTTTGCTACATATATTATCTGGCGGCGACCGCCGCCCCTCAAACTCTAAGCGGCACACAATGTAAGACATTCAAATTACTATAGCTTGGAAACTTGGACATTATTCATTACTTTCGTTCTGTGCAGCTTATACTCTCGATAAAAAATAGGATAAAGTGGCAAGGATTGTTGGTGTTGGCATACAACTTTGATGAAAAAAAAGTGTTTCGCAGAGCTGATTTTTTTAACTTGGTTATGTTATTTGTCACATTTGACACAACAACACCAACTTGAATGAAATAATATATGTTGGTTATGTTGATCGTCAAAGTAAACAATATCAGTGTCAGTTAATTAATGTATTGGTTATGGAGTTTACAGTTAGATTTAAGTAACTTTTACACCACACCTGCTTTTTTTGTGTTGTAAGACTTATAGTTTATCATTTTTTTAAGAATGCAGTACAGGGAAGATAGAGCTTATTTCACCTTGTTCTCTGATTGGCTTAAATCGAGGAGAAGTTTACACGGACGATATTTACTTCTCCATCTCTCTCTTTCACATACATTTGCAGTTACTGGCGTAGAATTTAGTAAAAAAAACAAACAATAGTAGTATTTGTTGTTGCTGGTTTTGTTATTTTATCTCATTGAAGAAAGTGTGCACCCTCGGGTAATTTTGTTTTTTATACTACCATGGCTGATAACGAGGTGCCCAGTACTTCCAAAGGTATAAAGAAAAATCCGAAGGGAAGATTTTTAAAAAGTGGACAAAAATTAATGGCCTACAACAGTTATTTGGTCCTTGAAAGTAAGGGTACAACAAAAACTCAAGCTGTGGCACTCACTGCAGCAGCTGTTGGAATCTCTGAAAGATCTATATATAAAATTGTTGCGGAAATGGTAAAGTTTCATCACCAAAGAAGAAAAGAATGCGAGATGATTTGTATTCAAAATTATCAAAAAATGAGAAAAAAGCTATCCGATATACTGTGCATTCCTTTTTGAAAAGAAATGAACTCCCAACTTTGGATAAAGTATTGCAGGTAAACTGTTATTTTATTTTTGTGACTGCTTGACTTTTATGCCTAAATTACATCACCGTAACTAAAATATTAAGTGATAACTGAATTACTGTCATATTTTCTTTTTGATTTTTTTGTATTAGCAAGTTTTAAAATTTGAGTAACACTTCTATTAAGTAACATGACTATTATTGATTTTGAACAGATGTTATGTATATGAAAATTGTTCCAGGTTATAAATGGTAATGAATTAATTTCCCGTATGTCCCTTTCTATGCTTTTCAAAGTTCTCAAGAAACTAAGATTTGTGTGGGAGCAAAGAGGTAGGAATAGAATGCTGATAGAAAGAGATGATATTGTCTTATGGAGAAGATGGTATTTAACAAAAATTAGTAAATATCGACAGAAGGGAGGGCTATTTATTACCTGGATGAGACGTGGGTGAATGCAGGCCATACAAAAACAAAAGTTTGGAAATATAAGACTGTAACAAATTCACACCAAGCCTTTATAGAAGATTTTTCTGTGGGCCTAAAAGATCCCTCTGGCAAAGGTCTCCGATTAATAATTACCCACATAGGCAACGAAAATAGATTTGTAGAAGGTGGGTTACTAATATTTGAATCCAAAAAAACGGGTGATTACCGCGAGGATATGAATTACACCGTATTTGAAGAGTGGATGGCAAAAAATTTGTCATCTTTAACTGAAAATAGTGTCTTTGTGATGGACAATGCTCCGTACCATTCTGTCAAAATGGAAAAAACACCGACAACCGGTTGGAGGAAAGATAATATAATAACATCTCCTAAGCAAAGGAAAGGAAGTAGACGAACATTTATTAAAAGTAGAGTTATTGGATATGGTAAAAAGTTAAAATAAAACTCATCTAGTGCCATACAAATTGGACTAAATGATTCGAAATACACATCGGAAGGTTTTACGTTTGCCACCATTCCACTGCAAATTAAATCCCATTGAGTTAATTTGGGCACGTAAAGGGATATGTGGCAACAAATAATAAAACATTTAAAATGTCCGAAGTAACAAAATTATTTCACGATGGCTCAGCACAGGTTTCAGCTGAGAAGTGGTCCAATTGCGTTGACCATGTTATAAAAGAAGAAAATAAACTGTACCAACTGGATAAAATTGTTGAATATAAGCATCTGCAATTTGTTGTAAATACTCGCTCGTCCAGTGAAATGGAATTTACAGATTCAGACTGATGTAATGTAATAAATAAATGTAATGTAATTATTTTTTAAAATTAGTATTTAACTTTATTGGCATTATTCTTAACACAATACAGACTTAGTCTGTATTGTGTTAAGAATAATGCCAATAATACAGACTAAGTCTGTATTGTGTTAAGAATAATGCCAATAAAGGTAAATAATAGTAATGTAAATAATAATGTAATAATTTTTGAATTTAGTAGATTTAAATGAATTTGGAATGGAATAATTAAAAGAAAGGAATTTGAACTGGGAATAACACATCTCCAAAACAAACAGTCTGTGAGACTGTTAGAAGGAGTTTGTGGATTTCAGGAAAAAACCCGAAGGAAAGGTACCCCCTGGACAGAAGAGAGAAAGGAGTTACAACGGAAGAAAATGCGACAATACTGGGCAAAGATCAAAGCCCAATAGTTAGTAGGCCCATTCTAAACAAGAAGAAGAAGAATGTAATAAATTTAAATTTCAATAAATGTGTTTTTGTTATGCTTTTTTAATAAATTTAATAAGTTATTCAATAATAATAAGATATTCTTTGTTAAAATTCTTATTTTTTATTAATTTATTATTTTTTTAAATTCTTTGTTAACATAAATTAACAGTATTTGGGTTTGATTTAAGTGCTCCCATTTGGGCGTAAACTATGTAAATAAATATTATGATATTCAATCAAACCATTAATAAATTACCAATTTCATATTCTAGTAACTATATTTGAATTTAGCGCCAAATTTTGTAACTAGATTGAACATTTGTCATAGTGTAAATCAGGTTTCTAATTACTGCATTCTTAAAAAAAATGGACTATATAACTAATATCACATCGTTATTTACAGTAACTTTCTCTTATCAATGCTGGCAGGTTTTTATTTCTAATATCACTTCTTTAAATGAAATAACTTTGATTCCAGACGGCTAGTAACATTGTATGAATAAATTCAATTAAAAAACTGATTTTGTTGTTTTTATGTTTAGTAAAATGTTTATGTATCAGAAATCGTACAACTTGCAATTTCCCCTATTTTCACACAAACACAACCCAGGTGGCACTAAAAGCGCTACAAGAGTCGCACGTCCTTCAAATCTGCTTGAACCACATACTCATGTAAGATCATGTGACAGGCACAATCAAAGACAAGGCTACAACAATCATTCCACCATCATCAACTTTTCCACCCTATCCAACTATTTCATCGAGAACATTTCTTCCGTCCAAAAAATGAGATGCGCATGTACTAGTTTAATTTAAAAATAATTTAATTTAATTTAAAAATTATTTAATTTATAAATAATTTAGTTTTATTTAATTTAAAAAAAATGTAATTTAAAAATAATTTGAATTTCATTTAATTAAAAATGCAGTTATATGAGTTAATATATGAGTTAGTTAAGTTAAATGCAGTTTATAAGTCGTGGAATAATATTTTCGGGCTACTAAATGACGCTTGCTTAAAAGTGCGCTTGCTTAGTGCTGTTTAGTGAGCCAGAAAGATTCTAGACTGGTTGTAGGGAGCTAGATCAGCTCTTATGGGGGGTGAAAGGCGCATCGTCGAAGGTAGGGGTGGGGTCTCTGGAGTAGGGCTAGCATCAAGTAGAGCCAGTGGCTCTAACAGAAAGCCCTTGGCGGAGAGTTTGGGATGTAATTTGTTACAAAGCTCCCCCTGCAGAACTGGTAGGCGCCTCGACGAAGTTCTGTCATCTAAGTCATCCACGGGTTCGGGTGTGACTGTAGTAGATTCGAAGTTCCTGATGACCGATGAGTGATAGACTCCGAGCAAGCGTTCAGGATCAGATTGGGAGGCTACCTCGAAACTACAAGGAACCTTGGCGGCGAGGATGACGTAAGGTCCATCTCGTTTAGGCATAAATTTTGCGATTCGTCCTTTGGCGGCGTTACTGCGAGGGTGGGTATCGATCAGCACTAAGTCGCCTGGCTGGAAGGGGGGGGGGGGTGTTTGCTCGATATGAGACCTGGAGACCTTGTAATTGGTCCGTTCTGCTCCAAAGTGACCAGCTTCTGGGGCATCGTGTAGTTCTTGTAATATGTCCTGAAGTTTTGAATGGGGAACAACAATCTGTGGTTCTTCGTTGTCGTCGTCCGGAGAGTAACGGAGTAATACACCTTGTGATAAGAGGTAACCTCGGGCAGTCCATCGATGTGCCTCCTCAGGGTCGTTAGAGTCAAAGGCTGCCATGGTCTTCTGTAGATCCGGGTCATTCAGCTGGTCCTCTCTTAATTGTTGTGGGTGTTCTCGGGCCATTCTATCGTGACGAGTTTTAGACTGCAATAGAACGATTCTTCTGGTGGCGATGGGCGAGACAAGGTGTCTTCGACAGAGTTTGCTTTTCTTGGGGTATATTCAATAGTTAGGTTATAGGGCTAGATCTGCAGTGACCAGCGGGCTAATCTGCCACTGGGAGATTTAAGAGACATTAACCATTTCAAGGGTTGGTGGTCGGTGATGACAGCGGCAGAGGATTCCTCCAGGTAGCCACGAAATTTCTGAATGGCCCAAACCAGAGCTAAAGCTTCCCGTTCCGTGGTTGAGTAATTCTTTTCCGCGGATGTCAGTAACCGGCTGGCGTATTCTATGGGTCTCTCGTCGTTTCCCTCCCCTTGGAGTAACACTGCTCTAAGTGCATAGGTGCTGGAATCTGTACGTAGGGTATAAGATAGACCTGGTTTGACCTCCCTCGAGGTGCTCCCCTTGGAGCATCTTTCTTTGTGAGGTTTGTTAGAGACTTGGCTGTCTCAGCGAAGCGGGGAATAAACCTCCTATACCAATTGCACGTTTTTAGAAAGGTTAGAAGTTGTTTCACGTTCCGGGGAGGCGTTCTTTCGGTGATCTTCTCGGGCCGGGTATGGATACCGTTGGCAGAGATTAGATGTCCTAGGTATGGCACTTCGGGACACGCGAATGGGCAGTTTAAAGTGACCGAGTCGGTGGAAACATCTATGTAGATCCGATATATGGGTATTGAAGTCTGGAGGCAAGACGATCAGATCGTCTAGGTAAACTAGTAGTCTGCCTCCTTTGAGTCCTGCCTTGAATTTGTCCATTAGTGTTTGGAACATGGCGGGTGCGTTTCGGAACCCAAATGGTAGTAGGAGAAACCGATAGGTTCCTGCGTTGGTGATAAACGGGGTCTTATATCTATGTGGGGATATACTTCAATTTGGTAATAACCGCTCTTGAGATCCATTGTGGAAATGTATCGTGATTGTCCGGTTAAATGTAAGAGATCTTCTAATCTTTGCAAAGGATACCGAACTGGCGTGGTGATACTGTTTAGTTTTCGATAGTCAATACATAGTCTTGTGCTTCCACCCTATTTTGTGGCGACGCCCAGGCACTTTCGCATTCTTCAATTATTCTTGTCCTCAGAAGTTGCTGAATTTCTGCCTCTAATATCCTTTGTCGGGCGGGTGTGATACGGTAAGGCGGGCTTGCTACTGGGGCTTTATCACCGGTTTCGATGCGATGTTCAGTCATGGTCGTCGGTGGTCCTTCAGGTGTGAAAAGATCCGTATTTTCGATGAGTAGGTTGTTGATTTCCTTGCGTTCTTGTGCGAATAATTGTGGCCCTTCCTCCGTTCTTAAATGGAGACTTTGTAAATCGAGGCTACCAACGTGTATATCAGGGAGGATTGTTGGTCGCTTTTTCCACAGTTGATCGATTGTTTGAATGGCATCATACCACATAAAATTGACTCCAATTGAGTAATCGGGACGGTAATTATTATCTAACCCAGATTCGTTGTCGCATTCCATGGAGACGACGGGTGAGTGTAGGGGGATCGCAGGTGGAGGGATGTCGTGTACTGCATTGATTTTCTTAAAATCTACTGTACAGGTGGTATCCTCCCTTGTGGTCCCTGGGTCCTTTGCAGCGTATCCATACGTTTTGTGTGTCTCGCCTGAGAAGTGCCATCTTTCATGTTTATGGTCAATGACGAGACCAGCTGCCTTCAGGAAGTCTACTCCTAACAGTGTTTTTGCATCAGGTGCGTCGGGCATGCAATGAATTTCGTTGAAATAACTCGATTCTCAATTTTCACTGGAGCTACTGTTGATTTAACTATGAGTGGTTTCTGGTTTCCGTCAGCTTGTATTAAGTTAATTGGGACATTCTGGAACTTCCTGAAATATCCCTCTCCGAATATCCCTGAATTTGTAGTACTCGGTATAGCTCTAAGCTTGCTAGCGTAGCACGGGCACCACTGTCCAGAAATGCAGTCCCTGTCATTTCATTGATTTAAATTTTTACGGCGGGTCGTTCGGCGGACCAGACGTCTATCGAGTAGAAACTCACTGGTGCCTGGGTTGTTGAACACGTAGGGCAGTTTCGACGTATAACCCCAGGTTTTCCACATCCATACCACTGAATTTTGTTTGCAGGAATCGTGCTTAATATTACAGGCTGTGTGGGTGGAGCCAGTAATCGTGCGGCAGGTTGTGTCTTCTCTGATTTTGCTTTCTTCCGACATACGCTGATGTCGTCGCCGAAGTTGTTACAGAATTCACATTTGGTGCGCGCCTTAGTTGATTCTTTGTCGTTTCTTACGTATCTACTATTTTTCTTGTCTTGCTCGTTGGCTTCTACAATTCGGGCTTTTTCGAGTAGATCTTTGAATGTACTTACATCAGCTCTGGCTATGCGGTCACGGATAAGCGTGCGTAGTAATCCATATATTATATCTATTTGACAGGATTCGTCTAGCGGGCGCGAGAGTTGGGAAAAGCTATCTCTGTGCATGGTGATATATTGATCTGTAGATATCGAATCAGTTTGGTTTTGAGTGAATATGTCTGCGAATATTCTAAAATTCGGACGCCGTGGTGCGAATGCCCTACAAAGAGTTTGTATTGCTTGCTCAAAGGTAGTTATGTGTTCCTTTACCCCGTTCCACCATTGATTTGCCTCACCTGTGAGCAGAAGTGGGATTCCCATGGCATCTTGGTCGGGAAAGTTTTCTACATTTTTGAAGATGTTGATGGCTGTGAAAAATTCTTCTAGCGAAGCTTTGGTTCGTGTATCTTGCGGTGCATTGCGCGAAATGCCGGGTTGTTTTCTCTGATTTGGTAATGCTTTGCAGTAGTTGTTGGAACTGTTCGTTCGTCATTTGGACCATCATGGTAGGAGGACTAATTCGCGGACTTCTCCTGGGACTTGCTTGCTTTTTAGGCCGAATTTTTGTTGAGGTATTAAAGAGGTATTTATAAAACAAGTTTCTTATTACTTCTTTAAACTTATGTACATTTATTAAACAACTAAATACAATGATTACAGGTTTTTTGAGTAAAACCGGGTCGGTGAACACAGATATATCGAAATACAGTTTATAAGTCGTGGAATAATCTCTCAGGGCTACTAAATGACCAGGACAAGGACCGAAGTCCGCTTAGTGCGCTTGCTTAGTGCTGTTTAGTGAGCCAGAAAGATTCTAGACTGGCTGTAGGGCGTCATGTGTCCTGTGCTGATTTGGCGGTTTTGAGCTTTCGCCCAGCTATCCCGCCGTCTTGGGGGGGCTGTAGGGAGCTAGATCAGCTCTTATATAGGAGGTGGAAGGCGCATCGTTTGAGGGTAGGGGTGGAAGGCGCAGCGTCGAAGGTAGGGGTGGTGTCTCTGGAGTAGGGCTAGCAACAGGTAGCGCCAGTGGCTCTAACAGAAAGCCAGTGGCGCAGAGTTTGGGAAGTAATTTGTTACAAGATTAATTAAATTTTATAAAAAAAAAAAAAAAAATTAAAACAATTTAATTTTATTTAAAAATAATTTAATATAATTAACAAATAATTAATTTTTATTTAAAAACAATTCAATTTTATTTAATTTAAAAATAATTTAAATTACTTTAAAAATAATTTAATTTAATTTAAAAATAATTAATTTAAATTTATTTAAAAATAACTTAATTTAATTTTAAAATAATTTAATTTATTTGAAAAATAATTTAAATTACTTTGAATAAAAAAAAAATTAATTTAATTTAAAAATTAATTTAAGTTAATTTGATTTAAAAATAATTTAATTTTATTTAAATTGTATTTAATTTAATTTATTTTAAAAATAATTCAATTTAATTCAAAAATAATTTAATTTAATTTTAAAACAATTTAATTTGAAAATAATTTAATTTAATTTGTTTTAAAAATAGTTTAATTTAAAAATAAATTAATTTAATTTAAAAATAATTTAATTTAATTTTAAAATAATTGAATTTAATTTAAAAATAACCTAAGCTAATTTAATTTAAATCAAAAATAATTGAATTTAATTTGAAAATAATTGAATTTATTTAAAAAAAATTTATTAAAATATTTTTTTTTATTTAAAAAAAAATTAAAAAATATTTTATTTTATTTAAAATGAATTTAATTTAATTTAAATTTAATTCATTTTACCTTAAAAATAATTTAATTTAATTTAAAAACAATTTTATTTAAAAATAATTTAATCTTATTTAAAACTAATTTAAATTAATTTAAAAATAATTTAATGTTATTTAAAAATAATTTAATTTATTTAAAAATAATTTATTTTAATTCATAAATAATTTATTTTAAATTAATTTAAAAATAATTTAATTTAATCTAAAAATAATTCAATTTAATTTAAAAATAATTTAATTAAAAAATAATTTAATTTAATTTAAAAACAATTTAATTTAATTTAAGAATAATTGAGTTTAGTTTGAAAATAAGTTAATTTAAAAATAATTTAATTTGATTTAAAAATAATTTAATTTAATTTAAAAATAATTTAATTTAAATTAATTTATAAATAATTTAATTTAATCTAAAATTTAATTTAATTTAATTTAAATTTTAAAAATAATTTAATTAAATTTAAAAATAATCTAATTTAATTTAATTTAAATTAAAAATAATTGAATTTAATTTGAAAATAATTTAATTTAATTTAAAAATAATTTAATTTAATTTAAAAATAATTTAAATTAATTTAAAAATAATTTATTTTAATTTAAAAATAATTTAATTAAATTTAAAAATAATCTGGGGGCACAGCAGTGCCCCCGCCAAGTCGAGCACAACCGTACTATCTTTTCTCGAAGCCACAAACGGCACTTTTGAACCCCCTGTAACTTCGTTGTGTATAAAGCAGGAAGTTTGAATTTTTAGATATCAATAGACATACTATAGCTGGGCTATATTGTCAATATACCTAATAATTATACTTTATAGTTTACGAATTATCGCCAGTAAAATTTCTTAATTTTGTAAGTGACACACTCACCAAAATTCTAAGGTACTTCTAGCAATCTTACAAACTTCAAATTTTGAATTTGAGTTAGCCTTTAGCCTATAACGGATGGAAAAAATAAAAAATCCCGAAATATCATTATGGATTAAATGAAAAATAATGATTATTTAATTTTTTTTTAATTTTGTCATCAAAATTCTATTTTCTATCTATCAAGGAACGCATCGCGTTTGTACGTATGGTTGCTAACTTTAAAATAGAGACAGGGAATGGGCTTTAAGAAAATCAGTAGCTGACGGACACGGTATATTACCCGAGAAGAAAATAGGAACATGACCTATAAAAGGAAATGAGATCCCATCAAAAACATACAATGTAAAAAAGTCTCGTAACGCAGATCTTTCGCTACAAAAAGTTGTGGGATCAAATGTAAGACCATGTCAGTTATTTTAGTTAGTGTGTACGTAGAAGCACCTATTCAACTACTTTGTTATAAATTGTTATCTAATCAATTACCTATCAACATTTATAGTAACCGTATCAATATTAGACACCTTTAATTTTTTTTATAATTATAATGACTTGGCAATTGCACGGTCACGTAATTATAAAAGAATAATATACTAATTCGATTACTAAGTAAATCTAAACAGTAATAATAATAATAAGTTTATTTCAGTAAATACACATTTCTAAGGATCAAATACAAAATAGTTTTACTTAGATAACAGGTAGTAATAAAAAAGAGAGTATCGTTGGTACCTGTACCAACGAAAAATATTGTATCACAGAAACCAGTAAACCTAAGAATAAAGTGTTTTACTTAGTAGAAAATGTTGCCGTGCAATTGCCAAGTCATTATAATTATATTAGAAATAAAGGTTTATAATATTGATACAGTCACTATAAATGTTGATAGGTAATTGAGTAGATAACAATTTATAACAAAGTAGTTGAATAGGTGCTTCTACATACACACTAACTATAATAACTGACTTGGTATTACATGTGATACATGTTTTTTGTACCACAACTTTTTGTAGCGAAAGATCTGCGTTTCGAGACTTAACATTTTTTCATTTTATGTTTTTGATGGGATTTCATTTTATAATCTAATTTAATTTAAAAATAATTTGAATTAAATAAAAAATAATTTAATTTTATTAGAAAATAATTTAGTTTTATTTAATTGAAAAATAATTCAATATAATTTAAAAATAATTTAATTTAAAATCAATTTAATTTAAAAATAATTTTATTTAATTTGATTTAAAAATATTTTGATTTAATTTAAAAATAACATAATTTAATTAAAGTTAAAAATAATTTAATTAATTTTATATTTTTTAATTAAATTTAAAATTAAATTAAATTTTTAAATTAAAGAAAATTAAACTATTTTTAAATAAAAATAAATTATTTTTAAATTAAACTAATTTTTTTTAAAATTAAATTGAATTTTTTATTAATTAAATTAAGTTAAATTATTTTTAAATTAAATTAAAGTAAATTAAATTATTTTTAAATTAAATTAATTTTTTTTAATTAAATTAAATTTAATTAAAATAAATTTATTAAAAAGAAATTTAATTAAATTAAATTATTTTTAAATTTAATCAAATTATTTTCAAATTAAATTATTTAATTTTTTTTTATTATTAATAATCAATTTAAAAATAATTTAAATTAATTTAAAAATAATTTAATTTGAAAATAATTTGATTAAATTTAAAAACTATTTAATTTAATTTTTTTTTTAAATAATTTAATTTAATTAAATTTAATTTACAAAAATTAATTTAATTTAAAAATAATTTAATTTAAAAATAATCTAATTTATGGTAATTTAATTTACAAATAATTCAACGTAATTTGATTCAAATAAATTTCAATTTAATTTAAAAGCATTTGAATTTAATTTAGAATTAATTTAGTTTAATTTAAAAATATTTTAATTTTATTAAAAAATAATTTCATTTAATTTAAAAATAATTTTATTTAATTTTAAAATAATTTAATTAAAAAATATTCTAATTTAAATTTAAAAATAATTTAATTTAATTAAAATTAAAAATAATTTAATTAATTTTATATTTTTAAATTAAATTATTTTTAAATTAAATAATATTAAATTATTTTTAAATAAAATTAAAATAATTTTAAATTAAACTAAATTATTTTAAAATTAATTTCAATTATTTTTAAATTAAATTGAATTTTATTTGAATTAAATTAAATTATTTTTAAATTAAATTATTTTTTTTTAAATTAATTTGAATTATTTTTAAATAAAATAAAATAATTTTTAAATTAAACTAAATTATTTTTAAATTAAATTAAATTATTTTTAAATTAAATAGAATTATTTTTGAATTAAAGTAAATTGAGATAGTAGGAGAAGAACTGGATGTAGAAGCCATCATAGAAAGCCTCAAAAGACAACAATTAAAATGGCTTGGACACCTAGTGAGGATGAAGGAGGAAAGATTACCAAAACAAATATGGCAGGCGAGACCACATAAGCGCAGAGCAAGGGGCAGACCAAGAAAAACATGGGATGAGGCGGTGACAGAAACTTTAAGCGAGAAGGGACTGTCGTGGAACGAGGGAAAAAGGATCAGTAAGGACAGAAAGGAATGGGCTAGATTAGTCCACAACTAATATGAGTTTGTCATTTATGTAATAGTGTACCTGAGTCTATATAGATTATTACCTTAACACCTAACGGTACTCTAAGCTTTGGAATAAAAAAAAAATTAAATTAAATTATTTTTAAATTAATTTGAATTATTTAAAAAAAATTAAACAATTAAATTATTTTAAAATCACATTACTTTTAAAGAAATTGAAATATTTTTTAAAATTAAATTAAAAATAATCTAATTTAAAAATAATTTTATTTATTTTATTTTAAAACAAATTTAAATTAATTTGATTTAAAAAAAATAATTTAATTTAAAAATATTCTAAATTAAGTTTTTTTATTTCAAAAATAGTTTAATTTAATATAATTAAAAAAAAAATCAATTTAATTAAAAAAAAAAAAAATTAATTCAAAAATTATTTAATTTTATTTAAAATAAAACTATTTTTATTTTATTTAAAATGATTAATTTAATTTAATTTAAAAATAATTCAATTTAATTTTAAAAATAATTTTATTTTATTTAAAAATAATTTAAATTAATTTAAAAATAAATTAATTCAATTTAAAATCAATTTAATTTAATTTAAAAATGATTTAATTTAATTTATAAATAATTTAGTTTAAATTAATTTAAAAATAATTTAATTTAATCTAAAAATAATTTAATCTAATTAAAAAATAATTTAATTTAATTTAAAAGTAATTTACTTTAATTTAAAAACAATTTAATTTAATTTAAAAATAATTTTATTTATTTTAAAAATAATTTTATTTAATTTAAAAATAATTAAATTTAATTTAAAATCAATTTAATTTAATTTAAAAATAATTTAATTTATGTTAAATTAAAAACAATTTAATTTAATTTGAAAATAATTTAACTCAATTTAAAAATAATTTAATTTAAATTAGTTTAAAAATAATTTAATTTATTCTAAAAGTAATTTAATTTAATTTAAAAATAATTTAGTTTGATTTAAATTTTAAAAATAATTGTAATTGAATTTAAAAATAATTTAATTTATGTTAAATTAAAAATAATTTAATTTAATTTAAAAATAATTTAACTCAATTTAAAAATAATTTAATTTAAATTAATTTAAAACAAATTTAATTTATTCTAAAAGTAATTTAATTTAATTTAAAAATAATTTAGTTTGATTTAAATTTTAAAAATAATTTTAATTGAATTTAAAAATAATTTAATTTAATTTAAATTAAAAATATTTTAAATTAATTTGAAAATAATTTAATTTAATTTAAAAAAATTTAATTTAATTTAAAAATAATTTAACTTAATTTAATTGAATAATATTTTAATATAATTTAAAAATAATTTAATTTAATTTATAAATAATTTAATTTAATTTAAGAACAATTTTATTTAAATTAAAAATATATTTTTTTTAATAATTCAATTTAATTTAAAAATATTGAATTTAATTTAAAAATTATAAATTTAAAAATAATTTAAAATAATTAAATTTAGTTTAATTAAAAAATAATTTAATTTAATTTAAAAATAATTTAATTTAATTTAAAAATAATTGAATATAATTTAATAATAATTTAATTTAATTTAAAAACAATTTAATTTAAAAATAATTTAATTTAATTTAAAAATAATTTCATTTTATTTAATTTATTTTAAAAATAATTTAATTTAATTAAAAAAATATATTTGAAAATAAGCTAATTTAATAAGGTAATTTAATTTAAAAATAATTTAATTAAAAAATATTTCAATTTAATTAAAATTTAAACAAAAATAATTTAATTTAATTTAAAAATAATTCAATATAATTTAAAAATAATTTAATTTATTTTAAAAACAATTTTTATTTTATTTTAAAAATGTTTTAATTTAATTTTAAAATAATACAATTTAATTTAAAAATAATTTAAATAAATTTAAAATAATTTAATTTTGTTTAATTTATTTTAAAAGAAATATAATTTAATTAAAAAAAATAATTTAATTTAAAAATAATTTAATATAATTTAGAAATAATTTAATTTACGGCTTTATTTCTTTTCAAAATAAAATTTATTTAATTTAATTAAAAAAAAATTTAACTTAATTTAAAAATAATTTAATTTAATATAAAAATAATTTTATTTAATTTAAAAATAATGCAAATTAATTTAAAAATAATTTAATTTAATTTAAAAATATATTATTTTAATTCAAAAATAATTAATTTAAAAATAATTTAATTTGATATAAAAATATTTTAATTTATTTTAAAAATAATTTAATTTAAAAATAATTCAATTTAAAAAAAATGAATTTAATTTGAAAATAAGTTAATTTATTTTAAAAATAATTCAATTTAATTTAAAAATAATTTAATTTAATTTAAAAATAATTTAATACAATTTAAAAATAATTTAATTAAATTTAAAAATAATTTAATTTTATTTAATTTATTTTAAAAGAAATTATTTTTTAAAATTTTATTATTTTTTTTAATTAAATTAATAATTAAAAAAAAATAATTTAATTTAATTTTCGTTTAAAAATTAAATTTATTTTATTTAATTAAAAAAAATCAGTTTAATTTAAAAATAATTTAATTTAATATAAAATAAATTTTATTTAATTTAAAAATATTGCAAATTAATTTAAAAATAACTAATTTAAAAACAATTTAAATTAATTTAAAAATGATATAATTTGATCTAAAAATATTTTAATTTAATTTAAAAATAATTTAAGTTAATTACAATTAAAAATAATTTAATTTAAATTGAAAATAATTTAATTTAGTTTAATAAAAATTCATTTTAATTTAAAAATCATTTTATTTAAAATAAAAATAATTTAATTTTAAAATAATTTAATTAATTATATTAATTTAATTTAAAAATACTTTAATTTAATTAAAAAAATAATTCAATTTAATTTAAAAATAATCTAATTTATGGTAAAAATAATTTAATTTAAAAATAATTTAATTTTATATAAAAATATTATAATTTATTTTAAAAATAGTTTAATTTAAAATAAATTAATTTAATTCAAAAATAACTTAATTTTATAGTAAAAAAAAAATAAAAATAATTTTACTTTATTTAAAATGAATTTAATTTTTTTTAATTTAGAAAAAAATCAATTTATTATAAAAATAATTAATTTTAATTTAATTAATAACAATTTAATTTAATTTAGAAATAATTTAATTTAATTTAAAAAAAAATTAAAATAATTTAGTGTTATCTAAAAATAATTAAATTTAATTTTAAAAAAAAGTAATTTAATATAATTTTGCTTAATGTAAAAGATATTTAATTAATTGGAACATAATTTAATTTAACTTTATTTAATTTAACAATAATTTAATTTAAGAATAAATTAATTTAATTTCAAAATAATTTAATTTAATTTCAAAAAAAATAAATTTAAAAATAATTTAATTTAATATACGAAATAATTTAATTGAAATTAAAAATGATTTAATTTAATTTAAAAATAATATTATTTAATTTAAATTAAATTTTTTTAAAAACATTTGATTTAATTTAAAAATAAACTACTTTAATTTAATTTAAATGAAAAATAAATTAATCTAACTTTAATTTAAAAATAATTTAATTTATTTTAAATTAAAGATAATTTAATTAAATTTAAAAATAAATTAATTATATTTAAAAACAATTTAATATAAATTAATTTTTTTTTTAAATAATAATTTAATTGAAAATTAACCTAATTTATTTTAAAAATAATTTAATTTATTTAAAAAATAATCTAATTTAATTTATAAATAATTTAATTTAATTCAAAAATAATTTAATTTAATTTAAAAATAGTTTAATTTAATTTAAAAATAATTTTATTTAATATAAAAACAATTTAATTTAATTTATTAATTTTGTTTAAAAATAATTTTATTTAATTTAATTAAAAAATAATTCAATTTAATTAAAAAATAATTAAAATTTAATTTAAAAATAATTTAATTTAATTTAAAAATAATCTAATTTTATTTAAATTAAAAACAATTCAATATAATTTGAAAATAATTTTATTCGATATTAAAATAATTTAATTTATTCTTAAAATAATTTAATTTAATTTAAAAATATTTTTTTAAATATTAATTATATTTATTAAAAAATAATTTAATTTAATTTAAAATATTTTAATTTAATTTGAAAATAATTTATTTAATTTAAAAATAAGTTAATTTAATTTAAAATTAATTTTTGTAATAATAATTTAATTTAATTAAAAAATAATTTAATTTAAAAATATCTAATTTAATATAATTTAATTTATTGCAAAAATATTTTAATTTAAATGAATTTAAAAATTATTTAATATAAATTAAAAATTATTTTATTTAATTTAAAAACAATTTAATTTAATTTAAAAATAATTAAATTTTATTTAAAAATAATTTAATTTAATTTATTGATTTAAATTAAAAATAATTTAGTTTAGTTTAATTAAAAAATAATTTAATTTAATTCAAAAATAATTAAAACTCAATTTAAAAATAATTTAATTTAATTTAATAATAATTTAATTTAATTCAGTTTAAAAATAATTTAATTTAATTTAAATATAATTTAATTTAATTTAAAAACAATTAATTTAAAAATATTTTAAATAAATTTTAAAATAATTTAATTTATTTAAAAAATAGTTTAATTTAATTTAAAAATAATTTAATTTAATTAAATTTGAAAAGAATTTAATTTAATTTGAAAATTATTTAATTTAATTTAAAAATAATTTAATTTACTTAAAAAATAATTTAATTTAATATAAAAATAATTTATTTTAATTTAAAATAATTTAATTTAATTTATTAATTTAAATTAAAAATAATTTAATTTAATTCAAAAATAATTCAATTTATTTCAAAAATAATTAAAATTTAATATGAAAATAATTTAATTTAAAAATAATTTAATTTAATTTAATTTAAAATATTATTTAATATAATTTAAAAATAATCTATTTTTATTTAATTTAAAAATAATTCAATCTAATTTGAAAATAATGTTATTTAATATAAAAATAATTTAATTTAATTTAAAATAATTTAATTTAATTTATTAATTTAAATTAAAAATAATTTAATTTAATTCAAAAATAATTCAATTTATTTCAAAAATAATTAAAATTTAATATGAAAATAATTTAATTTAAAAATAATTTAATTTAATTTAAAAATTATTTAATATAATTTAAAAATAATCTATTTTTATTTAATTTAAAAATAATTCAATCTAATTTGAAAATAATTTTATTTAATATTAAAATAATTTAATTTATTGTAAAAATAATTTAATTTAATTTGAAAATATATTTTTTAATTTAAAAATAATTCAATCTAATTTAAAAATAATTTAATTGAATTTAAAAATATATTTTTTTATTTAATTTAAAAATAATTCAATTTAATTTAAAAATAATTTAATTTAATTAAAAAAAAATAATTTAAAAATAATGTAAATTAAGTTAAAAATAATTAAATTTAATTTAAAATTAATTTTATTTAAAAATAATTTATTATAAACGGTTTTTAAACCATTTAATTTAATTTAAAAATAATTCAATTTAATTTTAAAATAATTTATTTTAATTTAAAAATAATTTAATTTATTTTAAAAATAATTTAATTTAATTTATTAATTTAATTTAAAAATAGTTTAATTTAATTTAAAAATATTTTATTTCAATTTAAAGATAATTTGATTTAAAAATAATTTAATATAATTTAAAAATAATTTATTTTAATTAAAAATAATTTAATTTACTTTAAAAATAAGTAATTTAATATAATTTAATTTAAGGTAAAAATAATTTAATTTAAAAATAATTTGATTTAATTTAAAAATAATTTAATTTAATTTTAAAAATAATTTAATTTAATTTAAAAACAATTTAATTTAAATTAAAAATATTATTCTTTAATAATAATTTAATTTAATTTAAAATTAATTTAATTTAATTTAAAAATAATTTAATTTAAATTAAAAATAATTTAATTTAATTAAAAATTAATTTAATTTAAACTTAAAAATAATTTTATTTAATATAAAAATATTTTAATTTAATTTAAAGATAATTTAATTTAATTTATTCAATTAAATTAAAAATAATTTAATTTAATTTAATTGAAAAATAATTTAATTTAATTAAAAAATAATTAAAATTTAATTTAAAAATAATTTAATTTAAAAATAATTTTATTTAATAATAAAATAATTTAATTTATTGTAAAATAATTTAATTTAATTTAAAAATACATTTTTTATTTATAATTCAATTTAAATTAAAAATAATTTAAATTTAATTTGAAAGTAATTTAATTTAATTTAAAAATAATTTAATTTACATTAAAAATAATTTAATTTAAAAATAATTTAATTTGAAAATAATTTAATTTAATTTAAAAAATAAGCTAATTTAATTTAAAATTATTTTTTTTTAATAATAATTTAATTTAATTAAAAAATAATTTAATTTAATTTTATTTAATTTAAAAATATGTAATTTATTATAATTTAATTTAAAGTAAACATATTTTAATTTAATTGAATTTAAAAATAATTTAATTTAATTAAAAATTAATTTAATTTAATTTAAAAATTATTTAATTTTATTTGAAAATAATTTTATTTTATTTTATCTAAAAATAATTTTATTTTATTTAAAAATAATTTAATTTAATTTAAAAATAATTTAATTTAATTTAAAAATAATTTAATTTATTTAAAAAAAAAAATAATATAAAAATATTTTAAATTAATTTAAAAATTATTTAATTTTTTTTTAAAATTATTTCAATTATTATAAAAATAACTTAATTAAATGTAATTTAATTTAAAAATAATTTAATTTAGTTTAATTTAAAAAAAATAATAATTTAAAAATAATTAAATTTAATTTAAAAATATGCATTCTAATATAATTTAATTTTATGTAAAAATAATTTAATTAATTTGAAAATAATTTAATTTTATTTAAAAATAATTTAATTTAAAAATATTTCAATTTAATTTAAAAATTTATTAATAATTTATTTTAAGTTAAAAACAATTTAATTTAATTTAAAAGCAATTAATTAAAAAATATTTTAAATTAATTTTAAAATAATTTTATTTATTTTAAAAATAATTTAATTTAAAAATAATTTAATTTTATTAAATTTGAAAATAATTTGATTTAATTAAAAATAAATCAATTTAATTTAAAAATAATTTAATTTAATTTAAATTAAAGATGATTTAATTTAATTTAAAAATAATTTAATATAATTTAAACATAATTTAATTTAATTTAATTTAATTTGAAAATAATTTAATTTAATTAAAAAATAATACAATTTAATTAAAAAATAAATAAAATTTAATATCAAAATAATTTAATTTATTTTAAACATAATTTAATTTAATTTTTTTTTAAATAATTTAATTTAATCTAAAAATAATCTAATTTCATTTAAATTAAAAACAATTCAATATAATCTGAAAATAGTTTTATTTAATATTAAAATAATTTAATTTATTCTAAAAATAATTTAATTTAATTTAAAAATATTTTTTTTAATATTAATTTTATTTACTTAAAAATAATTTAATTTAATTTAAAATATTTTAATTTAATTTGAAAATAATTTAATATAATTTAAAAATAATTAAATTTACTTTAAAAATAATTTAATTTAAAAATATTTTAATTTAATTTGAAAATAATTTAATTTAAAAAAGAAGTGAATTTAATTTAAAATTATTTTTTTTAATAATAAATTAATTTAATTAAAAAATAATTTAATTTAAAAATATGTAATTTAATATAATTTGATTTATTGCAAAAATATTTTAATTTAAATGTATTTAATAATTATTTGATATAATTTAAAAATAATTTAATTTAATTTATAAATTATTTTATTTAATTAAAAAATAATTTAATCTAATTTAAAAATAATTAAATTTAATTTAAAAATAATTTAATTTAATTTATTAATTTAAATTAAAAATTATTTAGTTTAATTTAATTCAAAAATAATTCAATTTAATTAAAAAATAATTAAAATTCAATTTAAAAATAATTTAATTTAATTTAAAAATAATTTAATTTATTTAATTCAATTTAAAAATAATTTATTTTAATTTAAATATAATTTAATTTAAAAATAATTTAATTTAATGTAAAAAATATTAATATAAAAATATTTTAAATTAATTTTAAAAAAACTTGATTTATTTAAAAAATAGTTTAATTTAATTTAAAAAAAAATTAATTTAATTTAATTTGAAAAGAGTTTAATTTAATTTGCAAATAAATTAATTTAATTTAAAAATAATTTAATTTACTTTAAAAATAATTTAATTTAACTTATAAATAATTTTATTTAATATAAAAATAATTTATTTTAATTTAAAAATAATTTAATTTAATTTATTAATTTAAATTAAAAATAAGTTAATTTAATTTAATTCATAAATAATTCAATTTATTTAAAAAATAATTAAAGTTTAATATGAAAATAATTTAATTTAATTTAAAAATAATTTAATTTAATTTTATTTAATTTAAAAATTATTTAATTTAATTTAAAAATAATCTATTTTTATTTAATTTATAAATAATTCAATCTAATTAAAAAATAATTTTATTTAATATTAAAATAATTTAATTTATGGTAAAAATAATTTAATTTAATTTGAAAACATATTTTTTAATTTAAAAATAATTCAATCTAATTTGAAAATAATTTTATTTAATATTAAAATAATTTAATTTATTGTAAAAATATTTTAATTTAATTTGAAAATAATTTAATTTAAAAAATAAGTTAATTTAATTTAAAATAATTTTTTTTTTAAAATAATTTTTTTTAATTAATAAATAATTTAATTTTATTTAATTTAAAAATATGTAATTTAATATAAATTAATTTATTGCAAAAATATTTTAATTTAATTGAATTTGAAAATAATTTAATTTAATTTAAAAATATTTTGATTTAATTTGAAAATAATTTAAATTATTTTAAAAAATAAGTTAATTTAATTTAAAATTAATTCTTTTATATATAATTTAATTTAATTAAAAACTAATTTAATTTAAAAATATGTTATTTAATATACTTTAATTTATTGCATAAATATTTTAATTTAAATGAATTTAAAAATTATGTAATATAATTTAAAAATAACAATTTAATTTAAAAATTATTTTATTTAATTTAAAAATAATTTAATTTAATTTAAAAATAATTTAATTTAATTTAAAAATAATTTTATTTAATATAAAAATAATTAAATTTAATTTAAAAATAATTTAATTTATTTTTTTAAATTAAAAATAATTTAATTTAATTAAAAAATAGTTCAATTTAATTAAAAAATAATTAAAATTTAATATGAAAATAATTTAATTTAATTTAAAAATAATTTAATTTAATTTTATTTAATTTAAAAATTATTTAATTTAATTTAAAAATAATCTATTTTTATTTAATTTAAAAATAATTCAATCTAATTTGAAAATAATTTTATTTAAGATTAAAATAATTTAATATATTGTAAAAATAATTTAATTTAATTTGAAAATATATTTTTTAATTTAAAAATAATTCAATCAAATTTGAAAATAATTTTATTTAATATTAAAATAATTTCATTGATTGTAAAAAAATTTTAAAATAATTTGAAAATAATTTAATTTAATTTAAAAAATAAGTTAATTTAATTTGAAATTATTTTTTTTTAATAATAATTTTTTTTAATTAATAAATAATTTAATTTGATTTAATTTAAAAATATGTGATTTAATATAAATTAATTTATTGCAAAAATATTTTAATTTATTTGAATTTAAAGATTATTTAATATAATTTAAAAATAATTTAATTTTATTTTAAAAATAATTTAATTTAATTTAAAAATAATTTAAAAATAATTTAATTTAATTTAAATAAAATTTTATGTTTTTTAATTTAAAATAATTCAATTTAATTTAAAAATAATTTAATTTAATAAAAAAAAATAATTTGAAAATATTTTAAATTAATTTAGAAATTATTTAATTTAAAAATAATTTAAATATATGTAATTTAATTTAAAAGTAAATTAATTTAGTTCAATTTAAAAAAAAAATTTATAAATAATTAAATTTAATTTAAAATTAATTTAATTTAAAAATAATTTATTTTTTATTTAAAAATAATTTAACATAATTTAAAAATCATTTAATTTAATTTAAAAATAATTCAATTTAATTTTAAAATATTTTATTTTAATTTAAAAATAATTTAATTCATTTTAAAAATTATTTAATTTAATTTATTAATTTTATTTAAAAACAATTTAATTTAAATTAAAAATATTATTCTCTAATAATAATTTAATTTAATTTAAAATTAATTTAATTTAATTCAATATTAATTTAATTTAATTAAAAAATAATTTAATTTAAAAATATGTAAATTAATATAATTTTATTTATTGCAAAAATATTTTAATTTAAATGAATTTAAAAATTATTTAATATAATTTAAAAATATCTAAATTTAATTTAAAAATTATTTTATTTAATTTAAAAATCATTTAATTTAACTTAAAAATAGTTTAATATAATTTAAAAATAATTTTATTTAATATAAAAATAATTAAATTTAATTTAAAAATAATTTAATTTAATTTATTAATTTAAATTAAAAATAATTTAGTTTAATTTAATTCAAAAGTAATTCAATTTAATTAAAAAATAATTAAAATTCAATTAAAAAATAATTTAATTTAATTTAAAAATAATTTAATTTATTTAAATAAATTTAAAAATAATTTAATTTATTTAATTAAATTTAAAAATAATTTAATTTAATTTAAATATAATTTAATTTAATTTAAAAATAATTTAATTTAATGTTAAAACAATGAATTTAAAAATATTTTAAAATAATTTAATTTATCTAAAAAATAGTTTACTTTAATTTAAAAATAGTTTAATTTAATATAAAAATAATTTAATTTAATTTAAAAATAATTTAATTTAATTTATTAATTCAAATTAAAAATAATTTAATTTAATTCAAAAATAATTCAATTTAATTAAAAAATAATTAAAATTTAATATGAAAATAATTTATTTTAATTTAAAAATAATTTAATTTAATTTAATTTAAAAATTATTAAATTTAATTTAAAAATAATCTATTTTTATTTAATATTAAAATAATTCAATCTAATTTGAAAATAATTTTATGTAATATTCAAATAATTTAATTTATTGTAAAAATAATTTAATTTAATTTGAAAATATATTTTTTAATTTAAAAATAATTCAATCTAATTTGAAAATAATTTTATTAATTATTAAAATATATTAATTGTAAAAATATTTTAATTTAATTTGAAAATAATTTAATTTAATTTAAAAAATAAATTAATTTAATTTAAAATTAATTTTTTTGAATAATATTTTTTTTTAATTAATAAATAATTTAATTTTTATTAATTTAAAAATATGTAATTTAATATAAATTATTTTATTGCAAAAATATTTTAATTTAATTAAATTTAAAAAATATTTAATATAATTTAAAAATAATTTAATTTAAAAATTATATAATTTAATTTAAAAATAATTTAATTTAATTTAAAAATAATTTAATTTAATTTAAAAATAATTTGATTTTATTTAATTTAAAAGTAATTCAATTTAATTTAAAAATAATTTAATTTAATAAAAAAAAATAATTTAAAAATATTTTAAAATAATTTAAAAATTATTTAATATAATTTAAAAATAGTTTAAATAAATGTAATTTAATATAAAAGTAAATTAATTTAGTTTAATTAAAAAAAAAAATTATTAATAATTAAATTTAGTTTAAAATGAATTTAATTTAAGAATAATTTATTTTTTATTCAAAAATAATTTAACATAATTTAAAATTAATTTAATTTAATTTAAAAATAATTTAATTTAATTTAAAAATAATTTTATTTTATTTAAAAATAATTTAATTTAATTTAAATGTAAATTCAATTTAATTAAAAAATAATCTAATTTAATTTATAAATAATTTAATTTAATTCAAAAATAATTTAAGTTAATTTAATTTAATTTAAAAATATGTAATTTAATTTAATGTAAACATTTTAATTTAATTGAATTTAAAAATAATTTAATATAATTTAAAAATAATTTAATTTAATTAAAAAACAATTTAAGTTAATTTAATTTAAAAATATGTAATTTAATACAATTCAATTTAATGTAAACATATTTTAATTTAATTGAATTTAAAAATAATTTAATATAATTTAAAAATTATTTAATTTAATTAAAAATTAATTTAATTTATTTTAAAAATAATTTTATTTAATTTAAAGATAATTTAATTTATTTAAAAATATTTTAAATTAATTTTAAAATTATTTAATTTTTTTAAAAAATTATTTAAATTATTTTAAAGATAACTTAATTAAATGTAATTTAATTTAAAAATAATTTAATTTAGTTTAATTTAAAAAAAAAGATAATTTAAAAGTAATTTAATTAAATTTAATTTAATTTAAAAATATGTAATTTAATATAATTTAATTTAATGTAAAAATAATTTAATTTAATTTAAAAATAATTTAATTTAATTTAAAAATAATTTAATTTATAAAATAATTTAATTTAAATTAAAATTATTTTTTTTAATAATAATTCAATTTAATTTAAAAATAATTTAATTTAATTAAAAATAATTTAATTTAATTTGAAAATAAGTAATTTAATATAATTTAATTTAAGGTAAAAATAATTTAATATAAAAATAATTAAATTTAATTTAAAATAAATTTAATTTAATTTAAAAATAATTTACTTTAATTTAAAAACAATTTAATTTGAATTAAAAATATTATTCTTTAATAATAATTTAATTTAATTTAAAAATAATTTAATTTAATTTAAAAATAATTTTATTTTATTTAAAAATAATTTTATTTTATTTAATTTAAATGTAAATTCAATTTAATTAAAAAATAATCTAATTTAATTTATAAATAATTTAATTTAATTAAAATATAATTTAATTTAACTTAAAAATAATTTTATTTAATATAAAAATATTTTAATTTAATTTAAAACTAATTTAATTTAAAAAATAAGCTAATTTAATTTAAAATAATTTTTTTTTAATAATAATTCAATTAAAAAATAATTTAAGTTAATTTAATTTAAAAAAATTTAATTTAATATAATGTATACATATTTTATTTTAATTTAATTTAAAAATAATTTAATTTAATTAAAAAATAATTTAATTTAATTTAAAAATAATTTTATTTAATTTAAAAATAATTTTATTTATTTAAAAAAAAAATAATTTAAAAATATTTTAAATTAATTTAAAAATTATTTTATTTTTTTAAAAAATAATTTAAATTATTTTAAAAATAACTTAATTGAATGTAATTTAATTTAAAAATAATTTAATTTAGATTAATTTAAAAAAAAAAAAAATAATTTAAAAATAATTTAATTTAATTTAAAATTAATTTAATTTAAAAATAATTTAATTTTATTTAAAAATAATTTATTTTAAAATAATTGTATCTATTTTAAAAAAAAATTTAATTTAATTTAAAATAATTTAATTTGAATTAAAGATAATTTAATTTAATTTAAAAATAATTTAATATAATTTAAAAATAATTTTATTTAATTTAATTTGAAAATAATTTAATTTAATTTAAAAACAATTGAATTTGAATTAAAAATATTTTTTTTTAAATAGTAATTTAATTTAATTTAAAATTAACTTAATTTAATTTAAAAATAATTAATTTCATTTTTTTTAAAGATAATTTAATTTTATTTAATTAAAAAAAACTGTTAATTTAAAAATATTTTTTCTAAATAAAAAATATTCTAATTTACAAAAAAACTAATTTAAATAATAGAAAAAGCAATTTAATTTAAAAATAATTTAATTTAATTTAAAAATAATTTAATTGAATTTAAAAATAATTTAATTTAATTTATTTTAAAAATAATTTAATTTATTTAAAAAAAAAATTAATTTAACTTAAAATTAATTTAATTTAAAAATATTTTAATTTTATTTAAAAATAATTTAATTTTATTTAAATTATTTAATTTAATTCAAATAAAAAAAAAATTATTTAAATATAATTTAAAAATTATTAAATTTAATTTAAAAATAATTTAATTTATTTTGAAAATAATTTAATTTTATTTAAAAATAATTTAATTTAATTTAATAACAATATAAATTAAATAAATTAAAAAATTTAAAAATAATTTAATTTTAATTAAAAATAATTTAATTTAAAAATAAGTCAATTTAAATTAAATTAAAAATAATTTATTTTAATTTGAAAATAATTTAATATAATTTAAAAATAATTTAATTTATTATAAAAATAATTTAATTTAAAAATAATGTTTTTAAATAATAATTTAATTTAATTTAAAAATAACTTAATTTTATTTAAAAATAATTCAATTTAATTTGAAAATAATTTAATTTAATTTTAAAATAATGATTTTTTGCAAAAATGATTTATTTTAATTCAAACATTTTTTTAATAATAATTAAATTTAATTTAAAAATATGTTTAAAAATATTTTAAAAATAAATTAATTTTAATTTGAAAATAATTTAATTTAATTTATAAAATAATTTAAATTAATTAAAATTTTTTTTTTAATAATAATTCAATTTAATTTAAAAATAATTTAATTTAATTAAAAATAATTTAATTTAATTTAAAAATATATAATTTAATATAATTTAATTTGAGGTACAATTAATTTAATTTAATTTAAAATTAATTTAATTTCAAATCAAAATAATTAAATTTAATTTTAAATTAATTTAATTTAAAAATAATTTAATTTGGAAATAGTTTATTTAAATTTAAAAATAATTTAATTTAATTTTATTTAATTAAAAAAAAAATCAATTTAATTTAAAAATAAAATAATTTAATTTAAAAATAATTTAATTAAATTTAAAAATAATTTAATTAAATTTAAAAATGATTTAATTAAATTTTAAAAATAATTTAATTTAATTTGAAAATAATTTAATTTAAGTTAAAAATAATTTAATTAAAAATAATTTAATTTAATTTAAAAATAATTTAATTTAATTCAAAATAATTTAATTTAAAAATATTTTAAATTATTTTATTAATTTAATTTAAAAATAATTTAATTTAATTTATTAAAAAAATAATTTAATTTATTTTTAAAATAAATAAATTTGTTTTAAAAATATTTAATATAAAAAATATTTGAATTTAAAAATAATTAATTTATAAATAATTTAATTTATTTAAAAAATAATTTAATTAAATTTAAAAATAATTTAATTTCATTTATTTTAAAAATAATTTAATTTAAGAATAATCAAATTTAGGGTAATTTAGTTCAAAAATAAATTAATTTATAAAAAAAAAACAATTTAATTTATAAATAATTTAATTTTAATTTAATTATTTTAAAAATAATTTAATTTAATTTAAAAAAAAAATAAAAAATAATTCAATTTAATTTAAAAATAATTTATTTTAAAAATAATTTAATTTAATTTGATAGTAATTTAATTTTACTTAAAAATAATTTAATTTAATTTAAAAATAAAATAAATTAAATAAATTCAAAAATAATTTAATTTTAATTACAAATAATTTAATTTTATTTGATTTAAAAATAATACAATTTAATTTGAAAATAATTTAATTTAATTTTAAAATAATTTAATTTTTGTAAAAATAATTTAATTTTATTTAAAAATATTCTTTTTTATTAATATTTTAATTTAATTAAAAAGAATTTAATTTAATTTAAAAATAATTGAATTTTATTTGAAAATAATTAAAATTAATTTAAAAAAAATTAATTTTTTTTAAAAATAATTTATTTTAATGAAAAATAATTTAACGTAATTTAAAAATAATTTATATTTACTTAATTTATTAAAGAAATAATTTTATTTTATTTAAAGATAATTTAATTTGATTTAGTTTTAAAACAATTCAATTTAATTTAAAAATAATTTCATTTAATTTAAAAATAATTTAATTTAATTAAATTAAAAAATAATTTAATTTAATTTTAAAATAGTTTAATTTATTTTAAAAATAATTTAACTTAATTTAAAAATAATTTTATTTAATATAAAAATAATTAAATTTAATTATTAATTATATTTAATTAATTAATTTAATTTAATTTAATTTAATTATATTATATTATACTATATTATATTATATTATATTATATTATATTATATTATATTATATTATATTATATTATATTATATTATATTATATTATATTATATTATATTATATTATATTATATTATATTATATTATATTATATTATAATATATTATATTATATTATATTATATTATATTATATTATATTATATTATATTATATTATATTATATTACATTACATTACATTATATTATATTATATTATATTATATTATATTATATTATATTATATTATATTATATTATATTATATTATATTATATTATATTATATTATATTATATTATATTATATTATATTATATTATATTATATTATATTATATTATATTATATTATATTATATTATATTATATTATATTATATTATATTATATTATATTATATTATATTATATTATATTATATTATATTATATTATATTATATTATATTATATTATATTATATTATATTATATTATATTATATTATATTATATTATATTATATTATATTATATTATATTATATTATATTATATTATATTATATTATATTATATTATATTATATTATATTATATTATATTATATTATATTATATTATATTATATTCTATTATATTATATATAATCTAATTCAACTTAATTTGATTTAAAAAAAAAAATTTAATTTAATTAAAAAAAAAATTTAATTTAAAAATAATTTAATTTAGTTTCTTCTCTTCTTCTAATGCCGTCTTCTCACTGAAGGTTGGCGACCACCTTTCTCAATGCGTCTCTGTCTTTTGCCACATGGAAGAGTTCTTCAACATTCATTCCTGTCCACTCTCTTATATTACGGCGCCAGGATTTTTTCTCTCTTCGAATTCCCTTCTTCCACTCTATGCTTCCCGTCATTATATTTGGTAGCAGTATATATTTGTCGTTGCGCAGAAAATGACCTATGTATGCTGTTTCACGTATCTTGATAATTTTTAATAGTTTCCTTTCATGTTTCGATGTTAAATTAAATTATTTTTAAATTAAATTATTTTTTTTTTAATTAAAATAAATTATTAAAAAAAAAAAAAAATATTTTTTAATTTAATTAATTTATTTTTATTTTTAAATTTAATTAAATTCATTTATTTTTAAATTAAATTAAATTATTTTTAAAATAATTTAAAGCTTTTGTACTTCTTCGATCGTTATTCTATGTGTCCAGGGTATCTTTAGCATGCGCCTATATGTCCACATCTCAAAAGCTTCAAGTTTTTTGATAGTTTGGGCTTTTAAGGTCCAGGTTTCCACCCCGTACAGTAACACTGACCACACATAACACTCCATGAACCCTAATCTATGAATTTCGTTTTCTCTATGTTAATGGTCCTACATCTTCGCATGCTTGGTAAACTCTCTCTAATAGTGTTTGTAGCTCTTCTCCACTTTCCGCCATTATTGCAGTATCGTCCGCGAATCTAAGATTATTAATTAGTGCCCCTCCAATATTTAACCCTTCTCTTCTGTCCTCCATCACTCTTCGAAACAGAAACTGGGAGTATAAATTGAACAGTTGCGGGGACAGGACGCAGCCTGGTCGGACGCCTTTCTGGATTTTGATTTCGTCCGTCTCCATATCTTCAACCCGCACAATTTCAGTTTGGTTAAAGTATAACTTTTTTATTAACCGTATGTCGCTTTGATCCAGATTAATACTGTGTAGGTTCTCGATAAGCTTGTCGTGTTGGACTCTATCAAAGGCCTTTTGGATGTCGATAAAACAGACGAATATATTTTTATTTTACACTTTTCTCTACTCTTTTGTAGCATTATAATTTAAAATATTTTAATTTAAAAATAATTTAATTTAATCTAACAAATTTTACATTAATTTCAAAATAATTCAATTTAATTTCAAAATAATTTTTTTTATTTAAAAATAATTTAGTTTTTTAATTAAAAAAAAAATTAATTTAATTTAAAAATAATTTAATTAAATTAAAAAATAATTTAATTTATTTAATTTAATTTATTTTAAAAATAACTTAATTTAATTTAATAATAAAAAAAATATATAAAATAATTTAATTTCATTTAAAAATATTCTATTTTAAGATAATTTAATTTAAAAATAATTTAATTTAATTTAAAAACAATTTAATTTAAAAATAATTTAATTTAATTCGATTTAAAAATAATTTAATTTAAATTAAATATAATTTTATTGAATTAAAAAATATTTAAGTTTAATTTAAAATTAATTTAATTAAATATAAAAATAATTTAATTGAAAAATTGGCCATGAAATTCTGGCATTTGCCAGATTTTTAATTTTGCTCCCCCGAACAAAATGGACAAAAAGTAGATAATAATAATGCCAAGCACAGCAAAACATCTGCTGCCGTACGGACTTACTACCCGTACTATTAGAGTGAATGGAATATGTTATCAGCGACTTACTCGCCCTGGGCTCAAGCTCACCAGCTAAAATTAAGCACGAACTTGGCATGATGGAAACACAAGCTACAATGCAACTACCTCAGGCTCTAGCTATGAGGAGCGAAGGCAAACTTGGTCATTCGAATTCTGGGGGACCAGGACATCTTGCAGGGAAGAGTCGAAGCTTCCCAAAACTCCTCAAACCCAAGAGCAAGCACTTCATTGGAACTCTGAACGTACAGACGCTGACCAAAACAGGAAAACTAAAGACGCTAACGAACACCTGCGATTCGATTTCGTGATTGTGATCACTTTGACTCTGGTGGATATCGTATCTACAAGGAAAAGCCTGCAGTCAAACTAAGAAATAGTAATTTTCATATATTGGGAACCGCATTTCTAGTACATAACGGTATCCAGAACTCTGTGCTAGATTTCTCATCACCTTCGGAACGGATCTCCCTACTCACAATTAAATGCGCTAACAAGGCCTACACACTGATTAACGCACACGCTCCTGTTAACAATGACTCTGACAAAAACAAAGTGGAGAAGTTCTGGTCACAGCTAGAACGGGCACTCAACAAGATCCCTCAACACCATATCAAGATCCTCCTCGGAGATTTTAATGCACAAATCGGCAGAGAAAGGGAGCACAGGCACATCACTGGGAATTTCTCTACACACAAAAAGACAAATGCCAATGGACATCGCCTAATCAAGATATGTGGAATGGCTAACCTCCAACTAATGTCCACACACTTTAAGAAACCACCACGCAAGATCACAACAAGTGATTCCAATACCGGACCAAAAATACTATACCGGTATTCGGTATTTTTTAAAAGTTATACCGGAATACCGGTATTGATACCGGTATTAGGAATTTTTGAAAAATGTACAAAAACACAGTTCTTCTTTGTCATATTAGTTTTATAGAAAAAAAGTGTAAACTATAAAAATATAAACAAATTTGTTATACAAATATAAACAATAGAAACAAATAATAATCAAATATTATTAATAAGAGCAGTAACATAAGAATTTAGAACATTCGAAACAAGAATTATAATACAAAAAATAAACCATTATAGAATTAGAGTATTACAACACAATAAAGAAACAAAACATATAAATATGTAGTATTACAATAATATTAAGAGTGAGTATCACAAACTTGTTGTAAGTACATAAATAATATCTATGTGTAGACAAAAAAACATAAACTAATTAATTAACTATATATTTTTGAAATGTGATCGTAAAAAACAATGCATCTATTGAACTGTCATTAAGTCTCGAACGTATTTTTGTGCAGAAATTACCTGCAGTTGAAAATGCTCTTTCCGCATCCTCGCTGGTTGGTGGTATTGTTAATAATGAGCGATATACTACCTCTAAATATTTCCCTCGAAGTCCTTCATCTTCTAATAACTCGATTTCTCATCTGATGGTTTTGGATAAATCATTTTTTTTTATTACTTTTGTATTATTATTTGGGCAGCCAATTTTTTTATTTATAGCTAATTGTAATTTCATTTCGAGAGATAATTCTATTCCGATATTAACATCAACATCATCTTCAATAAATTCCTCTGGATAGGTTTGTGTTTCCTTTTCATAAATTTTTTTGTGGAAATTTACGACGAATTTAATTAAATTCGACTTTGTTAACCTCTTTTCTTCCTTTTCGTTTTCTCTTTTAAATTCATTATAATTATGTAAATACCTTAAAACATTTTCTAGTTCAATTTGCCTTTCATCTATGCGAATTTGCAATGCGCTGTATAATTCCTTAGATAGTGGTGTGTCCTGATCTTTAAGTGATTGCAACATAAAATTTATTGTTGCATTCGCCGTTAATAAGTTAGAATCCTTCCGACATAATGCCTCCACAGATATTAAATCGAATTCACTATCGGAAAATATAATGTTTAAATTTAAATAAATTAATGTTTTCATAATTGAATTTTTTAATTTCAAAAATCGTTCCATCATCATGAGCAAACTGTTCCAGCGAGTTTTTGAATCTAACATTAACCTAAGTTCTTTCTTCATTTCAGTAAGTATATATTTTTGTAAAACGGCATTTTTAGTAGGGGAACGTTTAAATATCTTAACGACTTTTCGAATGTTCTTAATTATAGGAAGCAATCCTTGATAAGTTAATATTTCGCCCTCGTTGCTAGTATCCAAATAAGGTACTTTCAACAGTTGTATTATTATTTTCTTCATTGTCTGACTCTTCAAAATCAGAATCTAAATAAAAAAAGAATGTGTCTAAATCCAGAGTAGTTTGCTTTTTCTGCTCTTGATTTTGTTTATATAGTACACTGATTACTCCAAGTTGAATTCCATGAGCATAGCATAATTGATGATTTGCATCAATCAACTTCCCAACTTTTTTCATAACCGCTGCTCCATCAGTTGTTATGCAGACAATATCTTCAATCAGAGATAATCCATGTTCCTCCAATTTGCAGTTAACTACTTCTACACATTTTTCAGCTGGCATAGTTCCTGAGACATGTTTGAGTCCTAAATTCCACATTTTCTGTATATTTATATTTAAATAACGTCTATTTCGCACACTTGTCCATTCATCAAACATGAGACTAAATTTGGTACCTTTTTATTTTAATTCTGTTAATTCTTTTTTCAGAGAATTGCGAACACTGTTACTATAGTTTATAACAATTCTTGCTATTGTATTAACAGATTTTGGTATATTTTTTAAACCTCTTGCAACTAATGACTTCCTCAATTCAATTGAAGTACAAAACACTCTGAAAGGTAAACCATCCAATGCTGTCATTCTAGACAAAACTTCCTCGAAACAGTCATTTTTTCTATTAAAAAAATCAGTAATTTGTAATGCCTTTAGTTTACTAATGTCATTTTTAGATAAGTTAGAATTTCCACTCGTTAAACTTGTCTCGGATTCTTCTTTTCTTCTTTTCAATAAATTAATGCCACGTTTTGTTTTTAAATGTGTATGTAGTCCGCTTGTTGTTCCTCCAAAAACTTTAATAATGCTGGAACATGTTTTACATCTTGCTAGCATATTTGTTTCATCATACAAATAGTAAAACCAAGCCGAACTATTATCGGCAGATTTTTTATGCTCTTTGAAGTCATTCATTATGGATAAATAATAAATCTGAAAACATATACATTTAAAACACTAACAATAAGCACAATTTCACTACAACAATGTGAGGTTACTTATCTTTAGTTTATTAATATTATTAATTTTTAGGCGAATTAGAATTTGTACTCTTTAAACCTGTCTCGGATTATTGGTGGAAGGAAGACGACCAATGAGAACGTTGCCTGGTTTAAAGCGCTATAAAAGGCCGTCCGGCATCTTTCAAAGCATTTAAAGAGCATAGACTAATTTGCACCCGTGCCTAGTTGAAATAATGGCCGCTTGGCGGCGCCTGCTTCAAGCAGCGCGCGCAGTTTACGCGCGCTCTGTGCTGCTTCCGTTACTTTCTTTGTTCTCTTAGTATGCCGAAACTTGGCCGCTTGGCGGCGCCAAGAATTTAGACGCGAAATTAAAATACTTAGTTGAAATAATTTAATTCTAACAAGAGGAAATTCTTGAATTTTAAAGTGTTTTCTAGAATGATTAACATTTTTTTTTTTAAGAAATATTTTTTGTTGTTGGGAGTAATTGTCAATTTGGGTGGAATAGTTGTTAAAAAGAAATTTATATTCTTATAAGAAATTTATTATCTGGGAGCACAGTGCTCCCGCCAAGTCGAGCACAACCGTACTATCCAATCTTTTTTCGAAGCGAGAAACGGCACTTATGACCCCCTGTAACTTCGTTGTGGATGAAGCTGGAAGTTTGAATTTTTAGATATCAAGAGACATATATAATAGCTGGCTATATTGCCAATATATCTAATAATTATACCTTATAGTTTACGAATTATCGCCAGTCAAATTTCGTAATTTTGTAAGTGACACACTCACCTACGATCAAAATTCTAACGTAGTTGCAGCAATCTTACAAACCTCTAATTTTGAATTTTAGTTAGCCTTTAGACTATAACGGAAGGAAAAAATCAAAAATCCCGAAATTTCATTATCCATTAAATCAGCGCTTCTCAACCTTTTTTTGCCCACGGACCAGTACATTTTTTTTTTGGAAATTCGCGGACCAGTGATATTTTTTTTACAACAAAATTTTACTAGGTATTAAAGAACTATTACACAAGTTAATTGTAACATTTTTATTATCATTTATTTACAATAATATTTAAATGTAAAGATATGTAATTATTTTTATTTTAATATATAATTATTTAATTTTAAATTACATAGAATTTAAATCAGTTTAACATATTTGTATTTCGTAATTTTATAAATTAATATTTAGTTAATATTTATTTTATTTTTTTTATAAGTAATTTTTTTCGCGGATAGAAAAAGTTGTCCGCGGACTAGTAAAATTTCTCCGCGGACCACTGGTGGTCCGCTGGACCAGCGGTTGAGAATAGCTGCATTAAATGACAAATAATGATTGATGATGAAAAAATTCTTAATTTTCTCAGCAATCATCAAAATTTCTAAGGTTCTTCTAGCAATGTTTCGAACTCCAGATTTTGAATTTTAGCTAGTCTTTAGCCTATAAAGGAAGAGGAAAATGAAAAATCCGGAAATTTAATTCATTTTTTATTTAATGGATAATCATTATTTTTCATTAATGAGAATTAGAATTTAGAAGAACTTTTGATGAACAATGACAAAATTAAGAAATTTTTAATAATCATTATTTTTCATTTAATGGCTAATTATATTTCGGGATTTTCCATTTTTCCTTCCTTTATAGGCTAAGGGCTAACTAAAATTAAATATTTGAAATTTGTAAGATAGCTAGAAGTACCTTAGAATTTTGATGATCGTTGACAAAGTTAAGAAATTTTTAAATAATTATTATTTTTCAATTAATGGATAATTTAATTTCGGCATTTTTTATTTTTTCCTTACTTTATACGCCAAAGGCTAACTAAAATAAAAAATTTACCATTTTTTAATAATCATTATTTGTCATTTAATGGACAATGAAATTTCGGGATTTTTTCCTTCCGTTATAGGCTAAGGGCTACCTAAATTTCAAAATATGAAGTTTATAAGATTGCCAGAAGTACCTTAGAATTTTGATGATCAGTGACAAAATTTATAAATTTTTAAATAATCATTATTTTTCATTTAATGGATAATGAAATTTCGGGATTTTTGATTTTTTCCTTCCGTTATAGGCAAAAGGCTAACTAAAATTCAAAATTTGAGGTTTGTAAGATTGCTACAAGTACCGTAGAATTTTGATCGTAGGTGAGTGTGTCACTTTCAAAATTACGAAATTTGACTGGCGATAATTCGTAAACTATAAGGTATAATTATTAGATATATTGACAATATAGCCAGCTTTAGTATGTCTCTTGATATCTAAAAATTCAAACTTCCAGCTTTATCCACAACGAAGTTACAGAGGGTCAAAAGTGCCATTTCTCGCTTCGAGAAAATATAGTACGGTTGTGCTCGACTTCGCGGGAGCACTGCTGTGCTCCCAGATAATAAATCCAGGCAGGCACCGCCAAGCGGCCATTATTTCAACTAGGCACGGGTGCAAATTAGTCTATGCTCATTGAAAGGCCGCCGCCGCCGCCGATGCGTCTTTGAAAGGCCCTAGCATGCCGCTGCCGATAGTCGTGTGAAGTTGGCCCCCGAATTTTTGAAAAATTGAAATTTTTGTAGAGTTCTGGCAAGATTTTGAATAGTTCTAGAGTTCTTTCTTGAAAATTGCAATAGTTCCGGGGAATTTCGAGCAGAAATCGAGAAAAACAATTTGGGTGTCAACTTCACGCAGCCCCCTCTTTTTCAGGAAAAAGAGTTCTGATGTAATATTCCAGTTCTTTATATAGAGTTCTAGGGTTCTCACTCGATAATGCATTTTTTTCAAAATTTTGTAATTTTTGAAAAATTAAAAAAAAAATCTGATAACGGTTTTCGATTGTACTAAGGCAGATAAACAAAAAATGCTTATTAGACATTTTTGTAATATAAATATTTATAAATTTATTTATAAAAAACTTTCGACGAAGAAAAAAAAATACAAGAGTTCGGATTAGAGTTCTCAGTAGTCCCCGGAGAGTTCTAAACAAATAACCAACACAATTTCTTTGTCAAACCAATATTAAAGAAGTTATAAGCAAAAACGAGGTGCTAAATTTTTGAAAATTACAGAATTCAAAAAAAAAAATCCGCAAGTTCTGTTAAGAGTTCTGGGTAGCCCCTCGAGAGTTCTGAACAAATCTCTTTTATAATTACCACGTCTGACCAATATTAAAGAAGTTGAAAATATGCGGCGCTAAGTTTTTTGAACATTAAAAAATTGAAAAAACATTTTTTTTCATGAGTTTTGATAAAAGTTCTGAGTAGCCCCCGGAGAGTTCTGAACAAATAACCAATACAATTTCTTTGTCAAACCAATATTAAAGAAGTTATAAGCAAAAACGAGACGCAAAATTTTTGAAAATTAAATATTTCGATTTTTTTTTTATGAGTTCTGTTCAGAGTTCTGAGTAGCCCCCGGAGAGTTCTGAACAAATAACCTATACAATTTCTGTGTCAAACCAATATTAAAGTAGTTATAAGCAGAAGCGAGGCGCAAATTTTTTGAATTTCAGAATTTTCAATTCTTTTTTTCAAAATTTGTTTTTTCCATGAGTTCTGTTAAGAGTTCTGGGTTGCCCCTCGAGAGTTCTGAACAAATCTCTTTTATAACTTCTTTTAAAAAACTTTAATATTGGTTTGACACAGAAATTGTATAGGTTATTTGTCCAGAACTCTCCGGGGGCTACTCAGAACTCATTTCAAAACTCATGAAAAACATTATTTTTTTTTGAATTCTGTAATTTTTAAAAATGTTGCGCCTCGTTTTTGCTTATAACTTCTGTAATATTGGTCGTATATGGAAATTATAAAAGAGATTTGTTCAGAACTCTCGAGGGGCTACCCAGAACTCTTAACAGAACTCATGGAAAAAATTTCGGGGTCCAACTTTACACGACTGCTGCCGATGCGTTTTTTGAACACTTTTAAACACTTTTTTTCAATAAATTAATGTTATATTTTTAAATGTGTATGTAGTCGGCTTGTAATTCTTTCAAAAACTGTAATAATACTTGAACATGATTTGCATCTTGCCAGCATATTTTTTACCCAATACCGAAAATACCGGAATTTTACCTTACAAAATACCGGTTTCACGAAATTGCAAAATAGCACGAAATACCGGTATTCGATATCCCAGTATACCGGTATTGCAATCACTAATGACAACCTGGAAATCACCAATCAACCACATCGGGGAATACCAAATCATAACCAGAAAATCCTCCAAAAAATCATGAACGTGAGGGTACGCAAGGGTAACATGCAGTCCGACCATTATCTTTCACAAATTAAAACCAGCTTCTTACCTAGCAGCAGGAAGTGTCAAAAATCTAAATTCCCGCGTATAGATCCAAAATACCTAAGAGCACACGCGGAGGACTTCGCACAATCACAACTGACCGACACACAAACATGGGACGAACTTCTTCAGACAATCCAGCAATCAGCAAAGA
The DNA here is from genome assembly GCA_944588485.1 of Phosphuga atrata. Lineage (NCBI taxonomy): Eukaryota > Metazoa > Arthropoda > Insecta > Coleoptera > Silphidae > Phosphuga > Phosphuga atrata. The sequence goes on from OX155894.1 coordinate 31,057,501, forward strand.
AACTCGGTCAACCCCCACGAAAACGAAAACACAGATGGTGGATATTGGAATGCGACAGGGCCCTTGAATCCCGTATGTTTGCGTGGAAGACTTGGCATAGCAACAAGACACAAGAAAATTGGCAGAATTTCTTAAAAATGCAGAGGGAAACATCCGAAACGATCAGACGCATTAAACGGACATACCATTTCAAAAAATTAGAGGAAATCGATAATGAGTTCAAAAAAAATAAATGTGCCCTCCTCACAAAACTGGAAGAACAGACAGAACATCTGATCGGTGAATATCAGGCAAGTTTCCGACGGCACCGATCATGCACGGAACAAGTCTGGAACCTGAAGATGATACTGCTACATTGCCAGCCCAACCGCACAGTTGTCACTTTCGTAGACTTCAAGAAAGCCTATGACTCGATTGACCGCAAAACTCTGTTTAATATTCTTCATGAATACGGTGTGGATAGTAAAACAACCATGTTAATCGAACAGACTTTGTCAGGCACAACATCTAAAGTAAAATTCATGGGTGAAATCTCCGAGCCGAGCCTTCTACAAATCAGTACTGGGACAAACGGATCAACAAAAAGTGCCTCGCTTTTGCTGACGACCTTGCAATAATCACCCGGACTACTGAAGAAGCCAAACACGCCATCGAGGAACTTCGTGAAATCGCCATCAGGACCGGCCTTCAAATCTCTTACGAGAAAAGTCAATATATAGACTCCAAGAGCTCAAATATGACACATCTTGCAACCAAATATGGCAATATCATACAAGTTAAGCACTTCAAGTACCTAGGTGAAATAATTGGAAAGACTGGTAAGGAAAGAATGGCTAACAAAACACGTGCAGAAAAGTTACGCAAAGCCTATGCAATCACCTGGAATATGTACATTAAATCACTTTCTACCAAAGCAAAACTCCGTCACTACCATACAGTCATCCTTCCAGAAGCACTTTATGCAATTGAGACTTCATCATTAACCATCTACATCAATGATATTGAGAAAGTAGAACGTCAGATATTGAGAAAAATATTTTTCCCAAGGTACAAGATGATATCTGGATGCGTAAAAACTCACAAGAACTGTATTCCCTGACAGAACGATTCTCCTCAGTTGCACGGAAAAGACGTCTGAAATTCTACGGTCATATAGTACGAATGGATGACTCTCGATTGACGAAGAAAATCTTCCACAGCATTAATAGAACCCGACAGTCCAAAGTACGCTGGCAAGTAGACTGCAAACAAGACCTCTCAGTAATCAATATAGACCCATTGGCAACTAACTAACTATTCGAACTAAATACTGGCAGGAAATAAATTCACATAACTTTACATCAAAGAATCCAACAGCTAAGAGTTTGAAACTACTAAACGCATGGACGCAAGAAAGAAGACAGGCCCAGAGCGAAAGGATGAGGAAGTTTTGGGAAGATAAAAAGAACAAGATGACCAGTGCTAAGTAATGGTTCTACGCGCTCCTAAGAGGGCTAAAAGAATAAATAATAATAAAATAATTTAATTTGAAATAATTAATTTAAAAATAATTTTAATTAATTTAAAATAAATTTAAAAATAATTTAATTTGAAAATAATTTAATTTACAAATAATTTAATTTAATTCAAAAATAATTCAATTTCATTTAAAAATAATTTAATTTAAAATAAAATTAATTTAATTTAAAAATAATTTAATTTTAATTATTTTTTTTTAAATAATTTAAAAATTATTAATTTAAAAATAATTTAAATTAATTTAAAAATAATTTAAATTATTTTAAAAATAATTTAATTAAATATAAAAATAATATGATTTTATTTAATTTTTTTTTAAATAATTTTATTTGATTTAATAAAGAAATAAAGGTCAGAAAATCTTTTTCCGGGCTCGCGTGACAAATTCATGCAAGAAGTCATGCAAGCCTGGAAAAAGCCTTTCTGGACGAGTAATGAACGATACTTTTCATTATACCTCCCTGATAACAAAAACTCTTGTTAAAAAAATTACCTATGCATTTTTAAATACTTTTATTTTTATGAACAAATAAACGTCTTTCAAAGATTTGAGAAACAATGAATGTATAGGATAAATAAATTACCTGGAAATATGTTTATTAACAAAACAATAGAAATTTAATAATACATTATTTGAAAATTTCCACTACTGATAAACTATTTATAATTATATATTTTTAAATTTTGTTAATTGAAATATTTATACTGCAATTGGTATTATTATAAATATTCAATCCTTTAGCCTCTATTTCGTTTTGAATTGTTGATGAAGTTGAAGGTTCATCAACAATGTTTTTTGTTGTTGACGTTGTATTTTTTATTTCTGCATGATTGAACAATTTATGTGAAATGTCTATTTTTCTGTTTACCGATTCTTCGATATAGCCTTCGGCTACAGCTGAGGAACACCAACCTCCATGACTTTTTAGAGTAAGTAGATCCCCTCTGCCTTCGACTAACATAGATGCTGAAGATCGTCTTAAGCTGTGTCCAGTATACTCGTCAGGATTTTTTAGATTTACATATTTTGCAATCTGTTTTGGTACCGTACTTATAGTATGACAACCTACATGTTGAGCACAACATCTACCATTGCGGTACGCAACAAATAGTCTTCTACTATTCATATTTGTAGGTCTTAGATTAATATATTTATTATAAATACCATATGGATCAAAGGACATCCTTCCTTTGTAATTGTAAAATTTCTTGATTTGTGATTTTTGCCATCTCGATGGAATACTATCAAAAAACGGCCATTATCTTCCACATCTTCCAAAGTTAAACGTATCAAGTCATCTCTTCAACATGCACCAAAAATTCCAAATATTAATATTATTTTAGTTAATAACTAGTTCTCATCTGGTGCCTCAAGTATGAATTTGGCGACTTGTTCTATAGTTAACACTTTGGATTTTTTTGGTGTGTAACCAACACTTTGTCGTTAGAAATGCAGTAGTTTTTGGGAAATTAGTAACATTAACAATTTCTTTCACTGTCAGACAACTTTTTATCATCGAAAATCGAGACCATAAGGTTGAAGGGGATTTTTTGGATTTAGCCATTTCTGATAAATAAACGAGAATATCATCACTTTCTGCGTCAACTTTTCGTTGTTGACGCCACTTATAAAATATGTTGTATTCATTTTCATATTTTTCTCTAGATTTTTTCGGGAGTAAACCAGCACTCACCTCTGCCGCTTCAGCTGCTATTATTTCTTCTGGAGACTTTGAACAAAACATTGAATTAACAGTGATTATCGTGATCGTGATTGTTTCTGTTGACGTTCTGAACAAATTGACAGATTGAAAATGTAAACAGAGAAGATGGCAACCCGGGAGGGTAGTTATTTGTTAGCAGCTAACAGACTGAGCGCCAGAGGTCGGTGATAAGCTTCCCAAAAAAACGAAAAATTCCAAAAAAAAATCTAAAACTTGAACATTTGGCAACATGTCGCGTATGAGAAGAATCAGCAAAAAATAACAAATAATCTTGTAAGATTTGTTTTTGATAAAAACGGTTGGAGAATCGAGTGGAGTTGTAAGGGTAATACAGCCCTTACCCTGAAAATGGTTGCCACCTAGCGGCTCGTTATTCAAATAATATTTTCCCGCCTAGGCCGGAAAAGAGCCATTTTCTGTGAGCTTAATAGATCGGAAAGTGAAGGTTTTGGGAGAGGTATAATGAAAAGATAATTTATTTTTAATTTAATTTAAAAATAATTTGTTTATTTAAAAATAATTTAATTTTATGTAATTTAAAAATAATTCAATTTAATTTAAAAATAATTTAATTTATTTTAAAAATAATTTAATTTTATTTAATTTAAAAAAAATAATTGAAAAATAATTTAATTTAATTAAAAAATAATTTTATTTAATTAAACAATAATCTAATTCAAAAATAATTTTATTTTATTTAATTCTAAAATAATTCAGTTTAATTTAAAAGTTATTAAATTTAATTTCAAAATAATTTAATTTAATTTAAAAATACTTTAATTTTATTTAAAAATAATTTAATTTTATTAATTTAAAAATAGTTTAATTTAAATAAAAAAAAAAAAAATTAATTTAATTTAGTTTAGTTTGAAAATAATTTAATTTAATTTAATTTATTTAAATAATTTATTTAAAGAATAATTAAATTTAATTCAATAATAGTTCAATTTCATTTAAAAATAATTTAATTTAAATTAAAAAAAAACAATTTAATTTAAAAATAATCCAATTTAATTGATAAATAATTTTTTTAAATTTAAATATTTTAATGTAATTTATTAAAAAAAAAATAATAATTTTTAATCTTTTTTAAAAATAATTTAATTTAATTTAATATTTTAATTATTTTTTATCTAAAAAATAATTTAATTTAATTTAATTTAAAAATATTCTAATTTTAAGTAATATAATTTAAAAATAATTTAATTTAATTTAAAAAAAAAATCAATTTAATTTGAAAATAATTTAATTTAAAAATAATTTCAATAAATTAAAAAATAATTTAATTTTATTTAAAAATAATTTAATTTCATTTTATCTAAAAATATTTCAATTTAATTTAAAAATAATTTAATTTAATTTAAAAATATTTTAATTTTATTTAAAAATAATTTAATTTTATGTAACTTGAAAATAATTCATTTTAATTTAAAAATAATTAAAATTATTTAAAAAATAATTTAATCTTATTTAATTTAAAAAAAATTAATTTAATTTAAAAATAATTTAATTTGATTAAAAAATAATTAAATTTAATTAAAAAATAATCTAATTTAAAAATCATTTTATTTAATTTAATTCTAAAATAATTCAGTTTAATTTAAAAGTTATAAATTTAATTTAATAATTTAATTTGAAAATAATTTAATTAAATTTAATACTTTGTTTATTTAAAAATAATTTAATTTTATTAATTTAAAAATAATTTAATTTGAATAAAAATAATTTAATCTAATTTAAAAATAATTTAATTTATTTTGAAAATAATTTAATTTAAATAAATTTTAAAATAATTTAATTAAATTTTAAAATAATTTAATTTTATTTAAAAATAATTTCAGTTAATATAAAAATAATTTAATTTAAAAATAATTAAATTTTATTAAATTAAAAAATATTTTAATTTAATTTTAAAATAATTTAATTTAATTTAAAAATAATTTAATTTAATTTAAAAATAATTTAATTTTATTTAAAAATAATTTAATTTTATTTAAAAATAAATTTATTTTATTAAAAAATAATTTTATTTTATTTAATTTAAAAAGAATTTTATTTTATTTGAGAATAATTTAATTTAATTTAAAAATAAATATTTAATTTAAGAATAATTAATTTTTTTTTAAATATAATTTAATTAAAAAATAATTTAATTTGGATTAAAAATAATTTAATTTAATAAAATTTAAAAATAATTTACATGAAAATAATTTAATTTAATTTAAAAATAATTTAATTTCATTAAATTAAAAAATAATTTAATTTAATTTGAAAATTTTTAATTTATTTTTTAAATAATTTAATTTAATTTTAAAATAATATAATTTAATATAAAACTAATTTAAAAATAATTAAATTTAATTTAAAAATAATTTAATTTAAAAATAATTTAATTTAATTTGAAAATGATTTAATTTATTTTATAAAATAATTTAATTTAATTTAAAATTAATTTTTTTGTAGAATAATTTTCTTTAATTTAAAAATAATTCAATTTGATTTGAAAATATGTAATTTAATATAATCTAATTTAATGTAAAAATAATTTAATTTAATTTGAAAATAAATTTATTTTATTTTATTTAAAAATAATTCAATATAATTTAAAAATAACAATTTAATTTAAAAATAATTTAATTCAGTTAAAAAAAAAATATTTTTAAAACAATTAATTTAAAAATATTTTAAATTAATTTAAAAATAATTTAATTTATTTTAAAAATAATTCAATTTAAAAATAATTCAATTTAATTAAATTTGAAGATAATTTAATTTAATTTGAAAATAATTTAATTTAAAATTAATTTAAATTTAAATAAAAATAATTTTATTTAATTCAATTAAAGAAATAATTTTATTTAAATTAAAAATTATTTAATTTAATTTAAAAATAATTTAATTAAATTTAAAAATAATTTAATTTTATTTAAAAATAATTTAATTTTATTGAAAAATAATTTTATTATATTAAAAAATAAATAAATTTTATTTAATTTAAAAATAATTCAATTTTTTTTTTAAATAATTTAATTGAAATAATAAATAATTTATTTAATTTAAAAATAATTTTATTTAATTTAGAAATAATTTAATTTTATTTAAAAATAATATAATTTTATTTATTTTAAAAATAAATCAATTTAATTTGAAAATAATTTAATTTAAGTTTAAAATAATTTAATTTTTGTAAAAATAATTTAATTGAATTTAAAAAAAAAAATTTTATAATTTAATTTAAAAATAATTTAAGTTAATTTAAAAATATTTTAATGTAATTTGAAAATAATTTAATTCCAAAATAATTTAATTTATTTTAAAAATAATTTAATTTAATTTAAAAATAGTTTAATTCAGTTTGAAAATAATTTAATTTAATTTTAAAAATAATTTAATTTAATTCAATTTTTTTTTTAATAATAATTTAATTTAATTTAAAAAAAATTAATTTAATTAAAAATAATTTAATTTTATATAATTTAATTTAAGAAACAATTTAATTTTATTTAAAAATAATTTTATTTAAAAATGCTTTAATTTTATTTAAAAATAATTTAATTTTATTTAATTGAAAAATAATTTAATTTAAAAATAATTTAATTTGTTGTAAAAATAATTTAATTTAATTTAAAAATATATTTTTAATAATTTTTTAATTTAATTTAAAAATAACTAAATTTAATTTAAAAATAATTTAATTTATATTAATTGAAAAATAATTTAATTTAATTTAAAAATAATTTAATTTAATTTAAAAATAATTGAATCTAATTTAATTTAAAAATAATTTAATTTGAATCAAAAACATTTTAATTTAAATAAAAAACAATTTTTTTAATAATAATTTAATTTAATTTAAAAATAATTTAATTTATTGTAATAATTGTTCAATTTAATTTAAATTTTTTTTTTAATAAAAATTTAATTTAATTTAAAAATAACTTAATTTAAAAAAAATAATTTAGTTTAATTTAAAAATAATTTTATTTAAATTAACTTAAAAATAATTTTATTTAATCTAAAAATAATTTAATTTAATTTAAAAATAATTTAATTTAATTTAAAAATAATTCAATTTAAAAACATTTATATTTAAATTAAAAATATTTTTTTTTAATAATTTAATTTAATTTAAAAATAATTTAATTTAATTTAAAAATAATGTAATTTAATTTAAAATGAATTTAATTTAATTTAAAAATTATTTTATTTTATTTTATTTCAAAATAATTTTATTTTATGTAATTTAAAAGCAATTCAATCTAATTACAAAATAATTTAATTTACTTTATAAATAATTTAATTTAATTTAAAAATAATTTAATTTAATTTAAAAATAATGTAATTTTATTTAAAATGAATTAAATTTAATTTAAAATTAATTTTATTTTATTTCAAAATAATTTTATATAATTTAAAAGCAATTCAATTTAATTACAAAATAATTTAATTTAATTCAGAAATAATTCAATTTAATTTAAAAATAAATTTAATTTAAAGTTTATTTTAATTTAAACATAATTAATTTAAAATTAATTTAATTTTATTTGGAAAAAATTTAATTAAATTTAATAATAATTTAATTTTATTTCAATTTATTTAATTAAAAAAAAAGTTAATTTAAAAATAATTTAATTTAATTAAAAACTATTCTAATTTAAAAAAAATTTAATTTTATTTAAAAATAATTTTATTTTATTTAATATAAAACTAATTCAATATATTGTAAAAATAATTCAATTTAATTTTAAAATAATTTAAAAACTATTTAATTTAAAAATAATATTATTTAATTTCATTTAAAAATAATTTAATTACAATTAAAATTAATTTAATTTACTTTAAAAATATTTCTATTTAATTTAAAAATATTTTAATTTAATTTAAACATAATTTAATTTAAAAATAATTTAATTTTATTTAAAAATAATTTAATTTAATTTAAAAACAATTTAATTTAAACATAATTTAATTTAATTTGATTTAAAAATAAATTAATTTAATTTAAAACTATTTTAATTTAATTTAACAATAATTAAATTTAATATAAAAATAATTTAATTTAAATTAAAATACTAAAAAATAAATAATTTAAATTATTTTAAAATTGATTTATTTAAATTTAAAAATAATTTAGTTGCATTTAAAATTAATTTAATTTAATTTGAAAACAATTTAATTTAAAAAAAACAAAATTAATTTAATTAAAAAGTAATTTAATTTAATATAAAGCTAATTTAATTTAAAAATAATTTAACTTAATTTATTAATTTTTTTTAAATAATATAGTTTAATTTAATTCAAAAATAATCCACTTTCATTTTCAAATAATTTATTTTAATTTAAAAAAAAATTAATTTAATTTAAAAATAATCTAATTTTAATTATTTTTTTTTTACATAATATAATTTGATTTCAAAAAGAAATTATTTAATTTAAAAATTATTTAATTTAATTTAAAAATAAGCTAATTTCATTTAAAAATAATTTAATAATTTTATTATTATTTATATATTATAAGTTTAATTAAAAATTAATTTTATTTTATTCGAAAATAATTTCATTTAATTTAATTTAAAAATAATTTCATGTAATTTAAATATAATTTAATTTAATTTAAAAATAATCTAATTTAAGGTAATCTAATTTAAAAATATTTAAATTTAATTTATTAAAAAAAAAATCAATTTAATATAAAAACAATTTAATTTAATTTAAAAATAATTTAATTTAATATAATTTAATTTAAATATAATTTAATTTTATTTAAAAATAATTAATTTTTTTTTAATTTAAAAATAATTCAATTTAATTTAAAAATAATTTAATTTAATTTAAAAATATTTTAATTTAATTTAAAAATAATTTTATTTTATTTAAAAATAATTTAATTTTATGTAATTTAAAAAAAATTCAATTTAATTTTAAAATAATTTAATCTATTTTAAAAATAATTTAGTTTTATTTAATTTTATTAAAAAAAAATTAATTTAATTTAGACATAATTTAATTTAATTAAATAATAATCTTAAAAACTTAATTAAAAAATAATCTATTTTAAAAATAATTTTATTTAATTTAATTCTAATATAATTCTGTTTAATTTAAAAGTTATGAAATTTAATTTAAAAATAAATTAATTTTATTTAAAAACAATTTAAATTAAAAATTATTTTATTTTATTTAATTTAAAAATAATCGTTCTCGACACGCCAACGAGAGCACACGTCTGCGAATATTCGCTTATCTACGATAACGCTAGAGCCATTTTTTGCTGTAATTTCTACCTGCTTAAATTTATTTGCGAAAAATTTAATATAAATCTATCGAAATATAATTCATAATATAAAACTTTTAACATCGAACCACGCATTGTCGGTATGAATACCGATGATGCTGGCTCATCCTACATGTCGAACATGTCGGATGAAGACGAAGCCGCTGGGTTCCTAAAAAAAAGAAAAAGAGGCCGCCACCCAAAAAAGTCTCAATCGTCAATTCCAGCCAAAAAACAACTACATCACAAACTACCAGCTCAACTTCTCTCATATCGACACCTTCATCAAACAACAACACCAAGACTACCGCAAATGTACAACCTACACCACACACACGTAAGCCACTCAAAACATTTAAATACAACTACTCCATCAAAACTACCAATCCTTCCATGTCCCGCATCCAATTCTCCACAATATGGCAATCCTTCCGTCCAAGAAACACGGATATAATCATTAAAACCGCAAACAATATCCTCCTTAAAACAGATACTGATCCGATAATTCTTCTAAAATCCCTTAGTACCGAAAAAACCATCAATTCTTTCAAACTCCAATCCCAGTACTCTCCCAGAAACACCACCCTCCCAAGACCCGAATCCTATTCAGCGGTAATTGAAAAAGTGGAGTATGAAATCGAAGATGCAACAATTGCAGAACACCTCCGCTCACTCAACTACAATTTCCGATATTGTATACGAATAATATCCAGAGCAACAAACAATCCAACACGTTTAATCCGCATAATAACCCCAGATATCAAGACGTTCGGCTCACTACTAGCCTCCGGGGGCCTATTTTTTATGAATAGGCACTACCCCGTATCTCCCAGCACCCCACCTCCTCCCATCCCTAGCCCCTGTACAAAGTGCCAGTTATTCGACCACGCAAGTGAAAATTGCACCACTCCTATCAAATGTCAAAAATGCAGCGGTCCTCATGACACCGACAAATGCCCGTCTTCTGCAAACCTGCTAAAAAACCTGCCTGCGAAATGCACATCATGTGGATCTCCCGACCATGCAGCGTGGTCACCGAAATGCCCAAACCGACCCAAAACTCCCATCGATGGAGTCCCAAATGTCAAAATAAGAAGCACGAACAAAAAATCTGCCGAACTACCTACCGAAGTCACCCAAAACTCAAGAATCCACTCAGCACTCACCATTCACGACTACATAATTAATACATACACAATGGAAATGAATCTACCTGGCAACACAAACCGCGAGGATCTAATTAAAAAGCTGAACAAGCGCATCAGAATACCAAATTGATACTCATGCCTTTTTTTCAGGAAATAGGATGTACATACTTATATTTGACCTAACCTCCCCTGACTCCGACACCCCCACCCTTCCTACCGATGAAACAACCCAATCAGTTGTAAATATCGATGGATAAGTTAAGATTAACTTACGCCAACATCAATTCCTACAACTGTAAAAGACTTTTAATAGACAGCTTTACAGAGACAAATAACATTGACGGACATTTATTTGTAGAGACAAAGACGGGACCCGGCAGTATCCTCACCTTTAGAGACTGGTCTACTTTGGCAAAACACGGAAATTCAATTACTAACAAGACAAGGGGGGGGAGCTTTAATCCACTTGAAACCTAAATTCAAACTTGGCAAAGCTATTCCCCCATCCCTTATCAACCCCCTCAATGATTGTCTCCATTTCACTATCCCCTTCCACAATATAAAGAAAATCCACATATTCCTGGTATACATCCATCCTCACTCCGCGATTGAGCGGAATATCCTAACAATGGCATCATTGTTTGAATATTCACTCATCGTCGGCGATTTTAATATCAACAAAATTAAAATCCGTCAGATCCAATCCTTCTTAAGTAACTCCCTCTTTGTTCGCCGTCACACCAACCCCACATTCATTATGCCCCAAAATAAGGATACCACTCCCGACTTATTACTCCCTTGGCCCAGATCATTTGGCTATCACGTTCTCAATCAAACTTAACCACATCCCTCCCCTGGTTAGTCATCCTACTAAAATAAATCTCAACCTTGCAAACATCCCTAGAGTCAGCTCCAAAATCCTATCCTATATAAACACCACAGACTCCAACAACCTTTCCCTACGACGTTGACGAATTCCAGACCCTCCTGACAAATTTAATCGTAAAACACTCCCCCAAATCCAAAACCAATTTTCACAAACCAACTCTGCCTCCCTTCATCTTGACGATAATTAAACAAAAACGATCACTATACCGAATATACTGCAGAACAGAAGACAGTTCTTTAAAATCTAAAATGAATAGACTAAATAAAGACATACATAGACTTATCTTCCAGTTTCGAACCAACAAGTGGTTGTCAGTCTGTCAAGAAATAGAAAACGACGCAGGACGAACATACTGGGACAAAATTAAAAAGATCACCAAATACCGCCCATCATTCTATATCCCCGACATCTCCTATAATAACCAACAGTACTCCTCTGACTCCGAAAAAGCGTCCCTCTTTTCCAAACACTTTAAAGATTCATTTAGCCCCTCTAAATCTCCCTCATTTGATAAACTTAACTACGACAGAGTAAACACATACAACGACTACTTTAAAAATGACAACATAGACCTGGATGAAATAACCTACGACGAATACCTTCCTGCTCTCTTCCATGGCAAAAATAGTGCACCCGGCCCCGACCTAGTTAAAAAATCCTTACTTAGAAACCTTACCGATGATATCCATCTCCACATTATTAAATTGTTCAACGTCTGCCTCTATAAAAGATCCTTTCCCAAATGTTGGAAAAAAGGTATAATTATCACCATCCCAAAACGTCATCAAAACCATTCCTTGCTAAATAGTTACCGCCCAATTACCCTCCTTCCAGTCCTAGGCAAAATCCTAGAGCAAATCCTCAAGAATAGATTATGGAATCTGCTCAAAAACTCTATTCCATCATATCAATTTGGATTCAAGCCTTCCCACTCCACCATCCACCCCCTATACAACCTCACCAATAACATACAAACCGCATACCTCCGTAAAGATCATTCTGCTGCCCTATTCCTAGATATAAACAAAGCGTTTGACAGTGTGTGGCATGCCAGCCTCCTGTTCAAAATACACAAACTAAATGTCCCTCCGTATCTCATTTATATCCTTAAACATTTCCTCCATGACAGATTCCTCCAAATAAAAATAAATAACGCCCTCTCCTCTGAATTTTCCCCTCTCCAAGGTCTTCCCCAAGGTTCACTCCTCTCTCCCTTACTTTATAACATATACTGCCACGACATTTACAACCACAACCTTGCAGACAAATCCCAAATCAACCTCTCCGCCTATATCCTACAATACGCCGACGACACCGCCCTCATATCCCAAAATAAAACCCTCAAAAAAACGACGGACGAACTACAAACCCTCACGGACAGAACCCTCATTTGGCTTAACCTATGGTGACTCACTGCAAATCTTTCCAAATGCCAACTACTCATCCCGAATCACAGAATCTCCCCCAATTCTCCACATATCCACCTACACAACATTGACGTAACACCGACTCCACAAATAAATAAAAAAAACAAATAAACTGAAATTCAACATCGACGAAAAAATACGTAAGACCAAAACTATACAACGAAGCAAACATTTCCGCTCCTTGACCCAAGGAAACCAAGGTATCTCCATCTCAACAGCCTCCAAGATTTACAAAGCCATATGCAGACCTATCCTCGCCTACGGACACATAATAATGACTATTACCAACAAAAAAGCCTACAACATGCTGGAAACAGCCGAACGAACAGCATTACGTACTATCTCCAAATTACGGCATCCTAATAACATCCTCCATAACCCCTTCAATGAACTTCTTAAAAATAATTTAATATAATTAAAAAATAATTTAATTAAAACATAATTTAATTTAATTTCATTCTAAAATAAAACAATTTAATTTAAAAATAATTCAATTTCAATTAATAATAATCAATTTAAAAATAATTTAAATTTATTTAAAATTAATTTGATTTTATTTAATTTAAAAATATTTTAATTAAATTTAAAAATAGTTAATTTTTATTTATTCTTAAAATAATTCAATTCAATTTAAAAAAAAAAATATTTAATTAAATTTAAAAATAATTTAATTTCATTAAAAAATATTTCAATTAAATTCAAAAATAATTTAGTTTAATTTAAAAGTAATTTAATTTATTTTAAAATTAATTAAATTTAATTTAAAAATAATTTTATTTAATTTAAAAATAATTCAACATAATTTAAAAATAATTTAATTTAATTTAAAGACAATCTATTCCAAAAATAAGTATATTTAATTTGATCTAAAAATAATTTAATTTAATTTAAAAATAACATAATTTAATTAAATTTAAAAATAATTTAATTTAATTAGAAAATAATTTAATTTTATTAAATTTAAAAACAATTTAATTTAATTAAATTTAAAAATAATTTAATTTAGAATAAATTACGAATAATTTAATTTATTGTAAAAATAATTTAAATTATTTTAAGAATAATTAAATATCATTTAAAAATAATTAATTTAAAAAATATTATAAATTAATATAAAATTAATTTGTTTTTATTGTAATTTAAAAATAAATTTTAAAATAGTTTAATTTTATTTAATTTGTTTTAAAAATAAATAAAAAAAAAAAAAGAAATTTAATTTAAAAATAATTTAATTTATTGTAAAAATAATTTAATTTATAAATAACTTTTTTAAATAACTTAATTTAATCAAAAATATTTTAATTAAATTTTAAAATAATTTAATTTGATTTTAAAATAATTTAAATCAATTTAAAAAACGATTTAATTTAAAAATAATATAATTTAATTTAAAAATAATTTAATTTCAAAATAATTTACTTTTATTTAAAAATAATTTAATTTTATTTATTTTAATATCAATTCAATTTAATTTCAAAATAATTTAAATTAATTTAAAAACAATTTAATTTAAAAATAATTTAATTTAATTTTCAAATGTTTTAATTTAATTTGAAAATAATTTAATTTAAAATAATAAAAAATAAATAATTTAAAAATAATTTAAATTTAAAAAAAAAAATGTAATTAAATTTTAAAATAATTTAATTAAATTAAAAAATAATTTAGTTTAGTGGTTTATTGTTTATTTAAAAATAATTTGAAAATAATTTAATTTAAAAATAATTTAATTTGATATAAAACTAATTTATTTTAAAATTAATTTAATTTTTTAATTTAATTTAAAAATAATTTAATTTAGATTAATTCGAAAATAAGTCAATTTAATTTAAAAATAATCTAATTTAATTTAAAAATAAATTAATTTTATTTAATTTATTTAATAAATAATTAATTTATAAATAATTTAAATTAATTTAAAAATAATTAAATTTCATTTAAAAATAATAAAATTAAATATAATTTAAATTAATTTAAAATTAATTTGATTTTATTTAATTTAAAAATAATTTAATTAAATTTTAAAACAATTTAATTTTAAAATAATTTACTTTAATTTAAATAAAATAAAATAAAATTTTTCTTTTTCTTCGTAGCGCTACAGTTCTATCCGGACCTGGGCCTCCCGTATTTTCTGCATCCAGTCAGGCAACGAGACGCCTTGCTGTTGTTTTCCAATTATGAAATTTTAATATTTGTTTGGCGTCCTCTTCAATGTTGTTTATCCATCTCTGTCTTGGTCGTCCGCTTGCCCATTATATACTTTCTTTGGTATTCGATTCTCACCCATTCTATCCAAGTGTTCTGCCCATTTTTATCTTTGTAATTTTATATTTATATTTCTGTTTTAATTCGAAATTATATCGGATTCTCCATTCCCCATTCTCTACTACTGATTTAATTAAAAAATAATACTCCTATAATTTATTTAAATTTAAAAATAATTTAATATGAAAATAATTTAATTTAAATAAATTTAAAAACAATTTAATTTAATTAAATTTAAAAATAATTTTATTTAGAATAATAATTTAAAAATAAGTTAATTTAGTCTAAAAATATATTAATTTAATTTAAAAATAATTTAATTAAATTTAAAAATAATATAATTTAATTAAATTTAAAAATAATTTAATTTAATTTAAAAATAATTTAATTTAATTTAAAAAACATTCAATTTATTTTAAAAATATTTTAATTAATTTAAAAATAATTTAATTCAATTTAAAAATAATTTAATTTAATTTAAAAATAATTTTATTTTTAAAAATATTTTAATTTTATTTAATTTAAAAATAATTCTATTTATTTTAGAAATAATTTAATTTATTTAAAAATAATTTTATTTTATTTAAGTTAAAAAAAAAAAAATTTTTTAATATTTTAATTTATTTATAAAATATTTTAATTTAATTAAAAATTAATCTAATTAAAAAAAAATTAATTTATTTAATTCTAAAATAATTCAATTTAATTTAAAAGTTATTTAATTTAATTTAAAAGTAATTGAATTTAATTTAAAAATAATTTAATTTAATTAAAAAAAAAATTATTTTAATTTAAAGATAATTCAATTTATTTTAAAAATAATTTATTCAATTAAATTTAAAAATATTTTAATTTAATTTGAAAAAAAATTATTTTAATTAAAAAAAAATTTAATTTAATTTAAAAATAATTTGTTAATTTAAAAATAATTTAATTCAATTTAAAAATAATTTTATTTAATATAAAAATAATTTAATTTATTTTGAAAATAATCAAATTAAATTAAATTTTAAAATATTTTAATTTAATTTGAAAATAACTTTCTTTTAATTTAAATAGTTTAATTTTATTTAAAAATATTTTAATTTAATATAAAACTAATTTTATTTAAATTTAGAAAGGAACAATTTAATTAAAAAAAAAATCAATTTAATTCAAAAATAATCTAATTTGAAGAAATATAATTTAATTTAATATAATTGAAAAAAATTAAATTTAATTCAAAAATAATTTAAATTAATTTGAAAATAATTTAATTTAATTTCAAAATAATTTAATTTAATTTTAAGATAATTTAATTTTATTTAATTTAAAAATAATTCAATTTATTTTAAAATAATTAAATTTAATTTGAAAATAATTAAATTTAATTTAAAAACAATTTAAAATAATTTAATTAAATTTAAAAATAATTTAATTTTATTTCATTTATAAATAATTCAATTTAATTTAAAAATAATTCAATTTAATTTAAAAATAATTAAATTTAATTCAAAAATAATATAAATTAATTTAAAAAGAAATAATTTAATTTAATAATAATTAAATTTAATTTAAAAATAATCTAATTAAAATAATATAATTTAAAAATAATTTATAATTAAAAAAAAGTAATTTAATTTAATTTAAAAATAATTTATTTTACTTTAAAAATAATATAATTTGAAAAAAATTTAATTAAATTTAAAAATAATTTAATTTAGAATAATTTAAAAATAATTTAATTTAATCGAAAAATAATTTAATTCAATTTAAAAATAATTTAATTTAAAAATAATTTAATTTATTGTAAAAATTATTTAATTTAATTTAAAAATATTTTTTTTAAATAAAAATTTAATTTAATTAAAAATAATTTAATTTAATTTTAGAATAATTTTTTTTTTAATAATTTAATTTAATTAAAAATAATGTAATTTATTTTAAAAATATTTAATTTAATATAAATAAATTTAATGTAAAAATTATTTAATGAAATTTAAAAATTAATTAAAAATAATTAAATTTAATTTAAAAATAATTAAATTTTATATAATTTATTTTAAAAATAATCTAATTTAAAAATAATTTAATTTAAAAATAATTTAATTTAAAAATAATTTAATTTAATTTAAAAATAATTAATTTAAAAATAGTTTAAATTAATTTAAAAATAATTTTGTTTTATTTAATTTAAAAATAATTTTATTTTATTTAATTTAAAAATAATTCTATTTTATTTAAATTATTTTAAAAATAATATATTTGAATTAAAAAAAAGTAATTTAAAAATAATTTAATTTAATTTAAAAATAACCTATTTTAAGTTAATTTGATTTAAAAATAATTTAAATTAATTCAAAAATAATTAATTCTAATTTAAAAATAATTTAAATATAAAAATTTAAATTTATTTTTAATTTAAAATAAATTTTATTTTATTTAAA
Organism: Phosphuga atrata; assembly: GCA_944588485.1. Classification (NCBI taxonomy): domain Eukaryota; kingdom Metazoa; phylum Arthropoda; class Insecta; order Coleoptera; family Silphidae; genus Phosphuga; species Phosphuga atrata. Next base: position 31,075,175 of record OX155894.1, read on the forward strand.
AAAAATATAATTTTATTTAATTTAAAAATAATTCAATATCATTTAAAAATAATTTTATTGAATTTAAAAACAATTTATTTTAAGAATAATTTTATTTAGTTTGATTTAATTTAAAATAAAAAATAAATTTAATATATAAATAATTTAATATAATTAAAAAATAATTTTCTATACATCAAAAACAAGAAAATCAGTCTTTAAATAAATTTATTTGAACAATGTTACTAACTGTCTGGAATCAAAGTTACTATATATAAATACTATACTTAAATAAAGTGATATTAGAAATGAAAAGCTGCCATTGATAAGAAGAAGTTACTGTGAATTACGATGTGATATTAGTTACTTACTTGTGATGTTAGTAATTATGTCTTACAACACAAAAAAAAACAGCTGTATTGTAAAATTTACTAAAATCTAACTGTAAACTCCATAACCAATAAATTAATCAACTGACACTGATATTGTTCTCCTTGACGATAAACATAACCAACATATATTGTTTTTTTCAAGTTGGTGTTGTGTCAAATGTGACAAATAAGATAACCAAGTTAAAAAAATTCAGCTCTGCGACAGACTTTTTTTTTTCGTCAAAGTTGTATGCCAACACCAGCAATCCTTGCCACATTATCCTATTTTTCATCCAGAGTATAAGCTACACAGAAGAAATTTGAAAGAATTTTGAAGTCCAAGTTTCAAGCTATATTAATTTGAGTGTCTTACCTTGTGTGCTGCTTTGAGTTTGAGGGGCGCGGTCGCCGCCAGATAATATATTTTGCAAGATTCATAAGAGGACTTGATAGAATGATCCCTTCTCTACATATTTATAAAAGTTTATTCTTCCACGTAGTGTGAAACTTATTAAAATATTTTTTTTAACAGATCCAGACATATCAATCATGAATTGCAACCAAATCCGAATACGAAAATTTAAAAATATTCAAAAATTGACAAAATATGTATTAACCCTTCAAGGATTTCAATGAAAATTTTACTAAATGCAGGTGGCCATTATAAAAACCTTCGGTTTAATCACAAAAGTAAACAATATAAAATGCAAAAAAAAATCAATACCCCTGCTCTGAATTTCAATTTTCAATTTACATGGGTTTAAATGGAGAACGTGGTTCACGGTCCTCGCCGGTTACAGATATCATAGAATTACTAATTCTCTAAAAATGTGTGCAATATTATTCCTCCATGTGGTGTGAAACTTACTAAAATAATTTTTAAAATGAATACAGACGTCAATAAAGAATTCCAATATGTTATTGCAGCCGCCGCCAGATAAAATATTTTTCGTAAATGATGTGTTAGATATTGAAGTGTTAGACAGACCGATGTTTTCTCTAGAAACGTGTAGAATTTTATTGTTCCACATGGTGTAGAACCTATTAAAACATTTTTTTAATGAAACCAACCAACCATCAATTTAAATGAGAAACGTGGTCAGAGATTTAGATTTTTCACCCAGGATAAATAAAATACTTGTTAATTTGTTTGTTACAAAAGGTATCTGAGTATCACCCTAGATAGCAAACTCCTATGGAATAGACACGCTGAGGCAGTGGTAGGTAAAGCCAAACGCGCTCTAATGGTGTGCAGGAAAAATCTGGCAGGAAAAACGTGGGGTTGTAACCCAACAATCCTGCGATGGATGTACACCATGATAGTGAGACCTGCGATCTCTTATGGGACAGTTGCGTGGGGAAGTAGAACCAAGCTGGCCTCTATAAGGAAACAGCTTGAGAAGGTTCAATGACTGGCGTGTGTCTGCATCACGAGGGGGATGGTGTCGTGTCCGACAGTAGCAATGGAGCTACTGCCGGATCTGACTCCGCTGCACCTTGTGGTGGAAAGGGCCGCCAGATCGGCGATTGTAAGGTTCAGCAAGGAAGGAATAGGCAGAGGTAAAATAATCGGGAGCAGAGACCGAAACAGCCTCGCTGCCAAGATCCCCTGGCTGGAAGCAGCAAAAGATGAAATGGTATGCAAATACCATTTCGAGAAAAACTACACAGCAATGTGCAGTAGTAAAGCCGATTGGAGCGACGAATCATCAGCATACCACATAGAGCAAAATGCTATCAAGTGGTATACAGATGGTTCGAAGACAAAGCAAGGTACTGGTGCAGGAGTGTTTGGACCTCCTACCAAATACTTCGAATCTATGGGAACATTCCCAAGTATCTTTCAAGCAGAGGTACACGCAATCGAAAGATGTGCACAATTTAACCTCGACAGGAATTATCGCAAAAAACGAATTGCTATCTTGTCAGACAGAAAAGCAGCCATCAAGGCTATTATCAAGGCTAATACACCATCAGATCCAAACTGGTATGGGACTGTGTGGGAAAGCTAAACAAGCTTGGCAAAAACAATAAAGTAACGCAATACTGGGTACCAGAACACACTGGTATAAGCGGAAACGAAGAAGCCGATCACCTAGCAAACAAAGGATGCAGTAGTCCCTTTATAGGTCCGGAACCCTTTTGCGGCATGATTGTGAACACCATCCACAAAAGTTTAGATGAAGAAACAAGAGAACAATGGATGAAAACCTGGAAAGAACTTCCAGGGCTAAGGCAGTCCAAAGTGATGCTAGGATCTTTTAACCAGAAAAGAACAAAAGCTTGCCTGAAATTAAGCAGGAACAAGCTTAGAATTCTGACAGGAGTCCTGACGGGACACTGCAGACTTATGAAACATCTCAATTCCCTAAGCCTAGAGAATGATGACGGATGCAGATTCTGTGGTTCAGCAGAGGAAACCCCCATACATCTGCTCAAAGACTGCGGAGCACTACTCCGCAAGAGACGGACGTACCTCGGGGCTCACTGCTTGAACACAGAGGTGTTGCTGGCCTTGAATCCCACCCAGATCTAGAAATTCCTAAAGGAATCGGGATTAGAGGAGGCGCTCTAAATGGGTAAGTACACCAACGCTCGGACAAGGAGGGTGGGGTACAATAGATCTATAAAGGTCACAGTACAAGTCGTCACTACCATATCTACAATCTATAATCTTCTTAAAAAAAAAAAGTATATTACCAAACTAAATACATTTAAAACTCGGAATAGTAAAACAGTTAATAACCACAAATATTTTGGCACATAATTCCACTAATATCACATGTTCCAAAATGATTTTCACTGATTTAAAGAACAAATTTTCTGTGCGAAACTTGCTTGGGGTCTCTTCTCGGTCAGAATTATTCGAAAAGAATGAGTTTTGTCCGTAAACCAATTTTTCAGCGGTCGCAGTAGATTTCAACTGACTGACGTTTGGGTTGACGTTTGTGTTTGCGTCCCGCCAGTAGCGCCGATGTGTTATCTTGGTGAATTCTTGGTTCAGAAAATGCAGAAAAAAAAATCGAAAATTCGAATCATATTGCGACGGGACTTGCAGGTGAAAGTGCGTTAATGTGTTACCACCGATTTGGTGTTCTTCGTTGCAGCAAATGTCGTGGTAAGAAAATTCCCATTTTGACGTACCCGAAATTTGAGGAATTTTGGAAAATTCTTATTCATCGAACCGCAGCCGACGAAGAAACCAAATTTTCTACCCTTGCAGAAAAGAGTTGAAATTTGCGAATTGCCGCAGTAAAAGTTGTTAAAGATGAAAGACGGATGAAATATGACGCACGAAAAATGGACGACGATTCGCAGGGCTCTGGGGAGCGAACCGTGCAAGCGAAACGTGCAAACTTAGTTTCAGAATGTCGGCAATTTCTGGCGGAAGGACAGCGTTCAAAAATTTCTGAAAAATTCGCATGCACCTATCAGCTAGAACACGAAATTCGAATTTCGTTTTTTTGCTAATAAATAACTTTGCCAGGTGCGAACTTTTTGCAACTTTTAATAGGCTATGGCCCGGTCCAGTCTGATCTCGATCTGCCACTGTAGGGCAGGAAGTTGTGCCATTTGTACTCTTGTAGATCTCAATTGCGGATTGACATCCTACCGGTTTCCTACTATCGGCCGTGGCGACCTCGTGGTTTCTGAGAATCGGCAAATCGGCACATCGTACGCAAGATACCGTCGACCTTCATTGAACGGTGTAGAATAAATTGCAAAATTCCACCCACTTACGGTTCGGCAGAATATAACGTCCGGTTTTGCAAAAACATCTACCGCACGGCCATTTTATCAAAATATCGCACGGCCTCTTCGAAGCCCTAGAGAGGAAGAACCTACGAAACCGAACCCGCAAATGGTAAGGCGGTCATCCATTCCAGCTTTGTCCTCGAACATGCGTGCTCAAGTTTCCATGTTTTTCTCGGTTGATTGACAGTCGACAGCTGTCAAATGTCAAATTTGACGTATGTCTGCTTAGAAAACGTCACGCCGTGATCCGGAGCGGTCAAACATTCGAGCGCTATCCTCGAACATGCGTGCTTAACTTTCTAAGTTTTTCTCGGTTGATTGACAGACGACACTTAAAAAAAAAAGAAGTCAATGCACATCACGTATTTCATCAACGACGTGGCAGTTACCTGAGATAAGATTTATTTTTCCTTCTTTTTTTTTCTCCCGCGGTAAAATTAATTTTTTTAAATTAATTATTTTATTTTTTTTAAATTATTTACTTTTATTTGTATTGTTACTTCTTTTTAACAACTATCGAGTCTGTCTGTCCAGTGTCGACGACTGTCAAAACTTATTTAGCACTGACAGTTGACACCTGTCAAATTTGACGTATGTCTGCTTAGAACACGTCACGCCGTGATCCGGAGCGGTCAAACTTTCGAGCGCTATCCTCGAACATGCGTGCTTAACTTTCTAAGTGTTTCTCGGTTGATTGACAGTCGATAAAAAAAAAGTCAATGCACAACGGGTATTTCATCAACGACGTAGCAGTTACCTGAGATAAGATTTATTTTTCCATCTTTCCATTTTTTTTCTCCCCCGGTATAATTATTTTTTTTTAATTTATTATTTTTTTTTTAAATTATTTACTTTTTTTTTGTTTTGTTACTTTTTTTTAACAACTACCGAATCTGTCTGTCCAGTGTCGACGATTGTCAAAGCTTGTTTTGAACTGACAGTTGACACCTGTCAAATGTCAAATTTGACGTATGTCTGCTTAGAAATCGTCACGCCGTGATCCGAAGCGGTCATCCATTCCAGCTTTGTCCTCGAACATACGTGTTCAAGTTTCCATGTTTTTCACGGTTGTTTGACAGTTGACAGCTGTCAAATATCAAATTTGACGTATGTCTGCTGAGAAAACGTCACGCCGTGATCCGGAGCGGTCAAACATTCGAGCGCTATCCTCGAACATGCGTGCTTAACTTTCTACGTTTTTCTCGGTTGATTGACAGTCGACACTTAAAAAAAAAAGTCAATGCCCAACGGGTATTTCATCAACGACGTGGCAGTTACCTAAGATAAGATTTATTTTTCCATCTTTCCATTTTTTTTTCTCCCCCGGTATAATTAATTTTTTTAAATTTATTTATTTTATTTTTTTTTAATTATTTAACTTTTTTTGTTTTGTTACTTTTTTTAAACAACTACCGAGTCTGTCTGTCCAGTGTCGACGTTTGTCAAAACTTGTTTTGCACTGACAGTTGACACCTGTCAAATGTCAAATTTGACGTATGTCTGCTTAGAAATCGTCACGCCGTGATCCGAAGCGGTCATCCATTCCAGCTTTGTCCTCGAACATGCGTGCTCCAGTTTCCATGTTTTTCTCGGTTGATTGACAGTCGACACTTAAAAAAAAAGTCAATGCACAACGGGTATTTCATCATCGACGTAGCAGCTACCTGAGATAAGATTTATTTTTCGATCTTTCCATTTTTTTTCTCCCCCGGTATAATTAATTTTTTTTAATTTTTTTTTTTTTTAATTATTTACTTTTTTTTGTTTTGTTACTTTTTTTACTACCGAATCTGTCTGTCCAGTGTCGACGATTGTCAAAACTTGTTTTGCAGTGACAGTTGACACCTGTCAAATGTCAAATTTGACGTATGTCTGCTTAGAAAACGTCACGCCGTGATCCGGAGCGGTCAAACATTCGAGCGCTATCCTCGAACATGCCTGCTTAACTTTCTAAGTTTTTCTCGGTTGATTGACGGACGACACAAAAAAGAAATAAAAAAAAGTCAATGCACATCGGGTATTTCATCAACGACGTGGCAGTTACCTGAGATAAAATTTATTTTTCCATCTTTTTTCTCCCCTGGTATAATTATTTTTTTTTTAATTTTTTTTTTTTTTTTTAATTATTTCCTTTTTTTTTGTTTTGTTACTTTTTTTTAACAACTACAGAATCTGTCTGTCCAGTGTCAACGATTGTCAAATATTGTTTTGCACTGACTGTTGACACCTGTCAATTGTCAAATTTGACGTATGTCTGCTTAGAAATCGTCACGCCGTGATCCGAAGCGTTCATCCATTCCTGCTTTGTCCTCGAACATGCGTGCTCAAGTTTCCATGGTTTTCTCGGTTGTTTGACAATGGACAGCTGTAAAATGTCAAATTTGACCTATGTCAGCTTAGAAAACGTCACGCCGTGATCCGGAGCGGTCAAACATTCGAGCGCTATCCTCGAACATGCGTGCTTAACTTTCTAAGTTTTTTTGGTTGATTGACAGACGACACAAAAAAAAAAGTCAATGCACATCGGGTATTTCATCGGTTCATTCATTGGGTATTTCCATCTTTCCATTTTTTTTTACTTTACTTTTTTTTTGTTTTATTACTTTTTTTTAACAACTACCGAATCTGTCTGTCGAGTGTCGACGATTGTCAAAACTTGTTTTGCACTGACAGTTGACACCTGTCAAATGTCAAATTTGACGTATGTCTGCTTAGAAATGGTCACGCCGTAATCCGAAGCGGTCATCCATTCCAGCTTTGTCCTCGAACATGCGTGCTCAAGTTTCCATGTTTTTCTCGGTTGAATGACAGTAGACACTTAAAAAAAAGTCAATGCACAACGAGTATTTCATCAACGACGTGGCAGTTACCTGAGATATGATTTATTTTTCCTTCTTTCTTTTTTTTCTCCCGCGGTAAAATAAATTTTTTTTAATTAATTTTTTTTTTTTTTTTAATTATTTACTTTTTTTTTGTTTTGTTACTTTTTGTAACAACTACCCAATCTGTCTGCCCAGTTTCGACGATTGTCAAAACTTGTTTTGCACTGACAGTTGACACCCGTCAAATGTCAAATTTGACAATGTCTGTTCAGAAATCGTCACGCCGTGATCCGAAGCGGTCATCCATTCCAGCTTTGTCATCGAACATGCGTGCTCAAGTTTTGACAGCTGTCAAATGTCAAATTTGACGTATGTCTTCCCAGAAATCGTCACGCCGTGATCCGAAGCGGTCATCCATTCCAGCTTTGTCCTCGAACATGCGTGGACAAGTCAATGCACAACGGATATTTCATCAACGCCTTGGCAGATACCTGAGATAAGATTTATTTTTCCATCTTTTCTTTTTTTTTCTCCCCCGGTATAAATAATTTTTTTTAATTTAATATTTTATTTTTTTTTTAATTATTTACATTTTTTTGATTTGTTACTTTTTTTAACAACTATCTAATCTGTCTGCCAGTGTCGACGACTGTCAAAACTTGTTTTGCACTGACAGTTGACACCTGTTCAGCGGTCGGCTCGCAATAGAACGTCAAAGGAGATCGTTTTTTTCGATATTTTTTTTTCAGTTTCTCGCACTTATCTACAGACCAAATACGACCAAATTTACAGCGAAGACTCGAAAATTCGAGATGTCAGTTTTGTGCGGAAAAATCGGCCCTCCCGGCAGCACCACTCGCATCGCGATCGGTCCAAATACGGCCGCTCGGCGACCGAGAAACGGAAATTTCGTTTTCGCACCGCACCCCCGCCGCCTTCGGCGGGACCACAATCTCAAATGTTGTCAATTGTCTGGAGTTTTTTAAACATTTTACTCTTACTTCACTACATTTTGAAAATCTCTCAAAAAGTCCGTTTTCATTCTCCAAACCAGATTTGACACGTTTCTCCCGCCCCCTCCTAGAAAGGCGTGCAAAGCTATTTTGGTATATGTAATTATTTTTTTCTATTTTTCGTCTGTAATGGACTCATTACAGCACTCATATGCGTGCGGTAATGGCTCGCCGAGTGCTGTAATTTTTTTAGTTAGTTAATTTATTCAAAGCTGGCACAGAAATTCAGAGCTGTGTCAGTGATGTCAAATTTTCGGCGAGATAGTTTTGAGGTTATGCGATGTATGGAATCATAATAAAAATTTGCTCGTTGAAATTATGTATTTTTTGAATGGTATAAAGTTTATATGGAGAGAAATTTATAGTGAAAAATCAAAAAGTTAACTTTAGATTGGTGTTAGTGTTATAAATTGTGTTAAAAACAAAGTGAATTTGGTTTCAAGAAAATAATCGTTCGAAACGTCAAATTATTTTAGTGTCAAATTTTCTTTTTCTTTTTTTATGGGACTTAAAAAAAAAGTAATATAGTAATATATGAATATTATGTAATAGACCGAATGTGCGCCGGTAAGTAGGGAAAGATAGTTCCTTCTAGATCCGCCTCCGACCTTGACCTTGACCTTGGAACTTCCGGTTTCGACTTCCGGTTTCCGGTTTCGACTTCCGGTTTCCGGTTTCGACTTCCGGTTTCCACTTCCGGTTTCCGGTTTCGACTTCCGGTTTCGACTTCCGGTTTCCGGTTTCGACTTCCGGTTTCAGGTTTCGACTTCCGGTTTCGACTTCCTGTTTCCTGTTTCGATTTCCGGTTTCCGGTTTCGACTTCCGGCCGCCATTTTCGGAACATCCAGATGCGCGGGAAAATTCAAATAATAGACGCGAGGCGGGGAAATTCAAAATTAGATCCTGTTGAGACAAATGTGTGAAGTTGGTTGCATACATCAACGGGACTAAATACAATGCACATCGGGTATTTCATCGGTTCATTCATTGGGTATTTCCATCTTTCCATTTTTTTTTACTTTACTTTTTTTTTGTTTTATTACTTTTTTTTAACAACTACCGAATCTGTCTGTCGAGTGTCGACGATTGTCAAAACTTGTTTTGCACTGACAGTTGACACCTGTCAAATGTCAAATTTGACGTATGTCTGCTTAGAAATGGTCACGCCGTAATCCGAAGCGGTCATCCATTCCAGCTTTGTCCTCGAACATGCGTGCTCAAGTTTCCATGTTTTTCTCGGTTGAATGACAGTAGACACTTAAAAAAAAGTCAATGCACAACGAGTATTTCATCAACGACGTGGCAGTTACCTGAGATATGATTTATTTTTCCTTCTTTCTTTTTTTTCTCCCGCGGTAAAATAAATTTTTTTTAATTAATTTTTTTTTTTTTTTAATTATTTACTTTTTTTTTGTTTTGTTACTTTTTGTAACAACTACCCAATCTGTCTGCCCAGTTTCGACGATTGTCAAAACTTGTTTTGCACTGACAGTTGACACCCGTCAAATGTCAAATTTGACAATGTCTGTTCAGAAATCGTCACGCCGTGATCCGAAGCGGTCATCCATTCCAGCTTTGTCATCGAACATGCGTGCTCAAGTTTTGACAGCTGTCAAATGTCAAATTTGACGTATGTCTTCCCAGAAATCGTCACGCCGTGATCCGAAGCGGTCATCCATTCCAGCTTTGTCCTCGAACATGCGTGGACAAGTCAATGCACAACGGATATTTCATCAACGCCTTGGCAGATACCTGAGATAAGATTTATTTTTCCATCTTTTCTTTTTTTTTCTCCCCCGGTATAAATAATTTTTTTTAATTTAATATTTTATTTTTTTTTAATTATTTACATTTTTTTGATTTGTTACTTTTTTTAACAACTATCTAATCTGTCTGCCAGTGTCGACGACTGTCAAAACTTGTTTTGCACTGACAGTTGACACCTGTTCAGCGGTCGGCTCGCAATAGAACGTCAAAGGAGATCGTTTTTTTCGATATTTTTTTTTCAGTTTCTCGCACTTATCTACAGACCAAATACGACCAAATTTACAGCGAAGACTCGAAAATTCGAGATGTCAGTTTTGTGCGGAAAAATCGGCCCTCCCGGCAGCACCACTCGCATCGCGATCGGTCCAAATACGGCCGCTCGGCGACCGAGAAACGGAAATTTCGTTTTCGCACCGCACCCCCGCCGCCTTCGGCGGGACCACAATCTCAAATGTTGTCAATTGTCTGGAGTTTTTTAAACATTTTACTCTTACTTCACTACATTTTGAAAATCTCTCAAAAAGTCCGTTTTCATTCTCCAAACCAGATTTGACACGTTTCTCCCGCCCCCTCCTAGAAAGGCGTGCAAAGCTATTTTGGTATATGTAATTATTTTTTTCTATTTTTCGTCTGTAATGGACTCATTACAGCACTCATATGCGTGCGGTAATGGCTCGCCGAGTGCTGTAATTTTTTTAGTTAGTTAATTTATTCAAAGCTGGCACAGAAATTCAGAGCTGTGTCAGTGATGTCAAATTTTCGGCGAGATAGTTTTGAGGTTATGCGATGTATGGAATCATAATAAAAATTTGCTCGTTGAAATTATGTATTTTTTGAATGGTATAAAGTTTATATGGAGAGAAATTTATAGTGAAAAATCAAAAAGTTAACTTTAGATTGGTGTTAGTGTTATAAATTGTGTTAAAAACAAAGTGAATTTGGTTTCAAGAAAATAATCGTTCGAAACGTCAAATTATTTTAGTGTCAAATTTTCTTTTTCTTTTTTTATGGGACTTAAAAAAAAAGTAATATAGTAATATATGAATATTATGTAATAGACCGAATGTGCGCCGGTAAGTAGGGAAAGATAGTTCCTTCTAGATCCGCCTCCGACCTTGACCTTGACCTTGGAACTTCCGGTTTCGACTTCCGGTTTCCGGTTTCGACTTCCGGTTTCCGGTTTCGACTTCCGGTTTCCACTTCCGGTTTCCGGTTTCGACTTCCGGTTTCGACTTCCGGTTTCCGGTTTCGACTTCCGGTTTCAGGTTTCGACTTCCGGTTTCGACTTCCTGTTTCCTGTTTCGATTTCCGGTTTCCGGTTTCGACTTCCGGCCGCCATTTTCGGAACATCCAGATGCGCGGGAAAATTCAAATAATAGACGCGAGGCGGGGAAATTCAAAATTAGATCCTGTTGAGACAAATGTGTGAAGTTGGTTGCATACATCAACGGGACTAAATACATGAGACTAGACAGACGAGGCTAGAGCCATGGGACTAAATATATGAGATTAGATAGACGAGGCTAGATACATGAGACTAGATACATGAAACTAGATACATGGAGCCAGACAGATAAAGCTTAATACATGAGACTAGACAGACGGGACTAGATACATGAGGCTAGACTAGACGGACTAGACTAAACCATTTTAAACCATTTGATGAGAAAAATGAAATCTGGTGTCAGAACGGCTCTAGCATGTGCCTTAAGCGAGATACCGCCCGACCGCCTACCCCACAGTTGATGACGTCATCCGCCGCGCCAGATATTGCTAAACTAATTACCTCGATGCTGAGTGGCTGATTAACGAATAAATAATTACAGTTGACCTTTTCCCTCAATTTATATGTAATGGACAAGACTTTGCAGACAAGACTAGACAGACAAGACTAGACGAGACTAGTTAGATGAAGCTAGACAGATGGGGGCTAAATACATGAGATTAGACAGACCAAGCTAAATACATGAAACTAGATTAGACTGAACTAAAATATATAATGGATTGTTTAATTTAAATAAAATATATTTTCGATTGTTTTTCTTATAATTGTTAATAATGTTTATATTATTACTTTCATTTTGTTATCTACGTTTTATTTTGATTTACGGCTTGTTGATTAGACGCAACCGGATGTTTGTCAGTCATAACACCAGGCAAGAATAGAGGGACTAGACTAGACAGACTAGATTAGACAGACAGACAAGCGGAGAAAATTCAAAATGAGTTGCGGATGGGTAGCGGACAATCCAGTATGCATGCATAATTGATTGCAAACATATTACGGATTGATTCAAATGAGATTATGGGTTTTAGGCCGGACAAGATCGGACAATACCGAACAAGGTCGAACAAGAACGTACAAGACTATACAGACCTTATATTTATCCGAATAATTTCCTATGAGTAAGCGAAATTTCTTATACTTTTCTGTGAACCAGATCGTATTAATGTTTTTCATTTATATCAATACCAAAGAGTTCAATTCTGGCATCCACTTTTCATCTACTTGCATCCACTTTTCATTTGCTTGCATCCACTTTTCATCTACTTGCATCCACTTTTCATCACGCCAAACAGGGTGTGAGGTCTATGTGACCCCACGCTAAACTCCACTTTCCGTCCACCCCATCCACTTTCCGTCCCTTTTTCATACTTTCAGCTTAAATCGCATTGGATTAGTTGGGTTAGCATTGGGTTAGGTCAGCATTAGGTTAGGTTACGGGAGGTTGGCAATGAAGTGCGCTTCATTCCTAATATCCCGTAACCTAACCTAATGCTAACCTAACCCAATGCTAACCCAACTAATCCAATGCGATTAAAGCTGAAAAAATGAAAAAGGGACGGAAAGTGGATGGGGTGGACGGAAAGTGGACGGAGTTTAGCGTGGGGTCACATAGACCTCACACCCTGTTTGGCGTGATGAAAAGTGGATGCAAGTAGATGAAAAGTGGATGCAAGTAATGGAATATATTGTTTCTTTTTCAGTTTACGTAATCAGTTTAGTATTTGAAGCTTTTAAATGTATGAGAATGAAATAATATCTAATAATTTTTATTACAACTTCCACGATAGAAAATGTTTATGTAACCACACGTCTAGATAGGACCGAACGTCTAGCACTGATAACAATCCTGTCTCAACCTGTCTCAACCTGTCTGAACCGGAACTACTACATCGACCGGATGTTTGGTAGCAATAACAACTTCCTGTTATTGTTAAGTTTGTTTGTGGTTAATTTAATAAACACGATAAACATGTTTTTGATTTATCGGTTAGATGCAACTAGTCGTCTAGCGCTGATAACAATTTCTCGTCTCAACTTGTCTGGATCACGTGATACATACGAAGCATTTTGATTGGCTCATTCAAAATCAGTTTGGGTATAAATAGGAGACAAAATACAAATAATGAATTAGTTATATCAACACAATGTCAGTATCAACAGCACCCATGTCAGATTCGGGCGTGAGTTCACCTACTTTCTTAGATGACTTACTACAAGATTTCAATGAAGAAATTAAAAGTGAATGTCGGCTCATAAACGAAGTTAGCTACCCAATATCCAAGACATTATCAGCTTCAACTGGATTCAGCGCGGTTAGAGGTTATTACCCCTGTGTTCGTATATTCAACTCCCAAAGAAGTTCTACATTAATTCCAATCGAATGGTTCGCATTAAAAATTGAATGGCATAAGGTGAATACATTCTTTTCAACATCAGCGATTAAACCTCAAAGAGGAGTTAAAAGGAAGTGCCCCAACTGCAGCCCTTTAGTAGAAAATGAAAAGTCGGAAATATCATATACCGAAATAGTACCCGCTTGCGATAGCTTCACCATAACTTTTCACCCATCAGCTAAACGGAATAGAAGCAGATATATCACATTACAAAGCAGAGGGGTTCAATTCGATCTAGATCAAAAGGCAGTATGCAAGTTAGATGGGTTATTTAAATTAATTGATTATCGTTTGGAACGTTTGAAAACATTAAACTTTGCCGATTATTACAACGAGTGGCTGCTGCATTTTATAAACCTACCAAAAGATTGTGACATCGCATCAACGCTTGAAAACCTGCTACAAACATCTTCAGCTAGCCAGCAGTTTGAAAGCGTAGAATATATGTATGAGATATTGGCGTACAACAAATGTAAATTATTTAAAGATATAGAATCAATCCAACAGTGTAATGGTTAAGATCACCGACGATGCAGTAGAACGGTTAGTACAAAGTAGAGCACGATTGGAACAACACATTAAAAAAATTCAACGATTAAAATTAGCAATTAAAAGATATCAAGATGTTAAAAAGTGCTATCAACTTTTTTCTAGACTGTGTATCAATGAATAGGTGTTGTGCTTGCTATAATCAGTATAAATTACATTTAATGACACATATAAGACCAAGGGAACTACAGTCGATGTAGGATACGCTTCCATTGCATTTTCAAGAAGATGAAGATATAGCCGCCTGCCTACCATGTTTCAAACATTACAATCTACCAACTGATGTAGATCATATTGATGGACCCCCACCACCCCGATATAAATGTTATAAATGTATTGATGAAAAAAGATTTTGTAATCTACAATGATTTTTTACTAATTATAATAAAATCATAATTTAACAATGTATATCGTTTTTCTTAACCATTTTATTCAGTTTCAGGATTACGGGTAAAAATAAAACCAAGTTATTAGTAGAATAAAAATACATATTTATTAACATTCATAAGCAGAATAATCACTATTTTACAATAAAAGTACATATTTTTTAAAGTACATTAGTTTCATCAATCCAGCTATTCTGCGAATCATCGAACCCAAGCCATTTCACATACACCTTCGACCCTTTTCGGTAGTATTTCCCTTTTAAGTAGACATCATGATGTCTAGCCTTCTGCAGCTCATACTCGTAGAATGCCCCTTGGATTGGTCTACCCTGAATATCCTCCAATAAATATGTAACAGGGTTAGAAATTTTATCTTTTAGAATTTTAAACAGCTCCGTCGACCAATTAGGAGTATATCCTTTAGCAAATACAGTCTTTTGTTTGCTAATACGTACAAAATCACCCACTCGAAATCGCCCTCTGCCGGCAATTTTGATATGTGAATAAACTCTTTCGAGTATTTGCTTCTCTTTATTTAAATTTACATCTTTAGGTTTCATACCAATCGTAGAGTGATTTGTTGCATTGTAATCTCTAGTTATCTCATCCAATATAGAGTACCAATCATATTTTCCATTTAGACTGAATGCTCGATATAATTTCTCTTTTAAAGTGCGAATAACCCGTTCAGCCATACATGCTTTCATGATGGTATACGTTGAGTAATGATTAACATGTTTCTTTTTCATTAACACATTAAATTGTCGATTATAAAACTCTTTACCTTGATCTGTTTGTAGATTGCGCGGTGTACGATTACTCTCTTGGAAAATTTTCTTGAATGCATCTGTTAAACTTACTGCAGATTTATCCTTTAACGGAACAGTCCACAGAAATTTTGAGAAACAATCAATCACCACCAAAATAAATTTATAACCTCTATTTTCATGAGCATAAGGACCGAATTCAGCTAAATCTGCCTGCCATAAATCATCTATACCTTTTAATATAACTCTACGTCTATTAAATTTTTTTCTAGCAGGTCTATGTAATTCATTCACCACATCTTGTTTAACGGACTTCGTAGAAAGAGGTTGACGTCGTCTCATGGTATTTAGTCTTTTGCAGCTCATATTCGTAGACGCCTCTTAGATTAGTCTAATCATCTCCCATATACCCATTTAAAATATCTTCCAAGGAATATATCGAACTTTTATCAGCACGACTAATCGACCCACTTGCACTAGGAATGACTGGAGGGTTAACACTTGGGATGTGTAAGTGCTTCTTTAAAAACCCAATCTCATTGTTGATTAATTTTAGCTGAATCTCAATATCTGTTTTAAACGTATTATAGCTATCTTGAAAATTATTAAATTGCTGTTTAATAACACCAAAAGAAGTATCAACAAAATCTTTAGTAGCGGCGTCTGACTTATCCTGAGGTTCACTTATGTTGCAAATTCTTTTATTCTCAACATTAAAATCACCGGTACGGGTAAAAAGAAATCCTGGTTCAGAAGGGCCCCGTGTTTGACCGCTTTTACGATTTGAATGACGTCCGAACTTATCGATGCTCATCATTGATGTGAGCTATGAATACAGAATTCATTCTATTATATTCGCTTCTCGTAATTCCTCCTCGATAGCCACAATTTCATTCTGATGAGAAGTATTTCCAGCCTTCTTAGAAGCATGTAAAAGACATAAACGATCTATTAACTCTTCAAGACTATCCCAATATCGATATTGCACTCTTGCTATATTATTAGGAATATGTAAAGATGAATCGAATAGACCTCTTCCGGATGATGAGGAGGAGTCTGATTCAGCATGTCTGCGAGCAGTGGGTTCTTCAAAAAGCTGTTTAATTATGTTTCTATATTTATGCGTCCTAGTTGTATCTTGAATCTGCGAATTTGGATCATAATTTCTCCGCAGCACGTTAGTTCTCTCCAAAATATCTTTATAATTGCGCTTATCATCATCATTATAACCAACGGGCTTCTTCTTGAAAAGTAATTCATAGAGACCAAGAGTACCAATGTATTTGATTCCTTCTATTTTTAAATCATCTCCGATAACCTCTACATTCGATTTTCCAATGACCCATTTATCAGTTTTCGGATTGAAATGAATACCTAATTGCGTATCAAATTCATCATCTGTATCTTTTATTAGCATCCCCACATATCGTCTCGGTAAAGAACCCATAGTTTCAAGGTCTTCGATCGAGGTTTCACATGTATTTGAACTGTTAAATACATCTTCATCGTCACGGAGTAGATTGTCATATGAAATTTCTTGATTGCATGCTCGCTTAGGTTTTTGTATGAAATTAGTTGCTTTACGTTTAGCTCCAGCTTTAATAACTTCAACATCACTGTCTTGTTCGTTTTTGGATGGAGATAATTTATGAATCTTAGAGGGGTAACCCCCTTGCTTATAACTTCTAAAAACATTCCGTTGTGATGTGTCTATTAAATTCTTCAAAGGTTCGATTAGTGGTTTATAAGTTTTATTTAATAATTCATCTTCTTCAACTCTATTCAGTTTCATAGCTAACAACTTTTTACGAATAGATCTTTGAACATCAATAAGTCTATGTTGAACATTTCTACCCATACCGTATTTTCTACAGCAACTTTCAAACAACTTTCAAACAACTTTCAATCAGCTTTAAACAGCTTTCAATCAGCTTTAAACAGCTTTAAATCAGCTTTAAACAGCTTTCAATCAGCTTCAAACAGCTTTCAATCAGCTTTAAACAGCTTTCAATCAGCTTTAAACAGCTTTCAATCAGTTTTAAACAGCTTTAAACAGCTTTCAATCAGCTTCAAACAGCTTTCAATCAGCTTTAAACAGCTTTCAATCAGCTTTAAACAGCTTTCAATCAGTTTTAAACAGATTTCAATCAGCTTTAAACATCCTCTCACCCCAACAGTCTCGATGTATACTGACTATCATGATCTATTTATCCATTATTATATACTGATCTAAATATTTACGATATCTCCCCTTATCAATGTCACAATCTTTATCCACCGTTATAAACCCATAGGGCTCTGTCCAACATTCTGAACACATTTCCTTGAATTTATCGAAACTCATATCACTGCTTATATGATCGTTGTAAACATGTTTGAGGTTTAAATAATCTTGTTTGAAGAGTATTATAAAATTAGCATTATCACGTATTAGATGTTTAGGGATACGAGTATATGTTTCACACAGATAGAAAGAATCAATATTATTATGTCGCCCCATGCTGAAATATTCTCGTATCACATCCTGCTTATCGCAAGCAACATCATCGAATATGAAAATTGAATTAGGTTTTGCAGCACTGGGTTTCATAATATCTACATTCTCTTTGAATGGGAAATATCCAACACCCTTGAGCGGTTTTAAAACTTTTTCAAGAAACTGATATTTCGGCTGGTATAGTGATTTTGAATAAACATATACGTTTTTAAACTTTACGCCGTTCTCATCAAACTGTAAAATCAACATTACGTTGGATTTACCACAGTTTGATGGACCGCAAATTAAACATCTCAACGTATTCGGAAGCAAAATCCCATGACGTCTCTCTTTTGTTAGTGACATACCTCCACCAACACATGAATCAAGATTCATAATTGGTAGAGATAGTTCCTGCTTAACGACCCGCATGATACTAAAATATACAGCACA
The DNA here is from genome assembly GCA_944588485.1 of Phosphuga atrata. Classification (NCBI taxonomy): domain Eukaryota; kingdom Metazoa; phylum Arthropoda; class Insecta; order Coleoptera; family Silphidae; genus Phosphuga; species Phosphuga atrata. The sequence continues at coordinate 31,093,195 of OX155894.1, forward strand.
CAACAGCTATATATAAACCCAATACATCGTGTAAACATTCATTGCAATATGTACGCTGGAAGAGGCATCATCAATTCACTCATCAACAAGCTCCCGTTCGAGGCACACATACCTGGAGGTTATCAGTATTGTGGTCCAGGTACTAAGTTGGAAAAACGTTTAGCTAGAGGTGACTCTGGTATTAACCCCTTAGACAGTGCGTGCAAAGAACACGATATTGCATATTCACAAAGTAACATTCAGGCGGATCGACATAGAGCAGATAAAGTTCTTCAAAAAGCTGCTTGGAAAAGAGTAAAAGCAAAAGACGCGAGGTTTGGTGAAAAAGCAGCTGCATTATCTGTTGCCTCCATTATGAAAATTAAACGTAAACTCGGAATGGGTATTAATATTAAAACAAAAAAGAAAATTGCGTTAAATAGTGGAGTTGTATCAAAAGCGCGCAAAGCAATGAAAAAGTTTAAGAATCTGGATGATAGAGAGAGTGGTAAAATTGCCCTAGCAGCTGCTAGACTTGCGGCTAAGGAGGCAGGAGGTCGCAGAAAAATTCGGACTCCTCGTATAATCCCCATACCGAAACATGGTGGGATGCTACCGCTGATACCGCTATTTGCAGGGCTAAGTGCGCTTGGTTCGCTAGCAGGTGGCGCTGCAGGAATTGCAAAAGCAGTAAACGCTTCCAAAGATGCTAGAAATAAATTAGCTGAATCAGAGCGGCATAACAAGACAATGGAAGCAATCGCATTACGTGGACGTGGACTATATCTCAAACCATATCGAAAAGGTTTGGGTTTGTATCTAAAGCAGACTCCAAAAAACTACTAAGTAAGCTACCTCGACGCCCGCTCACCGACTCTGACATTCAAAACTATGCTGCACGAGGGCACATTAAGCATTTTCGTGGTGTGTTTATGCGCGACTCTCTCCCATCAGCAAAACCTTTGTGTAACGAATGTGCGGTAATAAATTTAGATTCTGCTAAAGGGTCGGGCACGCATTGGGTTGCATATAAAAAACGAGGAAATTTAGTTACATACTTTGACAGCTTTGGTGACTTGCAACCACCTGTAGAGCTGTTAAAATATTTTCGAGGTAGCGAGATAGTGTATAACCATGATAGATATCAGAAATTTAATACCTACAACTGTGGACATTTATGTCTGCAATTTCTAACGGAATAAAACAGATGGCAGTTTTATAAATCCATCAGTCATGTCTCAGACCTTCACGCTGCAAAGTACTACGAATGTGCTCTCTGTGAATTATTATCCGTCGATAGAATTAGACCCTGACACATTATATTGCTTAGGACTCATCGGATTTCATACATACAATACTATTCCGAATATTGAAGAAGATTGCAATAATCTATTTGAGTACGCAGGCGGAAAGCAAATTAAAATACCAGCTGGCTCGTATGAGATAACAGATATTGAACTCTTTCTGCAAAATCAGCTGGTCGGCGGAACCTACGTTCAGAAGATCAGACGAGATAAGGAGTTGTCGATTAAACCCAACAATAATACGCTAAAGTGTGAAATAAAGAGTAAATACGATATTGATTTCACTGCTAGTCGTTCAATATGGAGATTGTTAGGCTTTTCTGCAAGAAAGTTGGCAGCCGATCAATTACACGAGTCGGATTTACCAGTTGAAATTATAAAAGTGAATAGTATTCGAGTTGAGTGTAATATTGTACAAGGTGTTTACTACAATAACACGCTATCACATACTATATTTGAATTTTCACCTAATGTCGACCCCGGTTTTGCAATAAATATTGAACCACGAAATATTATTTACCTACCAATAAACGCACGAGCCATAGATAACATCACCTTAACAATTCTCGATCAAGACGGCAACCCCGTGAATTTTAGAGGTGAAAAAATACTAGTACGTTTAGAGCTGAAGAGTATTAAGTGAGAGAGAGAGAGAGGGAGAGAGAGAGAGAGAGATGGGGATTAATTTTCACGGAAATCGTATAAAAGCAGCTGTCTCGATCGATTCTACCACTCGACATTTAGATCTCAAAGAGTTCACATCTATATTAAAAAATAAACTATTATCTCTTGGATATAAGTTAAAGCAACAGTATGGATAAAATAAATATATTCTCCAAAGTTCGCTACGAGGAGAGTATTGCAAAGAATGAATTTCACACATACCACCCTCTGGCTCAAAACTATCGAAACAATGATGAGATTCGTATAATGATACAGCACCAAGACATTTACACTTGTCCGAGTGAAAGTTATATTTATGTGAGCGGAACCGTTAAATTCCCAACACTCACCCCACCTACAACTGTACGCAACTTTGAGTTTGTGAAAAATGCATATACGTTTTTATTTGATGAAATTCGCTATGAATTGAATGGAGTTGAAGTAGATAAGAATCGAGATGTAGGAATTACAAGCACGATGAAAGGATTACTCTCCAACACCAAGCGAGATCAACATATACTCGATCTTTGCGGCTGGGCTGAAAATGCTGCAAATGTTACATACTTTGATGAGAACAAAAGGTTCTATGCTCTAATTCCATTGAAATATTTATTGGGTTTTGCCGAGGATTATACAAAAGTATTAATTAATGTGAAGCAGGAATTAATTCTACTGCGAGCTAGAACTGACGTGAACTGCTACAAGGGAGATGCAAATATAACTCTCAATATCGATAGAATTTACTGGCGAATTCCCCATCTTCAACTCAGCGATGAAGCTCGGTTGAATGTATTGGACAAACTCAAAGAAGATAAACCGATATTAATACCATTCCGTAAGTGGGAGCTGCATGAACTACCCGCTTTAAAAAATACCGACAGAGATATCTGGTCTGTGAAAACATCAACAGCTCTGGAGAAGCCTCGATATGTTATAATTGCGCTGCAAGAGGGGCGAAGGGATACCCATGTAAAAGACGCATCCAAATTTGATAATGCATCGCTGCGAAATATAAAAATCCATCTAAACTCGAATTCATATCCGTATGATAACTTAAATCTTAATATGAATAGCGGTGATTATGCACAACTCTATTACATGTATGCCACTTTCCAAAACAGTTACTATGGCGATGGCATAAACGAACCAATATTGAATATGATTCAATTTAGAGATCATGTTCTTTTTGTGTTTGATGTATCTAAACAAAATGAAAGTATTAAATCATCTACTGTTGATTTAAAAATTGAATTAGAAGCTACGCAAGCATTCAAATCAAACACTCGAGCCTATTGCCTTATTTTGTGTGATGCTGTCGTTGAATACACTCCATTGTCAGGGATAGTTCGAAAATTAATTTAAAATTCGTGATGAAGAAAAGTGTATCATTTTTAACAAACTCTGATGGTGTAGATATTGTTGAAATTTTTATTATTAAATCTCAATGTGAATCTAGAAGCGGTATCGAGTGGTTGAGGGAAGCTGTAAATCGAGAACGTTTTCGTAGAAGAATCAATCATTTGGAGAAGTTGCTGGGACCAATACTGAGAAAGAAGCATATCGTCCATATGACTAGACGATTTATAATCGATGTTCAAGGATTCAGTGTGACTGGAAAATTTACACCGAAAGAACTTTCAATCAAATCATTCGATGTAGATAATGTAGATACCTACCTATTCAAACCATCAACACCTTTCAGATCTCTTAACACAGCAGATAAGAAACAAGTTCAATGGTTGGAAAATTACTATCACGGTCTTAAATACAGTGCTGGAAATTTATCGCCAAATCTGTTTCAAAATATTGTCAAGTTTCACATTCGGCATTCAGATAGTTTTAATATTATTTTTGTAAAAGGGTATTCGAAGAAGTTACTATTAGATTCTATTTTCAATTCCTACTTACATTGTAATGAATATAGTGTTTAACAAATTTAGAAGATGATGAATTTTACGATTCCCCCAATTTAATTAAAATGCGGCATACCTGTTTAAACCATATTAACAATTACTCTATATGTGGTGCAAGAAATGTTGAATGTTTATATAAGTATTTAAATGTATTGATGTAAATTTAAATGTATTATTATTAAAATTTAATAAACCCATAAATTCTATGTAGAGTTTTCATTATTTTACAACCTTATCACTATCCTTGAGAAGTAATATTTCTTATCTATTATTCACAGCTGTTCCGACGCGCATATCTTCCTAGAGATTAGTTCATAATAGGAGATTGCGATTGAGAATATTATAATTTATCATTAATTCCCCGTGTTTAGTCTGAAAACGTAGAAAGAGGTTGACATAATGAAAATAGAAATATATTTTATATAGACGTTTATTAAAAGGGAAAAAATATGTTAAACAATTATAAACAACTACAATAAAATATAGATATGATTACAGTTTTGTATAATTAACAACAAAATGAAAGAAAAATATATTAATAAAATATATAATTTAACAGTTTAAACACATCAGTTGATACCTTTAAGATTTATTATTTCTCTCCCACATCAAATCATTCGCTATATATCCATTTAAAATATCTTTCAAGGAATATACCGGGAATGCAAAAACACTATAGAAAATCGGCTCACCTACATCTTCTGGTATATAATAATATTCTGGATAAGCAGTCTTATTTTCTATTAAATAATAAAGCTCATCGTAATCCTCTCTATATTTATATAGTAAACAATTTTTGTTGAGTATAACAGATACATTAATTTATTTTCTCCCCAGCATCCAATATAGTGAATTGGATTGTCACCAGGTTCAAACAATAATTCTGCGTTGTCGGTAAACACTATAGATATATCTATATTTGGAAAAACTGCTTCTTCATGATAATCCACTATATATTTAAACACCTCTTCTGCGTCTTTACTAATATTTTCGTTAGCCTCAACTTTATAGTTATAATTATGGTGTATACCGACTTGTATTTTAACCATCTTAATGTAAACTATTTTAACAACTAACGATGAATTTAGATAACTTAATGTTGACTTGTCACGACGGGGTCTGGTTACAAACTAATTATGAATTTAGAGTTTGGGTTTTATAATTATCAATGCTCCGAACATTCTCGAAACCCGAAACAAAAAACCCGAACATTCTCGAGGTCTGTATTAGTAAAATTATTTCAATATATTTTTAAAATCTTACATCTCTATTCTTCATGTTTTCTCCTTGTCACACATTGAAAATATTCCGCTGTTAAAAATAATGAATTGATAAGACTACGTTTGTTATTTCCTGTGTATCGAGTTATTTTCTTATCAATAATACATTTCTCTATCGTTAAGGTTGAAAACTTAGATAGCATAATGAAAGTAAAAATATAAACATTATTAACAATTATAAGAAAAATATGCATTATTTAAAATTACAAGAATAAATATATAAACATTTATACATTATTAATAGTTACAATACAAAAATATATATTATCTACAATACAAAAATACACATTATGAATTAATTTATTGGGTTGAAGGTGAATAATGAACATTTAAATATACGGAAAATTGACAATTACTTTATGAGATAAGCGTATGGCCAAAGGCTAAAGTACTGCAACCATCTGAGCAGATGAATCTCTTATCGTCATTACTACTTAGCGCGATTTTATTCTGCTGAACTGTGAAGATGGTGTGTTTGTAGCTTCTAAAAATATTCTGTTGCCGATATACAACTTCGCCACTAAACATACATTGTTTATAATCGGCCCCAGTGATATCTTTATCCACTACGCACTTCTTAACTCCTTTAGTCTTTTTGAGCCAATTCGCTTTATCCTCCTCCGTGCAATACGCGTACATTTTCGGTCTCAACGCAATAAATTCATTCATAATCCTACCCCCTAACTCATCCTTCATTAACCCTAAAATGGCTTTATTTTTAGTGGTATATTGAAAACGTTATCAGGTCTAAAATTGCTGGTATCAAATTTTTCAATGTCCTCCTTGATATCCATATAAATATCATCAGTTTCGATTAATAAAATGAGACTATCGGTGTCGCAGTAGCATAGAGCAACTTTTTCACCATACTTGGGTTTCAGAAAATCGTAAAAAAACTCATACATTAATAATTTCGACAAATCCAAAACGGCAAACCCCACATAAATCGGTTTGTTATAGCAAACTTTTAACTTGTTAAACTGGATCGCAACTAAATTTTCCGTAAACGTGGAAACACTTCTCATGTTCGGTTTAGCGAGAAGTGTTTCCGCACCAGGTTTACGACCAATATCATTCCAATGATTAACAAGTTTTACATCCACTCGTTTATTCACATTCTCCATGGTTTTGCCGAATACACTGTTGTTCATTAATTTAAAAAAGTCTTTTTCGAAATCATTTTTAGCTGTCTGTCGTAAAGTAGTGTTTAGGTCGATATATTGTTTTAGCCAATCAGATTGTTTAAATTTTATAATTCTATGAATTTTCGTAATTTTCAGTCCGTGATTTATTGCCTGCTTTAAAGTTCTGTAGTGAGTAATATATTTTTCTTTGTTGTTTAAATTTGGAATAAGTTTTCTGTTATTAAATTTTGAATTTGGTGGAATCATGCTTTCAACGAGGAATGGTAAATCATTATGTGAGGCCTGTAGCGATTCAGGATACTCGATGTCTGCTTCGATAAAATAGCCAATAGGTGAATCATCACTCATTTTCGCACGTCAAAGTTTAAAATTTCAGTCTCCGTCAACCATTTAAACTCACCGTAAGGCATTAGTTGAGAAAGTGCCCAGCCATACAAATTATTCGCATCCCAGTACGCTAAATATGTACTGGGATGGTTCGAATTATACTCAGACAAGTATTTATTATTCGCCTTAGCGTATCTCAGCGAGGCTTGGCAAATACCCCCTCTAATGCATTTGGAGACGAAATGGTGCATGTCTATGTCCGTGAAAAGTTCCAAATTTATGTCAGTCATTTTCAGCATTGCATCCCAGCTCAGTCCGGGGGCCGTATAATAATGGGCCGGATCAAGCTGATATGTCGTGATGCATACGTTTCTAAATTGTTCGAAAATATCTGTCAATAGCAATACGTCAGTCTTTAAATATAGGTCAGAGTAATCTTTTAAATTTCGACAGTTGAATGTAGTCCAAACAGTCTGAGCAAAATTATATTCTTTGTCGGTTATGACATAGTTATTTAATGAATCGTTAAAGCAGTCCTTGTGCGGTAAAGATGTTTCAGTCAGCCTATGGAATGAGTCCATGTGTTTATATGGGAAAACACCTTTCTGCCTTAATAATACAAAATGTTGTACATTGTTGGGGAAAAATTTTCGAACCTCTATGCATTGATCATCGCTCAAATTTTTCGCTAGTTTCCCCAGAGAACTAGCCATAAATCTTAATGAGTCTATAAATCTCAATTTCAAATACATTTTATTTTCTACCCCTTTTCTATCTACATATTCCCCGACCGGTAGATTTTTGGTGATAAATATATATTTTTCCTTATTTTGTGGAATAATGTCAATATTCTCCTCGTCGGAGCCAAATTCTTTAATAAACAAATGAACATCATAATTTGACATGTTATGGAAAAATACAGGAATCATTTTAGGAATTTTATAATTCAAATTACAGTTTGAGTGGGCGGCTCCCCGAAATTTGCCTGTTAAATGATCGTGATCGGCGACTTTGTCAGTTACTTGTAATAATTTATTACATATATGACAAGAAGTGGCCGTATCGTATGTATTTTGCTCAAGTGCAGTTAATTTAACCATCGGAAGTACAACGCTTAAATGTTTCCTGTATAATTCCTTAACATCTGCATAGAGGTTCTCGCAAAACAATTTTGGACAATCTTCTCCGGTATAAGTGAAAAATTTACTTAATGAATCATCGAATGAACATTTTATATTATAGGCGAAACTGTACGGTACGTGAATATGTGTTTGATTTGTATAGCTATTGTCAGGGTTCGGTAAACATGTATCAATTGGCTTTAATAATGATTCAAAATCTGCGTATACAGCAAAGGGTATACGCATTTTTCTATCGAAATTTTGAAATTTTAATACATTCCCCGGCATCATATTACCTCTCTTATCTTTTATAAGGTCTTCTGTCGGCATAATAGTGTATATCTTGTTACAGTCATTCGTTCTATATTGTTTAAAAGTCGTTTCTGTTGAGAAGAAGGTTAAACAGCTATCACATAAATATTTCTTCTCACAATGTGATGAAATCTGACTTCTTACGAGTCGTGAAATATCTTTAATATATACATAATGGCCCTTAACCCCTTCCTCTAAATATAATAAATTTACATGTCTTTCCCTAGTTTCATTAGTATGATAAATTGGTCCTACTACGTCATGTTGTTTAGATTTGAAATTAAATTCCAAACCGTAAACGTTAATGCTAATATTGTTCGTCTGTTCGAATTTAGAAATGTCTTTAATTTTAAGCGGAAACTCTAGTCTGTCGTATTTTAAAATCGAAGAAAAGTGAGGATATGATGCCGGGAGATCAGAACTAACATTCGTGGGGTGTAACGCGGATATAATACTCCATAAAAAGCAAAACTCGTCTTCATTCTTAATATTGATGCATGCTTTCCGGTCCCTAATTTCTTTCGGTAATTCAATAAATGATGACCCACGTATTGGTTTAAATTTATTGATATTAATTTCTAAATGGGAAATCTCCCTTAATGACCAACCCGAATCTTTCTCCTGAAACTCGCTACATTTGGTTTTAATTTTTGCTCATGCTAGTGGTTAATTCGCGATACTTTGTATTGAATGACTTTAATTCGCCCGCGGGATTTTTTTCATTTATATAAATACCAAAGAGTTCAATATTAAATTTTACCCCTGAATTATACGACCTGAAAACGTTTTCAATCACGCTAGCAACAGTGCCCCTCGAATTGATTATAAAGCTATCTATATCTAGCCCTGACCCATTAATTCTGCATGTTGCGACCCTTTTCTTAAAACTACTGGAAATTTCAGTGATACCTTGCTGATATGGTTTAGTTGCCACCTGGAGATGCTGTTGTGAGCGCAGATGTCCAGCGTACTTGGCTCTGGTCGGGAAAACTTGATCGCAAACGTCACAGCGGTGGATTGATGGGGTTGGTGGGCACATTTTTAACTTCTTCGAGGTGGAGGGTAGATCGTCGGTCTCTAGGGATCTCTTGGAGGTGGAGGTTGAATCGGTAGCATCTAAGGGTCTCTTCGAGGCGGATGGCGTGTCAATGTTGTGCGATAGCTTCTTGTGACGTTTGCAACTATCCATTCTTGTAAATTGGGCGTTGCAAACGTCGCATTTATAATATATTTTAGAGTCTATAAATTAAATTAGCTTGTGAATCGGATATTTATAATATATTTTTAAACTTACCACAGGTTTTCAGATGTCTTGAGAGGGCATCCTTCCTTCCAAACACTTTCACACACTTAGTACACGAGAACATTTTTAAGTTGGCGACTTGTCGTAACGAGGTTTACTTAAGAACTGATAGAATGAGAGAGTTCGCTGCTTATATACACGCTAGATGTTTCACGTCATTGTGTTTATTAAATAAAAACGAATAACAGGGAATTTAGACCGCACTTCATATTTTATTATTTTCTCAGCTCGCGCACCGCTGATAAGAAATTATGTCTGACAAACATCCGGTTGCGTCTTATCGCAGAGCCAGCAGATTGAAATTGAAAAACACAAATACGAAAAACAAAACGAAGAAATTGATTACACTGGCATGCACAAACATCCGGCTCTGCTTAACCGAATACTGAAACTTTATTTAAATTAAAATCTTATTACGTTTATAAAATTAAACACGGGATAATTTATTTGTTTCACATATGTTTACAGACAGGTCGAGACAGGTTGAGACAGGATTGTTATCAGTGCTAGACGTTCGGTCCTATCTAGACGTGTGGTTACATAAACATTTTCTTTCGTGGAAGTTGTAATAAAAATTATTGGATGTTATTTCATTCTCATACATTTAAAAGCTTCAAATACTAAACTGATTACGTAAACTGTAAAAAAAACAATATATTCCATTTCTCACTCAAAATTAAACCTAATTGCTGAAATACTTTTTTATTTTTATTAAATAATTAATACGATCTAAATCACAGACAAGTTTAAGAAATTTTACATATATTTTAGTTGAATTAAACAACTCCTTATATATTCTAGTTCAGTTTCTCTAGTCTCTTTCTAACTAGTCTCATGTATCTAGTCTCATGTATCTAGCCCCGTGTATTTAGTCTCATGTATCTAGTCCCGTGTATCTAGTCTCATGTATCTAGCCTCGTGTATCTAGTCTCATGTATCTAGCCTCGTCTATCTAGTTCCATGTATCTTGTCTCATGTATTTAGTCCCGCCTATCTAGTCTCATGTATTTAGTCACATGGATCTAGCCTCGTCTGTCTAGTCTCATGTATTTAGTCACGTTGATGTATGCAACCAACTTCACACCTCATTTGTCTCAACAGGGTCTAATTTTGAATTTCCCCACCTCGCGTCTATTTTTTTAATTTTCCCGCGCATTTGGAAGTTACGAAAATGGCGACCGGAAGTCGAAACCGGAAACCGGAAGTCGAAACCGGAAACAGGAAGTCGAAACCGGAAACAGGAAGTCGAAACCGGAAGTCGAAACCGGAAACAGGAAGTCAAAACCGACCGGAAGTAGAAACCGAAAACAGGAAGTCGAAACCGGAAACCGGAAGTCAAAACCGGAAGTCAAAACAGGAAACCGGAAGTTGAAACCGGAAACCGGAAGTCGAAACCGGAAACAGGAAGTCGAAACCGGAAACCGCAAGTCGAAACCGGAAGTGGGGGCGGTGGCGCCAGAACATACTATCTTTCCCTACTTTCGGTATTGTCCGAACTTGTCCGGCCTAAAACCCATAATCTCATTTGAATCAATCCGTAATATGTTTGCAATCAATTATGCATGCATACAGGATTGTCCGCTACCCATCCGCAACTCATTTTGAATTTTCTCCGCTTGTCTGTCTGTCTAATCTAGTCTGTCTAGTCTAGTCCCTCTATTCTTGCCTGGTGTTATGACTGACAAACATCCGGTTGCGTCTAATCAACAAGCCGTAAATCAAAATAAAACGTACATATATTTAGTCCCATGGCTCTAGCCTCGTCTGTCTAGTCTCATGTATTTAGTCCCGTTGATGTATGCAACCAACTTCACACCTCATTTGTCTCAACAGGATCTAATTTTGAATTTCCCCGCCTCGCGTCTATTATTTGAATTTTCCCGCGCATCTGGAAGTTCCGAAAATGGCGGCCGGAAGTCGGAAGTCGAAACCGGAAACCGGAATTCGAAACCGGAAACATGAAGTCGAAACCGGAAACCGGAAGTCGAAACCGGAAACCGGAAGTCGAAACCGGAAGTTCCAAGGTCAAGGTCAAGGTCAGAGGCGGAGGCGGATCTAGAAGGAACTATCTTTCCCTACTCTGGTATAAGCAATCAAATGATATCGGAAGGGCACTATATTGTCCTGGGGGTGAGAAATCGCTCCCGAAGGCGGACGAACTAGAAGAAATAGTCAACGGCATTGGAATCAGGAAAGCAACGGGAAACTACCTGATTCCATATCCCTAGTTAATTAACATGGCTAATTTCAAGGCGAAAATACCGGAGTCTTTAGTTCCCTATTCGGATCTCCGGAGGGGGCACAGTTTTGAATATAGCTAAGATGAAGGTAAGATGTAGAAGATGCATTTCCTGGTTAAATAACCTAACAAAATGGTACAACTATAGTTCCGCTGAGTTGTTTAGAGCTACATCAAAAGTGAAAATATCTATGATGATAGCCAACCTTCTAAGAGGAGATGGCACTTGAAGAAGATGTGTGGAAATCGTGAATACACAAATTTAATTAATTAATGGTAATAAACGATATAACACATATTTATTTTAAATTCTTTTCAATGGTACAATTATTAAAAATATTTATAGTAACATTGGATTCTTGAGCAGTAACACTCACACCAGGTACATTATATACAGTGCTACTACTACTGTTGCCATCAAATTGGAAATGTGGGGCACTAGAAGAACATCCAGGTAAGTTGATATTTGCTTGCTCAGATCCAAGCATTTTAGATATTTCAATTTTCTTTTTTAACGAAGCGTCAACATACCCCTCCGCAACAGTAGTAGACTTCCATCTACCATGATTTTTTACTGTCAACAAATCAGCACCATGGTTGACCAAATGTGTCGCACTACTTCTTCGGAAACAATGTCCAGTGTAAAGATCGGAGTTTGGTACTTTGAGAAATGTCGCAATGTCTTTTGATATTCTCCGCATATACATATTTTTTTGAAGTGAAAACTTCTATAGCTGCGCTGAATGACATTTGGGTAGAGGGTAAAATCATACATTTGCGTCATCGTCATCAATAGCTGCGTTCTATAGAAAAAATTCTATTACTCAAAGATGTGTTCAAAAGAACCCATCTATACGCATATGTTTAAAGTGGGCTATGACGTCAAACATAATAGTCAAAGTTTTTGGCAGTGTTGACAGAACGTAGCGTTTATAAGGAAATATCAACCCGTAGAATTAGTGTGCAGTACAGTAATAAGTACTTTTACCGGATGTAATAGTAGATGTACTAGTGCCGGATTATTGGAAAGTTTTTGGCAGTGTTGACCGAACGCAGCGCCTCAAAGGAAATATCAACCCCTATAATCAGTGTGCAGTACAAGAGTAAGTACTTTTGATGGATGTACTAGTAGATATACTAGTGCCGGACTATTGGAATGTTCAGATTACTGGATTGTATTGAAGAATTCAAGGTAAATCACGAATCAGATTCATCAAAGTTTTAGGTAACCAAATGTACTCGTGTGCTTTCCAAAGGAAGGAAACTCAAAAATAAAATTAATAGTCAGCGATATAGAGATAAGAATAAGAAGAAAACTCTTGCAATAGTTAATTGAGAAATTTCTAAACATCGAAGAATCACAGCTGACAAGAAGGAAAAAATTAAAAGTGGTAAAGAATATTCCAAACAAAAATTAATTTACGCACAGATAAATCTTCAAAAGCAGTTATAAGGCATGTTTCTAAAAGTCAAAATTTCCATAACTCACAAATTGCAGACCCATCAACAAGAAATGTGCCATAGGTATATCCTACAAATTCATTTTGCTGACCTATCAACACAGAATCAACCAAACATTCCGGATTCAAATTCATATTATGATGATGACATTAACAGTCATTCTCCTTCAGAAGTGAGTTATTTTCCAGAATTTCGTAAAACAATACTAACAAACTATGTACCAAAATTGATTAATTAACATGCTGATAAATCCTCAAAACCAGTTTTAAAGCTGTTTTTTTCAAAAGTTTTCACTTCAGTCGGCAGTGCCTGACTGCCTATATTTTTTTTTTAAGTTTGATTCGATGTGATTACCGGGTTTGCCGACCCTTCGAACACTGCGGCCTATTGGTAGCCTATTGTATTCTATCTCATTCACTTAGGCCCAGAAAACCTGTTGTTATAGTAAATTGAGCTAATTGCTATTTTTCACATTTGTCTTTCTGGAACAAATGCGGCCGGCGCTGGGAATAGAACTCGGACCTCTATACTCGTCAGTTAGCGCTCTAACATGAGGCCACGAGCCTCACCACTACACCACTCGTGCCGGCTCCCCATAGTAATACCAATTGGACTATTAATACAAAGACCGTTACGAAAAGTTAAGAAAAATCTCTTACGCGTAACATTATTAAGACGTAAGTTAGCATATTTTTTAATCAAGTCAATCCAATGAGATTGTAATTGCAAACATTCTTGGAATGTAATTTTTTGTTTTAGATACAGACAATGATGGAATCGGATCTGTACTCTATGTCATTGACAGACATATCCGTTAATTCCTGACGCCTATCCACCTTCTTTAAAAGTTTATCCACCTTTTAATTTATCCACCTTCATAGCCCTTAAGACTTCATAAGACTTATCATCCGCGTCCCTTATAAAGTTATGAATATCTTCTTCTAATATCTTCGACTTTTTAGGTGCATAGCCCTGAGATATCCGTTTCAATAAGGTCTGCAATTTACAATATTTGGATATATCTACATCCTTATGTATAGATAAACAGGACCTCAACATAGAATATATCGTCCATAAACTTGATGGTATATACTTTTTACGTTGTAATTCGAAGTAAGTAAAACATTTTCCGAAATAACTGTAACTTTATTTAGATTAAACCACTTCCACTTTACACCTACTTAAATTTGCAGTATTCTTTTTCATACCTTGCTCGAGATTCATCTGGCAACAATTTATTCACCGCATTTGCAGTTATTTCTTCCAATTCTAGTGGAGTGCAAGATATTTTTTCACCTATTTTAATTATAACCTTTAAATTAATTTCAAGTGTCAATTATCAGTGTAACCAACCATCATAATATTTTATGAACATGTATGGGCGATTTTTTTATTTAGAAATTGCATAAACGGGCGCAAAATAGAAAACATACTATAAAAAACTCGTTAGTAAGGCTTTTTTCATCACTTCTCCATTAGAAACTCGTCCAAACTTGGACGCGTGCTATAAAATCGCGCTGAATGAACTCATCCTTTAATATACTATTAAATTAAATTAAATTATTTTTAAATTAAATTAAATTATTTTTAAATTAAATTTAATTATTTTTAAATTTAATTACATTATTTTTTAATTAAATTAAATTACTTTTAAATAAAAATTAATTATTTCTAAACTAAATATTTAATTGTTTTTAAATTAAATTAAATTATTTTTAAATTAAATTAATGTTCCCTCGTGTAGCTAATAATAGAATTATTCTTAATTATTTTTAAAACCTTTACGTCTTTTATACAGCCATAAACAATCTATTTTTATGGATTTAAGTCCTTTTATTTTATTTAAATTTTAAATACATTTAGTTGTTTTTCGATTTATCTATGGCTGGAAATTTCCAAGGCTTATGTAGCTTATCCTTATGTCTAGGCCATATTGTTGGATACTTAAGTTATTTGCTAGTTCTTAATCTACTTATAATTGTAAATGTATTGTGTAGATATTTCCCATAATAATGTTTTTGGGTCTTTTTGCTGGTCAGCTTATATATTTCATAAGTTACCCGATGGGATAGTTTTTTGTCTGCATTTTAATCCTATAATTACAAAATAATTTGTGGAAATATTTGTAAATCCCATTTGTAAATTGCCCATCCAGGTAGAAAGTCTTGCACCTTTCTCCCCTTCCCTGCATAGTCTACGAGGTTCCACGACAAAATCTCCGAATCCACAATACCCGCGACAAAATCCCCAAGTATTAAAATCCCCAAATCCAAAATCCCCACGTATTAAAATCCCCAAATCCAAAATCCCCACGTATTAAAATCCCCAAATTCGTATCTCGCACGACTTTATCCCCAGAATAAATGAAAACATTGTTTTTTGTGCTAATCAAGATGTTTATTATATATTTTACATGTACATATATTTTATGTGTTTTTTTATTTTATTTTATTTGTTATTTTATGTGATTTCAAATCAAAAAAAGTACATATTTGAATAAATTTTAATTTTCACCATTTTTCAAAGGCTCAGATTGTGTGCAATGGCTTTAACATAATCAAGTATTTCGTAATTTGCATAATTGTTTACAATTTGCTTCAGTCGTGAATCATAGTCAGCATACTTGCTCTTTTTCTTGGCAACGACAGTTCGTCCTGCTTGTAATTGTTCGATCATGACTTCAGTCATGCCTTGCTCGTCTTGCATACAGTTTATAATTTTACCCATACTCGTGTGAGCAGCTTCAACTCGTCCACTGAAAGCTGAGTGCCACCCTTCAACCCCATTGTTGGTTCGTGGTAAATCGTTAACGACGGCATCATAACAATTCCACATGCTATGAGCAAATAGTGGATCTTTTCGACCACGACAATTGGGCTCCCCGATCCACGTTTTCGTGAAGTAGTTCCGGATCTCTTTAAATTATTAGCTTGATTTTTAATGAATGCCGAGTTAACATGAGCTTCAAATGCAGTAACAACATCGTCTTCTGGTACGAAAGCTAATGCTATCAGCATTTGAACTGCAAGAGCAAAGTTACTGTCGGTACCATACAAAACCTGATATCCCACTTCTTGAACGTGTCGATAAACACACTGCCCAAAGTGAAAATGACATCCCCTGATATCAGCATTTGGAAAACAGCGACCAAAGGCTTTGACGAAGGCCATTTCAAAATCGATCATCAAAATTTCCGGATTCAATGACGGCTCTGTATCCTTTAATACATTGAGGATAGACAAATACGTGCGACGTTTCTTGTTCGGCGTCAAGATGTAAACAAGTGGCAAGGATTTCATGTGTTGTGGATGTGACTCATCTATCTTTGCACCATGTATTGTATATAATTGCTAAAATATCGATGGAACAACCGAAAAAGTTCCGTCAGACAGCCATTAAGAACATGACGCTAAATAGCGTAAGTTCGCCTCTGTGGTAAATATTAAGAAACGATCGTGACCACTACTGTCATGTAACAAGAACCTATCTCCATTCGAGGTGACTGTGAACACGTCTGGAATTTCAAGACTCTCTCGGTTTGCTGGTGTTTGTAATTGCGGATTAGATTTAGCTCGAGTGCGTTGAACTCGACGACTGAGAGCAGGGAAACTGGGCAATGCTGCCGATACTGACGGTGTGATATTTCGAACCGCTTGGGCAATAATTGCTCTAGGTTTTGTCCCATTCACAGGTTTGGCTGCTCTTTTCTTAATTTTCTGTACAATTTTAGCTACTTCAACCTCAGCAGCACTCGGTGGATGGTTATGGTCTGTCTGACTTATAATTTCTCCTGTTGCCATGAGTTATTATTATTAATCGGTAATGCAATGTAAAGATAAATATCTCAAGACAAACAATGTAACTTACCTGTACGTAGCTTTGATGTTGTATGCACCGAACCATTACAATGAATTTCACGATATTTGCTACATCGCCACACTACTTCTGTTGTATTCTTTAAACAACGTTGCAAGTTATAAGTGAAACCAAGCTCCACAAGATTGGGTTTCCCTTTTTGATCCAGGACGAAATGGAGAGGCATGTTGATGTGTACTCAATCGTTCGACAGATAATATAATACTGATATTTGCGGAGCGATTAAGAATTAAATTCCAAAGGAAATGATTTTGTATACGTGCGTGTGTGTGTATCTGTACATCAACACATGATAAACTTATTGTCGAATATCTCTAGTGATCGATAAAAGTGTAAACATCAACACACTTTGCCGATTCAATTCGAACGAAGAAAAGGAGGGAGATTCCGTTTGTGGGTATTTTGACGAGCGGGGATTTTCGTTTCGGGGATTGCGGCGAGCGGGAATTTTGATTTCGGTGATTTCTGACAGTGGGGATTTTGGATATGGGAATTTTGTCGCGGGAATTTTGAATCCGGGGATTTTGTCGGGTCACCAGTCTACAAAGTGCAGGACTTGCTAATTATCCCGCCTTCTAATCACTTTCCTGTTTCACTATTCGTTGCCGAATTTTCTTACCCCTGATTTTCCTACCTTGTAGGTGTAACTCCTAGATTTATCTTAGCATAAAATAGATTGTGTTATCTCTTTTAACAGAATTATTCGAGTTATTCAAGTTTCATACTTTGTAGCGCACAGCCGCATTTAGGTAAGAATAAAATCGAGTGAAATTTACATTCGTGTCTCTTTTAATATAAGAATTACTTATATCCTTAACTTAATTCACCCAATCACTTAATTCTTTCTCCTACATCATAAAGACTTTTTTTGGTGCAAATATAACATTAATTTGCACGTAACATCTTAACTCGCGATAAACTAATCGCGAGTCGTCACATTGGTCCTTCGAACCGGATATCGCTTAAAATTACGTAGCTTTGCAGTGTTAATTTTTATTATTACATTTGAGTCAGTGCGTACTCATCGTGTAAGGAATTAAGTGAAACATTGTTTTTTCATCATCGCTCAGTGCACATGGTCACCATCAACTATTATCCAGTACCCGGTGGATATTTCATCATTTGTTCCTGTTCAACGACCATCGACCTGATCACTTGTTGGAAAACTGCATCGTCTGTTCCTGTGCAGCGCCCAGTATCCAGCATGATTATTTGGTTCTGTAATTATCTTCCAGTTGGTCAAGTAAGTCAATTGGCTACCTATAATTTTATCCTATCATATTTTCACAATTTGTATTGCCTATATCTCGTTATATATTTTTTTTTTGTACTATTTTTTACTAATTTGCTTTAATTATTCTCATAATATGGTTAATGAACAAATAAAAGCATTAACAACTAAGCGTGCCGGTGCCAAACGATCTTTAACCGCGTATTCCATTTTTTTAAATAAATTCAATCCAGAATCAGATATTCCTGTTCTTGAAAAAAGATTTCGTGAAATAGAGGAAGTTCGTAATAAATTCGTATCATATCAAGACGAGCTTGAAAGATTGCTCGACGAATCAGATGCCCTTTTTGCACATCGCGAAGAGTTTGAAGACGCTTACTTCAGCGCCTTTGGTACTGCCACTAAACTTCTAGAGCAATACTCTAAAAATTATTCTCCACCGGCCATTACAACGGAATCATTAACTAATAATTCTAGAGATTTGTGGAATTCGACCAATCAAACTCATTTAGAAACTCCAACTCGCGACTCGGAATCGACTAATCCACAACAGCAGGGGCAACAACCCGTTAATGATAATAATGTACCTTCTCAACAAGGAAGTATACAAAATTTAGACACTCAGTCAGCAACTTGTATTGTCTCAATTATCCAAAAACTCGCTTGATAATTTTCATTTATCATCCTTGCCTACAATTCAGTTGCCAACTTTCAGTGGATCCTATGATACTTGGTTAGGCTTTCATGATTTATTTAACTCGCTTGTTCACAAAGATCTTAAAATTCTTCCTGTGAAAAAGTTATTCTACTTAAAAGGATGTTTAAAAGGTGAAGCAGCCGATATCATTTCAACTATTGAATCCTCAGATGAAAATTACATCGTGGCTTGGGATCTTTTAAAGGAAAGATATGATTATCGGAAATATATACGTTATTGTCACATTAAAGCTCTTGTAGGTATGCCATCCATATCAAAAGAATATTCTTTTCGTGCATTTTTAGATTGCCTTCAAAAACATTTACGCGCTCTTCAAGCGCTGGGAGAACGCATAAATTCGTGGGACTCCATATTAATTGTATTATTACGGGAAAAACTTGACTCTTCCGCTCGCGACCGATGGGAAGATTGCAGTAGTGGTATAGAGCACCCTATCTTAAATAACTTAATAGATTTTCTAGAAAGGCGTGCGCAGGTAGAAGGAGTTAGAGTTCAGATTCCGAAACCCGCACCCGTAAAGCCTAATACTAATATTAGATCTAATACTCGTTCACAACAAACCTTTGCTGCTTCCACTCAGGAGCAGTCTTGCGTATACTGTGATGAAACTAATCATCTAGTTTACAAATGCAGCCAATTTGCGGCTTTAGATTCTCATGCCCGTTACGAGGCATCGAGAAAGGGTGGTTGGTGTACTAATTGTCTAAAAAAGAGCCATAGAGCGTCCAAATGTATCTCCCAATCTTGTCGAAATTGCAAACAAAAACATCATTCTCTTTTACATTTTGAAAAAACAAATAATTCTTCTAATCAGCCAGAAAACTCTCAAGTTTCTTCGCATTTTGTGTCTAATAGTACTAGCTTGCAAGCTCAAGTAAGCTCACATGCTCTACTGGCTACCGCCTTGGTTGACATGCTAAATTATCAAGGGCAAACTAAAACCATTAGTGTATTTTTAGATGCAGGTTCTCAGGCACATTTCATAACTGAATGTTTTTTAATCTAATTAAAAAACCAGCTAATATTTATGTTACTGGAATTGATAATACCTCCACTAGCGTAAAGCATTCTGCTTGTGCGACATTGCAATCTCGATGCAATAATTACAGGGAATCTGCTGAATTTTTAAACGTACCTCAAATTAGTCAGGCGATTCCGTCTATCACTATTGATCAAGCAGGTCTCGACATACCTAAAAACATTAAATTAGCTGATCCCGAATTCGTTAAGTCTTCAAAGGTTGACGCTTTGATACATTATTTTATAAATTGCTTGTTGTAGGACAAATATCATGGATAAAAAATCACCCCAATGCAATTCTTAAAAAAACTCAGCTGGGTTGGGTTGTCGCGGGTGAAATCAGTACGCATTCTCAACCTTCGCTCGTATCTTGACATATTTCTATAGATTCAGATCCTCCTGATGTAAATTTAACCCGTTTTTGGGAGCTTGAAGAACTGTCCACAACTACTGTTTTATCCCCTGAGGAAAAGGCGTGTGAAGAGCATTACACTCTTAACACAACGAGAAATACTGATGGAAGGTATGAAGTACGTTTACCATTTAATAATAAAAAATCTGGTTAGGTGAATCGTATTCTGCTGCATTAAAACGCTTCTATGCGCTAGAGCGCAAATTTCAGCAGAAACCTGAGGTGCGAGGTGATTCTATTGCATTTTTAGATGAATATTTAGCATTAGGTCATATGTCTCTTGCAAAAGACCAAAATACCACTGATAAAGGTTTCTTTCTTCCTCATCGTGCTGTGTTGAAGGAAGATAGTATAACAACAAAAACTCGCGTTGTCTTTGATGGTTCAGCCAAAACTTCAAGTGGCATTTCATTGAATGATACCCTTATGGTAGGTCCTAAATTACAGGACGTGACATGCTTATGTGTTAACTGCTGATGCTGAAAAAATGTATCGCCAGGTTTGCGTTAGCTCTGAAGATACTCAATATCAAAAGGTTCTCTGTCGACGAGATACTTCTGAACCCATTCAAATTTATATACTTGAAACTGCCACATATGATACAGCTTGTGCGTCTTATTTTGTCATAAAAACATTATACCAACTTGCCAATGATGAGGAAGATAATTTTCCGATTATAGCTCAAATATTGTGTAGAGACTGTTATGTAGATGATGTGCTCACAGGTGCACAAACAATTTCCGAGGCAATTATTCTACGCGATCAACTTATAGCTTTATTAAAATAGGGTGGATTTTGCTTAAGAAAATGGGCCTCAAATCATCCGTCTCAACTTATTGAGGATCAAGAGCATCCAAATAGCGCATATATGTCACTAGATCCTGATTCATCTATAAAAGCATTAGGTATTAGGTGGAACTCTCGAGAAGATTACTTCTTTTACGTTGTCAATCTCTCGGTTTCCAAAACTACTACAAAAAGGACTATCTTATCTCAAATTGCAAAGTTGTTTGATCCCCTTGGTCTCCTTGGTCCGATCATCGTGCACGCGAAAATTCTCATGCTCCTGTGGAAGGCCGGGGTAGCGTGGGATGAATCTATTCCTGTCGAGATTCATTCGTCTTGGTCTGGTTATTTGGACCAGCTACCATCAATAGAAAATTTACGTTTTCCTCGCGGAATTACCATACCTGACCCAATTAAAGTACAATTGCATGGATTTTGCGATGCCAGTGAAAAGGCTTATGGTGCCTGTTTGTATTTGCGTTCCATTAATTCTCAAGGTCAAGTAAATATACTTCTGATCTCTTCTAAGTCACGTGTTGCTCTTGTCAAACCTCTGTCATTACCGAGATTAGAGCTTTGCGCCTCAGTTACCTCTATTACTTGCTCGTCTTTATCATACTATAAAGCCCACTATTTTGACAAGAATTCACGAATCATATCTGTGGACAGACTCGACAATTGTGTTACATTGGATAAATACGACAGCTCATCGATTTAAAACATTCGTATCGAGTCGTGTATCGGAAGTTCAAACCATTACTGAATCGTGTCATTGGCGGCACGTTTTATCTCAAGACAATCCTGCAGAACTTATATCTCGAGGACAGCTTCCGTCGGAATTTATTGAAAGTTCCATTTGGATTAACGGACCTTCATGGTTGACTCAGGAAAACTCAGCATGCCCTAACGGAGTTCTTACTCCTATGGATGTTGCAGAATTAAAACCCATTATTCCCAAAATTGCTTGCATGAAAATTGAAATTCAAAATCATAATATCATCGAAAAATACAGCTCCTTCGATAAGCTACAGAGAGTTTTGGCATATATTCTGCGCTTTGTTCACAATACTAAGAAACTCAGCTCACAGCGTGAACTTGGTCCACTACTCACTCGTGAACTTACGTTAGCTCACGATTTGATTATACGATTAGTCCAGTCCAATTGCTTTAAAAAAGAAATTTAATCAATCAAAAGTGGGGAGCCACTTCCTTTATCTAGCAAGTTAATTGCATTAAATCCAATTATGAATGAAAACGGTATTTTACGTGTTGGAGGTAGGCTCGTTCATTCTTCTATTGCTGAAGAGCAGCGTCACCCGATTTTGTTACCTGCTCAACACCATGTGACTAAGCTTATTATAGAAGCTGAGCATTCGCGACTTAAACATGCCGGTATGCAGGCAACTTTATACTCTGTTCGTCAAACTTACTGGCCTCTAAATGGCCGCAGCATCACGCGTAGCTTAATTCGCAAATGCATAACCTGTTTCCGTGCGAAGCCGCGCCTTGCCGATCACCCAATGGGAATTCTTCCCATTCAGCGAGTCACTTCGTCGCGACCCTTCTTGCGTGTTAGAGTTGACTATTGTGGACCCTTTTATATTAAAGAAAAACGTCATCGCAATCGCGGTCACATAAAGGTTTACGTGGCAGTATACATATGCATGTGCACAAAGGCAGTTCAATTGGAGCTTGTCAGTGATCTTACCACTGAAGCCTTTATAGCCAGTCTTAAGCGGCTTTTTTCAAGACGAGGAATAGCAGTAGAAATTCATTCCGATAATGCTACTAACTTTGTCGGAGCTAAAAATGAGCTTAACGAGCTATATGATTTATTTAATTCTAAAGCTCATCAAAATACTATAACTAAATTTTGTAGCGCCAAAAAGATTGATTGGCACCTTATTCCTCCCCGAGCTGCGCACTTTGGAATGCGCACTGTGGAATCTGGAAATCAGCAGTGAAATCATTCAAGCATCATTTAATTAGGACCGTGGGTGATACCTTACTAACCTTTGAACAATTAGAAACATACATGATTGAGATAGAAGCAATACTAAATTCAAGACCCATCTCTCCTATGTCATCTGATCCTAATGACCTTATTTCTCTGCTCCAGCCCATTTCCTCATAGGTAGTCCGTTGACATCTTTTCCACAGGTCGATTTCACAGACACCCCAATCAATTGTCTGTCAGCTTGGCAACACGCTCAGCAGCTCAAGCAACATTTTTGGATACGGTGGCATATAGAATATCTTCATCAGCTCATAAAATTCCGTGGATCACAGCGCGAGTCAACGAATATCAAGGTTGGAACTTTAGTACTCATCTTTGAAGAAAATATACCCCCCCTACAGTGGGATCTTGGACGCATCACGGCCAGTCACCCCGGAAAGGATGGAATTGTAAGAGTAGTCACGCTGAGGACCAAAGCGGGCGAATATGACCGCTGCGTTCAGAAACTTTGCCCACTTCCAATCGATGAAGAAAACAACGACTTCACTCCACTAGTTTGAACTAAACAGTTCAAGGGGGGCGGCATGTTCCGTCGTGTAGCTAATAATAGAATTATTCTTAATTATTTTAAACCTTTACGTCTTTTATACAGCCATAAACAATCTATTTTTATGGATTTACTTCCTTTTATTTTATTTAAATTTTAAATACATTTAGTTGTTTTTCGATTTATTTATGGCTGGAAATTTCCACTCCTTATGTAGCTTATCCTCATGTCTAGGCCATAATGTTGGATACTTAAGTTATTTGCTAGTTGTTAATCTACTTATAATTGTAAATGTATTGTGTAGATATT
Organism: Phosphuga atrata; assembly: GCA_944588485.1. Taxonomy (NCBI): domain Eukaryota; kingdom Metazoa; phylum Arthropoda; class Insecta; order Coleoptera; family Silphidae; genus Phosphuga; species Phosphuga atrata. The sequence continues at coordinate 31,117,098 of OX155894.1, forward strand.
TCTCATAATAATGTTTTTGGGACTTTTTGCGGATCAGCTTATATATTTCATAAGTTACCTGATGGGATAGTATTTTGTCTGCATTATAAACCTATAATTACAATATAATTTGTGGAAATATTTGTAAATCCCATTTGTAAATTGCCCATCCAGGTAGAAAGTCTTGCACCTTTCTCCCCTTCACTGCATAGTCTCCGAAGTGCAGGACTTGCTAATTATCCCGCCTTCTAATCACTTTCCTGTTTCACTATTCGCTGCCGAATTTTCCTACCCCTGATTTTCCTACCTTGTAGGTGTAACTCCTAGATTTATTTTAGCATAAAAGAGATTGTGTTATCTCTTTTAAGAGAGTTATTCGAGTTATTCAAGTTTCATACTTTGTAGCGCACAGCCGCATTTTGTTTGAAGTTAAGTTTTGTCAGTTTTAAGATAAGTTTATGTTAAGTTTAAGAATAAAATCGAATAAAATTTTTCTATCGTGTCTCTTAATATAAGAATTACTTATATTCTTAACTCAATTCACCCAATCACTTAATTCTTTCTCCTACATCATAAAGACTTTTTTGGTCCAAATATAAAATCAATTTGCATGTAACATCTTAATTCGCAGTAAACTAATCGCGAGTCGCCACATTCAACTTCTATCGAATCTGTCTGTCCAGGGTAGACGAGCGTTTCAACTTCTTACTTGCTCAAAGAACTGACAGTTGACATCTGTCAAATTTCAAATTTGACGTATGTCCGCTTAGAAAACATCACGCCGTGATACGGAGTAGTCATCCATTCGAGCGCTGTCCTCGAACATGCGTGCTAAACTTTCCAAGATTTTCTCTGTTGATTGACAGTCGACACAAAAAAAAAGTCAATGCACAATCGGTATTTCATCAACGACGAGCCAGTTACCTGAGATTAGATTAATTTTTCCTTCATTCTTTTTTTTTCACTCGCTATATAATTATTATTTTTAAATTTATTATTTTGTTCTTTGAGAAATTATATATTTTTGTTTGTTTTTTTTTCAACTTCTATCGAATCTATCTGTCCAGACGAACGTTGCAACTTCTTAAATGCTCAAAGAACTGACTGTTGACAACTGTCAAATATCAAATTTGACATATGTCAGCTTAGAAAACGTAACGCCGTGATCCGGAGCGGTGACCCATTCGAACGCTCAACTTTTCAAGATTTTCTCGGTTTATTGACAGTAGACACCTGTCAAATGTCAAATTTGACATATGTCAGCTTAGAAAAAGTCACGCCGTGATCCGGAGCGGTCACCCATTCGAACGTTCAACTTTCCAAGATTTTCTCGGTTTAATGAGAGTTGACACCTGTCAAATGTCAAATTTGACGTATGTCTGCTTAGAAAACGTCACACCGTGATACGGAGCGGTCATCCATTCGAGCGCTGTCCTCGAACATGCGTGCTAAACTGCTTTCCAAGATTTTCTCTGTTGATTGAGTCGACAGTCGAAAAAAAATGTCAATGCACAATCGGTATTTCATCAACGACGTGCCAGTTACCTTAGATTAGATTTATTTTTCCTTCATTCTGTTTTTTCACCCGTAATATAATTATTATTTTTAAATTTATTATTTTATTCTTTGAGTAATTATATATTTTTGTTGTTTTTTTTTCAACTTCTATCGAATCTGTCTGTCCAGGGTCGACGAACGTTGCAACTTCTTAATTGCTCAAAGAACTGACTGTTGACGACACCTGTCAAATATCAAATTTGACATATGTCAGCTTAGAAAACGTCACGCCGGGATCCGGAGCGGTCACCCATTCGAACGCTCAACTTTTCAAGATTTTCTCGGTTTATTGACAGTAGACACCTGTCAAATGTCAAATTTGACATATGTCAGCTTAGAAAAAGTCACGCCGTGATCCGGAGCGGTCACCCATTCGAACGTTCAATTTTCCAAGATTTTCTCGGTTTATAGACAGTTGACACCTGTCAAATGTCTAATTTGACGTATGTCTGCTTTGAGAACGTCATGTCGTGAGCCCGAGCACTAAAACATTGCACCAACTGCATTTCATTTCACTTGTTCGCTGAACTGACAGTTGACATCTGTCAAATTTCAAATTTGACGTATGTCTGCTTAGAAAACGTCACACCGTGATACGGAGCGGTCATCCATTCGAGCGCTGTCCTCGAACATGCGTGCTAAACTTTCCAGGATTTTCTCTGTAGATTGACAGTCGACACAAAAAAAAGTCAATGCACAATCGGTATTTCATCAACGACGTGCCAGTTACTTGAGATTAGACTTATTTTTCGTTCAGTCTTTTTTTTTCACCCGTTATATAATTATTATTTTTAAATTTATTATTATATTCTTTGAGTAATTATATTTTTTTTTTGTTTTTTTTTTCAACTTCTATCGAATCTGTCTCTCCAGGGATGACGAACGTTGGAACTTCTTACCTGCTCAAAGAACTGACTGTTGACACCTGCCAAATATCAAATTTAACATATCTTAGCTTACAAAACGTCACGCCGTTATCCGGAGCAGTCACCCATTCGAACGCTCAATTTTCCAAAATTTTCTCGGTTTATTGACAGTTGACACCTGTCAAATGTCAAATTTGACGTATGTCTGCTTAGAGAACGTCATGCCGCGAGCCCGAGCAATAAAACATTGCACCAACTGCATTTCATTTCACTTGTTCGCTGAAGTGACAGTTGACATCTGTCAAATTTCAAATTTGACGTATGTCTGCTTAGAAAACGTCACGCCGTGATACGGAGCAGTCATCCAATTGAGCGCTGTCCTCGAACATGCGTGCTAAACTTTCCAAGATTTTCTCTGTTGATTGACAGTCGACACTAAAATAAAGTCAATGCACAATTGGTATTTCATCAGCGACGTGCCAGTTACCTGAGATTAGATTTATTATTACTTCATTCTTTTTTTTTCACCCGCTATATAACTATAATTTTTAAAATTATTATTTTATTCTTTGAGTAATTATATATATATATATATATATATATATATATATATATATATATATATATATATTTCAACTTCTATCGAATCTGTCTGTCCAGGGTCGACGAACTCAACTTCTTACCTACTCAAAGAACTGACTGTTGACACCTGTCAAATATTAAATTTTACATATGTCAGCTTAGAAAACGCCACGCCGTGATCCGGAGCGGCCACCCATTCGAACGCTCAACTTTCAAAGATTTTCTCGGTTTATTGACAGTTGACATCTGTCAAATGTCAAATTTGACGTATGTCTGCTTAGTGAACGTAATGCCGCGAGCCCGAGCACTAAAACATTAAACCAACTGCATTTCAATTTCACTTGTTCGCTGAGCTGACAGTTGACATCAGTCAAATTTCAAATTTGACGTATGTCTGCTTAGAAAACGTCACGCCGTGATACGGAGCGGTCATCCATGCGAGCGCTGTCCTCGAACTTGGGTGCTAAACTTTCCTAGATTTTCTCTGTTGATTGACAGCCGACACAAAAAAAAAGTCAATGCACAATCGGTATTTCATCAACGACGTGCCAGTTACCTGATATTAGATTTATTTTTCCTCCATTCTTTTTTTTCACCCGCTATATAATTATTATTTTTAAATTTATTATTTTATTCTTTGAGTAATTATATATATATATATATATATATATATATATATATATATATATATATATATATATATATATATTTTTTTTTTATTTATTTATTTTTTTTTTTTTCAACTTCTATCGAATCTGTCTGTCCAGTTTCGACAAACGTTGCAACTTTTTACCTGCTCAAAGAACTGACAGTTGACACCTGTCAAATGTCAAATTTGACGTATGTCAGCTTAGAAAACTACGCCGTGATCAGGAGCGGTCATCCATTCGAACGCTCAACTTTCCAAGATTTTCTCGGTGTATTGACAGTTGACACCTGTCAAATGTCAAATTTGACGTATTTCTGCTTAGAGAACGTCATGCTGCGAGCCCGAGCACTAAAACATTGCACCAACTGCATTTCATTTCAATTGCTGAGGTTCAGAGTATTCTGTCATATGGAATAATCTTATGGGGCTTCTTCTCAGATAGAAATAATATTTATTGCTCAAAAAAGAATTCTGAGAAACATACTAGGGTTACAAATTACTGACTCCTGCAGAAATCACTTTCAGAACATAGGAATATTGACAGTAGTCAGCCTGTATATTCTAGAAACAATAGCAGATATTCATAAGGCGAAAGGAACTCGCCAGAAACATGGACAATCACAAGTATAACACGAGAGGAAAAGATCTCCTATACACCCCAAAATCAAATTTAACCCTATGCGGCAGAGGACTGGAAAACCAAGGAATAAAACTATTTAATAAACTACCAAAGGCTCTCCGAGATGAAACTTCTAATAAGAAATTCAGAAGTAAGGTAAAACAGTGGCTATTGCTACAAACGCCTTTTTATAACATTAATGAATTCTTTAATTGTAATTTTAAAAATCATTAATGTGTATGTATTTATTGTCGTTGTCAATTATTTTTTTTTAATTGTGAATTTTTAAATTGTAATTTTAATGTGTACGTATTTATTGTTTTTAAATTGTAAAATTTTTAATTGTAATTTTAAAATTATTAATTTGTATCTTTCTATTGGCATTGTCAAATTTTTTAAATTGTAAATTTTTATTGAACTTTATGTATGTTTGTGACTGAACCTATAGATTGTTTATATCTCAAAAGGTAAATAAAGAAATTTGAATTTGAAATATCAAATTTGTCGTATGTCAGATTAGAAAACGTCACGCCGTGATCCGGAGCGGTCACCCATTCGAGCGCTCAACTTTTCAAGATTTTCTCGGTTTATTGACAGTTGACACCTGGCAAATGTCAAATTTGACGTATGTCAGCTTAGAAAACGTCACGCCGTGATCCGGAGCGGTCACCCATTCAAGCG